>CM037851.1:173151187-173751187 GCA_021234595.1 Delia radicum | reverse complement strand
ATATCGTTTTATCCAAAATGAAATATGTACGTTTTTTCTGAATAATACACTATATGCTACGAGGGCGGATCAATAAGTCCGTGAATTTTCGAACCTCCCTCGTAGTTATATGAAATACAACACTGCTCTCATCAAGTACCAACTGTTAATAGACAACTGCCAAATTTTGAGCAAATTCCGTCATTTGCTTTGCGTTTAAAAGAGGTTCAAAACATACTACCTCGTGGATTTTTTTAAAAATGGAAAAAAGTGAATTTCGAGTGCTCATTAAACATTATTTTTTGCGAAAAAAAAGTCAATCAAACCAAGGAAAAGCTTCATAAATACTATGGTGACTCTGCACCATCGATTTTAATGGTAAAAATGTGGTTTACTGACTTTCGTTGTGGTCGCACAAGTACAAATGACGCTGAACGTTCTGGACGGAAAATTAAGGCCAATACACCCGAATATGTCGAAAAAATCCACAATATGGTGTTGGCCGATCGAAGAGTAAAAGTGCGTGAGATTGTTGATGCCATAGGTATTTCATATGGCAGTGTGGCTTCGATTTGAAATGATCAGTTGGGTTTAGAAAGATGGGTGGCGCGTTTGCTCTCAATCGTGTGACAACTTCAAAGGATTGTTTGGAGTTGTTTAACCGCAATTCGAATGAGTTTTTTGCAACGTTTGTAACTGTGGATGAAACATGGTTCCATTACAACACTCCGGAGACCAATCAGCAATCTAAACAATTGGTTTCTCCGAGAGAAAAGGCTCAAACGAAGACCAAGGTAAGTTTGTCGGCCACTAAGGTGATGGCAACAGCTTTTTGGGATGCACTAGGGATAATAAACATCGATTACCTTCAAAAGGGAAAAACAATAAACGGCGAATATTATGCCAACTTATTGGCATTATCTTTATGAAAAATTTATTTTCATCAAGATAATGCACGGGCGCACACGTGTTCAGTCTCAATGGCAAAATTTCATGAATTGGGCTACGAATTGGTATCTCATCCGCCATATTCCCCGGATTTAGCCCCCAGTGACTTTATCCTATTTCCAAACCTAAAAAAATGGCTCGGTGGAGAGAGATATAGCTCCAACGATGATATTATTGATCAAACAAATGCCTATTTTATGGACATCGAAAAATCCAATTTTTTGGAAGGGATACAAAAATTGGAGAAACGTTGGACTAAGTAAATGTATTGAGCTAAAAGGAGATTATGTTGAAAAATATTTCTTTTTTTTTTAAAAAAAAACTATGTTTCATTCAAAAAGTCACGGACTTATTCATCCGCCCTCATACTATATATAATTTAGATTTGTGTTGTAAATATATACCTATACATGTATTCCTGCATAATTAGGTTTATCATGTAAAGGGTGATTTTTTAAGAGCTTTCGGATTTGATTTAAAAAAGGCACATCAAATTTAGTGAAATGTATGAAATCTTTATTGGAGTCGACAGAACGATCTATATAATTCAATGTTTAAAGATGATTTCATGAAAATGTTGACCGCGGCTACACCTCAAATGGTTCATACGCTGGGTCCTATTTTGGCATACTCTCTCCAACATATCGGTCGGTATCTCACGAGTAAATTCTTCAATACTGGCTTCCAGTGCGTCAACCATTGGGGGATTGTCCCTATAGACATGAGCCTTAACATAGCCCCACAAAAAATATTCTAAAGACGTTAAATCGCACGATCTAGGCGGCATATTGACCGGCCCCAAACGTGAAATCAACTGTTCACCGAACTCGCCTCTCAATTGGGCCATTGTTTCCGGTGCTGTGTGGCATGCGGTACCGTCTTGTTGAAACCCAAGTCCAGCTCTTTCATTTTGGGCGAAAAAAAAATTTGTAATAATCGCACGGTAGCTCGCTATTCACAGGAACGTTCCTGCCTTCTTCGTGTTTGAAAAAGTACGGTCCAAAGATGCCACCCCATAATCCACACCAAATAGTGCATTTTTCGGGATGCATTGGGAGTTCTTGCAATTTTGCTTGTTCACGTATCCATTCAACCAGAAATGAGCTTCGTCTCTGAACACAATTTTCCGGTAAAAAAGTGGATCTTCATCCAACTTTGCCAGCGCCCATTCACCAAAAGTTAGCCATTGTGGTAGGTCGTGTGGCTTCAATTCTTGCACCAGCTGCATTTTAAATGGTTTTACACCCAAAACATTCTGCAAAATTTTCCACGTAGTGGAGTAATAGAGCCCCAATTGCTGCGAACGGAGCTGAATCGATAATTCACGGTCATCAACAACACTGGCGGATACAGCTGCGATAATTTTTTCTCCGCACTCTACATATGCGTGTTGGTGGTTTAATGACCAATAATGTAAATTTGGTACGAAAGTTAGTCACAAGATTCCGAAGCTGCTGACCATAAATTGGAAGAAGTGCACGATGCACTTTCTTAACCGAGCATGAGTTTTGATAATAAAATTCAATAATCTGCAAGCGTTGTTCGTTTGTAGGACGATTCATGGTTAAATTATGGACCAAACTGAACATGTTTAACAGTAACATTTTACACGAAAACAGCTGAGCTGCCAAAAAAAGTGTTGCCAAAAAGAAAGTTGCTAAAAAATCACCCTTTATAATTGCTGATGTCCTATAGGATGTATATATTGGTCGATATATAATAAGATATAATTATATATGGCATCGTATTATGTAAATTAGGGGGGAAAACTTGTATATATAACAATACATACATATATATAGCATATTTATATGCTATATATATTTCCTCGGTTATATAAAGCTATATGTTTTTTCTAATATTATATTAAACAATATATGACTGTATATATTACAGTTTCTACTTGGGGACAATTTTAATAAAACTACCCAGCCAGAAATTGCCAATGGTCTGAAAAATCAAGCACTGGCAGAGCACTATTTGCCAATGATCCAACAAATAAAGTGCTGGCAAAAAACTGATTTACAACGCTCTGCCAACGTAAGTAAAAAGTGCTTTGCCAGTGCTTAATTAACAAAATTTACACCAGTAAAAATAATAAAAGCACTGGCACAGCTCCGGCTTAGAACGCTCTGCCAACGTTCGTAAAAAGTGCTTTGCCAGTACTTAATTTACAAAATCTACAACCGTAAAAATAACAAAAGCATTGGCACAGTACTGACTTAGAACGCTTTCCCAACATTGTCAAAAAGTGCATTGCCAGTACTTATTTACAATATTTAACACCGCTAACTTAATAAAAACAGTGGCACATCCCTTGTTTATGATTTGAAGTTAAGAATATTATAGTCAGCACAAAGTATAGTTTTTGTACTAAAATTTTACTTAAGAAATTTATTTTCAAATTTCTTTCTTTAGTAAAATTACCAAAATCATTCAATAAGAAATAATACAACTCTTTACTGAAGTGAATTACTACGTAGGACTTTATTGGTTGTTTTTGGTTTTGGTACTGACAAAGCGCTTATTGCCAGTGCTTTGCCAACGTTTTAAAAAAGAAACGGCCAAGCCCTGCCCGGTGTTATCATTTTGGGTTTGGCAAAGCACTCATTGCCAGTGCTTTGCCAACGTTTTAAAAAAGGAACGGCCAAGCCCTGCCCGGTGTTATCATTTTGGGGTTGGCAAAGCACTTGGCAAACTATTCGGGATATTGGAATTGGGAAGACAATGAATTCTACCAATAGTGATATAACTGCGGACGAACTAAATATTTCTTTTACCAACATACCCACGAGTAGTAATAACCCCCCGGTAAATAACCTCATCAATCGCAATAGCTATGCAAATCAAAATCTTGACAGCCAGTTTGAATTTCGCTGTGTAAACGAATTTGAAGTCCTCAAAGCGATATCATCGGTTAAGTCAAACTCTATTGGATATGACAATATTGACCCAAGATTCATCAAAATTCTTCTTCCGCGTTTGCTGCCGTTTATAACAATATTCTTTAACAAAATATTTACTTCCAGTGTATTTCCTATGCAATGGAAACATGCAAAAGTAATACCTGTTCCCAAATCAAATTCAGAGTTCAGACCCATCGCAATTATTCCGTACCTTTCTAAAATTATGGAAAAACTTATGCATCTGCAGATAAATGAATATCTGAACAATTCAAATTTGCTAACTGCTTGTCAATCAGGGTTTCGCTCAAAACACAGTTGTGTAACAGCACTAATTAATGTCAGTGAGGATATTCGGTCTGAAATGGATGTTGGTAAAATAAATATACTAGTTCTGCTTGATCATTCGAAAGCCTTCGACACAGTTGATCATGACATACTCACTATGAAACTGAGAAGGCTGTTTAATTTCTCAAACACATCAACACTATTAATCGAGTCTTATTTGTCTGGTCGCTCACAGTCGGTTTTTTTGAACAATATTTATTCACCTGCATTACCCGTCAACAAGGGAGTTCCACAGGGTTCTATTCTAGGCCCACTGCTAAATTTCATTATATGTGAATGACCTACCGCAACATGTTAAGCATTCTAAAATACACCTATATGCTGATGATGTGCAACTCTATATAAGTAGTTCAATACAGACTATCGGTGAAAACGTTAGAAAACTAAATGATGATTTAAAGAATATTTATCTTTGGGCAACATCAAATAACTTATGCCTTAATCCGAGAAAATCTAAATGCATAGTTATACATAAAAAAACCACGAAGATAAACACCAATTTTGATGTTATCTTAAACAACCAGCGGATTGAAATTGTCTCATCTGCTAAAAACTTAGGTATTATTTTTAATAATAACCTAAGTTGGTCTAACCATGTTACCAGTATTGTTGGTAAATTATATTATATGTTGCGAACACTGTGGCAAACTCAATTTTACACTCCTATAAATATACGTATGCTCATCGCCAAGGTCTACTTAATGCCCTGCCTATTATATGGCTGCGAAGTTTTTGCAAATTGTGATGCAAATAGTATGGATAAGTTAAGAAAAATTTTTAATAATGTGATAAGATACGTTTTTGGCCTACGAAAAAATAGTAGAGTATCAACTTATTCCGGAAAATTGTATGGTATGTCTCTTCAAGACCTTTTGAACATCAAGGTACTTACTTTACTGCACAAGATAATATACCTGAAGGAGCCATCATATCTTCATAACCGCTTAACCTTCTCGAGGTCTGTGAGGGGTAAAAAGATTACAACTTTTAGACATCGCAGTGAGGCATCAAAAACACATTTTTTTCTCCATTCTGTCCATCTTTGGAACTTCCTTCCGAATAATTTCCAAACAAACAACAACACAATTAACTTCAAAAAAGATATTACAAGACATTTTTCTCGATAACAACAATTTGCTTATATAAAAAAAAGTTCAAACACAATTTTTTCTATTTTATATACTACGTCAATTTTATATCTTATTTAATTTATTTAGTTAATTTTTTGCTGTGCACAATTATTTTATTTTATTTTAATTTTTATATTGTTACTTTTTTAAGAGCTTTTGAATATGGCTGATTTACATGATTTTTATGTGCTGATTATTGTTATTATATAATTTATTATTATTATTTTTATTTTAATTAAATGTTTTTTTTTTACAATTTATGTAATTAACTTTTTAATTCCCATACTGTAATCATAAGATGTAAATCTTGTTGTATGGGATAGTCAAATAAATAAAAATCAAATCAAATCAAAATCTTCAGATATCCAACGCTCTGCCAACGCTCATGCCACCGTTGAAAGCACTGGGCCAATGCTTTGCCGTTCGTATTTTTCTGGCTGGGTAGTTGATTTGATACCCTTGTAAAAATATTAATATGGAGTCTAATATAAAGGGTGGTTAAATTGTAAGGGCCGATGTTGAATGTGAACCACACCTAAACGCCAAGTTTTTTCCGAATTTTATTTGACATTTCTCTATTTCAGACTTACTCAATTTGAACCATGGAGAGATACACAATCCAACAACGTGTTAAAGTTATCAAGACTTATTATGAAAATGGGCGTTCAAATCAAAATGCATATCGTGCACTTCGTGATTTTTTTGGTCAATTTGATCGTCCAAATGTGCGTACAATCGCAAAAATCGTGGAAAAATTCGAGCAAACCGGGTCTGTGGAAGATGTGAGAACACCAGTGCATGCTCGTACAGCTCGTACTGCAGAAAATATTGCTGCTGTTCGCGATAGTGTGGCTGAAGAGCCGTCCACCTCAACTCACATTTTCACCTCAGTGGATTCGTCAATAAACAGAATTGCCGCATTTGGGCGAATGAGAATCCAAGAGTGATTGTCGAAAAACCAATGCACCCACAAAGAGTGACTGTTTGGTGCGGTTTATGGGCTGGCGGCATCATCGGGCCGTATTTTTTCCAAAATGAGGCCGGTCAGGCAGTTACTGTGAATGGTGTTCGCTATCGTGAGATGATAACGAACTTTTTATGGCCCGAATTGGAAGATATGGATGTGGACGATATGTGGTTTCAGCAGGACGGTGCCACTTGCCACACAGCTAACGAAACAATGGCTCTTTTGCGCAACAAATTCCATTATGCCTCAGCGTCATCGAAAATTTGGACCATCGGATGGAGGTGTGCCGCCGTGGTCGCGGCGCCCATTTGGCCGATATTTTGTTCCATACATAATTGAGTAATACCAATATATCATAATAAAATAAAATTACAATAATTTCCTAAATAGTTTGTGTTTTATTCAAATCAACATCGGCCCTTGAAATTTAACCACCCTTTAGTTATATCTCATTTGATAAGTTCCCATATATGAACACATCCAAATTGATCACCTACATGTACCTAATTATATCAAATTAAATTAAAGCAACATATTAATTTTTTTTTGATCGGGCTATTAGAAATCGAAATTAATCAAATTTTAGCTACCCTAGCCTACGTCCTTAAAAATATAAAGAACCGCAATTTCATTTATACGCGGTTTTGAAAACAGTTTACGCATTTTTTGATTAATTAAACTAAAAATTAATATTTAGCTAAATTCTTAACGTAATTAGACAATAATGATACATATCCAACTTAAAGGGATTTCAAATTTAACGTGATATAAGAGATTAAAGCGTTGTTTCGCGATATAGACATAAAAATTCGCAAAATTTTGTATGTCTATATTTAATTTAATAAATGAAGGCTCATTTACATTGGCTTTAAAAATATTACTGTTCTAAAGAAAATACCATAACTTTCACAATTTTCATCCAATTTTAACAAGTTAATGCTCAATTTACTGAGGAAAACACTAACTTAAAGACAGTGGACATTAGAGTGAGGTCAGTTTCTAAAAATAGAACTGTTGTGTTGTTGAAGTTGTACTCCTGAGATTATGTAAGCAAGAACAAAAACACCGTGTATTGAATAAAACTAGTTTTAATCACAACAAAACTCGACCTGACGAAAGATCAGTTGGTAATCGTGTAGTGCGAGTGCATGTGGTATTAGAAATCAGTTTATCTATACCACGGTCAGTGATTGCACAGAAAATTTCATATTGACGCAATCGAACAAATAAAAACATAACAAATATTACATTATTCAAAAAAACAGGGTCACTGACGAAGGTTCAATACCAGAAAGTGTGCAGTCTGATTCAGAAAATTGAAAATTTACAATGTAGTTAAGATTTTTAGAAAATACACTCATTCTTCTCTACCACGCCTTTCACAAAGAATATTATTGTTTTAATAGAAGATTCGAAAAACCCAGGTAAAAGAGAGATTTTATTGAATTTCAGATTTTTTTTATTAAATATAATATCACGCCTTATTTTAATATATAAATAAAATCGCTGTTAGTATTACAATTAATATTATTATTATTGTTATTATTGGTTTCATTATTGTTATTTTTTTTTTTTATTATTTTCATTATTATTGATTGCTGTTATATGTAATTGATAATAAATGTAATGGAATCCATTTTCGAAATTAGTTTATTTTTTATGTAATGATTACATTTTTCTTATTATAACTTCTTAAAACCAATTCCTTTTTTTAATTACATGTAATTGTAATTCTCATTTTTCAATTACAATTGCATGTAATTAGTAATTGATATTATTTCAATTACAATTACATGTAATTTGTAATTGATATTTTCTGAATTACAATTACATTTTTTGTAATTAAAGTTTTGCTTCAGCTTAATTACATTTACATATAATTGTAATTGAGTTTTTTTCAATTACAATTACTTGTAATTTGTAATGTAGTGATTGACGCCCATGTCTGTTTTGAACAGCCGGACTTTTTATGTAGTTATTTGTATAGTTTATATGCTTTTTGAAATTGAAATGTTTATAATGAAGTTATTATAAAATACAAGTTTGTTATAATTTTTATTAAAAATAAAAATTATGTTTTTTTCGACCTTTAATTGTGCAATGAAAATGAAAATTATTAAGTTCGAGGCCATACTCTATATTTCTTCATTAGGATATTGTCCTAACAAATAATCTATAGAGTTTTTTGTTTTCAAATTTATTATTTGACCCTTTCAGGAATGTGTTGATAGATCTATTTCGGGAATTTTCTAGGTTCCCATCATCAGAACACGTTTTGAAAGCGGTAACAATCCCATGCCAAACATTAAACATACATATGAACTAGTTTACTCACTACATGAGAACTAATATACATATGAGTTTGAAGTTAAAGATTATAACCATTAATCAAAAAATAAATTGTTCGTTATTATAAAATATTTTTTTTTTTGTTGTGTATAGAAAACAAAAAAACATTTTTTAAATTGATTTTCGTTGTGCCTTTTTAAGGTTTTTGGAACAGGTGCTATGACACACTTGTTTGGGCAATTTCTGTGACATGTTCCGGAAGTTCTATTTAGTAATCCGTGTATAATATGACACCACTTAGAAAAGTGTAGAGGTATGTCACAAACCTATTCCATTTAAAGTATCCATGTAACAGAATACATTATGCTTAATATGTGATTAGTTTCCACCAAAATTTTTTCCGGCGCTTTACGATACGTACACCTATACCAGTCACGTAATAATTATTTTACTAATGGTCCTGTTGCATATCATATAAATCATAAAATTATCATACTTTAACACTACCCACTTTTTACTTCCCCGTAGCTTATTTACTTAAGTCGGTACGGTGATATGTTACCTTCGTCAAGTTAATCGCCACTTCACAAGGAGCTCCAAAGGCAGCAAATGCACCACCTATGACAAGCCCATATAAAAAGTACCGGCCACTTTCATATAACAGAACCGAGACTACGACAGGTTCATACATACAAACTCAAGTGACCATACCAGTGACTCGGCCATTTCCCGCAGGGTATTAACTTTATTTTTTGAGTAGTAATGATGATTGGCTTTATAATTATAATATTTTTTATCTAAACAGTCTGTACATAGAGGGAATTGCAGTGGACGAAAAAATTAAAAAAGATTCATACTTTTTATGAAACTAGTTTTTTGAGGAAAGTTCTTTATTGAGTGAATAAAACTTTTAATAAATTAAAGGTTATTTCAAATTATTTTATGAAAACTTGCATCATTTTAATAAAAAGTTTCAAAGCACCAGTTTATTGCTGCTATGCACAAATGCATTGCTTCTATGCAAAATTCATTAATACCGGTTAGAGAATTCTCTCAGTGTAATGATTTATTTCTGTAAAATTAATAAATAAATAAATAAAATGCGTGACTTTTAAGACTTGTAAGCGTGGCAAAATGTTAGAAATTCAAATTTTAAGAGTTCAATGTAATTTTCAAATGTTTGAACATACGATACCATCAATTAAGATATCGTATATCAATTACACTTCAAAACCCCAAGATTTGTGTGGTTGAACAGCAACAGTACACTAAGAACATTATGCAGCTTACTGTTTGTAGTTTAATAAAAAAAGTTTTCATTTCAGTTGATCATAAATTAACATACAGTTATTATTCAAATAAATATTTTTTCAACTTTTTTATACATTTGCTCAAAATAATTTACTACAATTTACAGATTATTTTAGTTTCATTTATTATTTTCATTTATTTAAAGTTTCATAAAAATTAAACAGCGAAAACGGAATATTGCAGTATATTATTCCGTTACATTTATAATAAATTTAAATTATTTTTTTATTTTAGAAATGTTGATGTTAAGAAGAAGAATAAACGTTTTTCTCTAAAAATTATAAACACTATTAGTTTTTAAATCAGACTAGACTAGTTTCTGCCTTTTTGTGGACAGGCTCATCAATGATTTTCCATTTAAATTGTATTATTATTTGTGTCTTATAATTGTCAGATTGTCTCTATATGATACATTTTTCAACAACCTGCGGCTGTAAGAATCAAACCTGCGCTCATCTTACATTGCAAACGTAACAATACCAAGTCATGACCGTTTAGCGATCACACCCAAGTATGGCCTCGAATCTAATGCAGCTAAATTGCAGTTTTCTTTCCTTTTAGCTTTTTATGTTAGTTTATATTATACTCAGAAGTGACAACAGTAACAACACAAATATTCTATTTTGAGATTTTTGTGTGTGTTTCTTATTTCCTCCGTATCTATTTCTTATTTTTGTTCAAAAAATTTTCAAAAAACTATTGTTAGTATTTTTTTTGAAATGGGTTGTTTATATACAAAATTATTTCAATTCGAATTACAAGAAATTGAAAAAGTTTACACAAATTTGTGTTTGTATCATTATGTAAAAAAACCAAAAACTGAAAAAATTTCAAATAACTGAATATAACTTTTATTTTTACTGATCTGTAGTTAGAATTTGAACATTTATTTTTAACTTGTGCGCCCTGGTAGGCTAGTTGGTAGCGTGCTGGCTTATCAGTGCGGGGGTTGTGGGTTCGATTCCCAGCAGAGGTACTGGTCTGTTTTCGCTACAACGCTCCGAAGGCCATAGTAGCTAGTGCTCGGTTAGGGTAATAGTATATAATTTGTAATTATATGATTATTAATTAATAAAATAAATTAAAAAAAAAATATTTTTAACTTACTATTCTTTTGCTCTTAAGTATTTGTTTGTTATTTAAACGATATTTAAAAAAAATAGCAAGCTAAATTTGATTTAAATAAAAGTAAGTAGAAAGGATTTTAAGTGATTTATCATTTATGTTAAATTACATTTTCAGTTATTTTAAACTACAAACTATTTTGAGTGTAGCGTTCATAATATTGGTCTCATTTAACCTTTAATTATGGTATGGGATTTTATTCAATTCAATACAAAGAAATTTTCTTGTTTATGCATAAAACACACAAAAGTTGATGATGTTGCTGCTGCTGATGTTTTCTGATGAATCTGTGGCTAGTATTCCATCCAAAACCACCAATGTTATTATTATTTTTTTTTTTTCTTTTCATTTGCTAATTTCATGAAAATTTAAAGGTTTTTCTTATTTTTATATTTTATGTTCTTCGTATTTCTTTTTTTTTATATTTTATTTTTTTTTGCTTGTGAACAGGTCTGTAAAGGATATCATTATTCTACAAAAAGTTATTCTTCAGACTAATTTTTTTGTAATAAATTTGCAAGTTAAAAGAAAGACTTAAAATTGTTCACTCACTGAAGTTTGTCGAAATTTATGTTCCCTAATATGGCTTGTATTATTTGGGCTACACTTAGTTAAACAGTTTTCAATCTCACTTGACTATTAGAATACTAATTTTTAGTGTAAAATAATCTGTTAGTAAAATTGTTTGCTATTCTTTATTTACAAATAACTAAATTTCTTACTAATTTTAGTTGCTAATTTAACTAATTTTATTAATTTTTTAAATCCTATTTTCTAAAATTAGCAAATAAATCTGACTAATATTATAATTTTTTAAAGCTAAACATTATTTGATATAGTTAGTAGGATAAAAGACACAAGATAAGAAAAAAGCCTGATGTTTTCTAAATTAAAGTTCCAATTTAGATTATTATTTTTTTAAAAATTTGAATAGAAAACATTAAATGGTTTAACTTTACAGTGAGAGTGTTTTTATATACACATATGTTGATGCAAAAAAGTCCAAAAAAAAAATTTCTTTTAAAATTGTTATGTTTTTTTCTGCTTTTCCAGCTAAAGAAAATTTAAAATTGTTTGTCATGTGAAATCGCAATAATTTCAATAGTAGAAAACACAACCAAAGCCCAGTTTTTTAGAAATAATGTATGTAAAATAAATATTTGTTATTTTTAATGTTATATGTAGCAATATATTCTTTTCTTTAAGGTTGCCAATTCTACGACACAAAAAATTTAACTCTCAATTAAAAAGTTTAGTATTTATTAACTAGTTAATGGCATGTCATATATGCGCTGAACATTTTTTATCCTAACTGCAGACATATAGAACAATGCTTCATTAGGAATTTTTTTTTATTTTTTGGAAAAAATAGCAAACAAATTGAAACTTTGTCCTACACTGTTGAAGATATTTTAAAAATTTAAATTTTTGTATGATTTATGAACAAATATTTATTAAAAAATATATGTAAAATAAAATTGTTTAAGCTAACCAACTTTTAAAACTGTTTGTCAAAATGCAGTGGGTTTTGAACATTTTTTAAATTGGCATATGGCAGCCCTGACGTTATAATTGGTATAGGCTTAGTTGTATTTTAATAAAAACCATCCATTACACTCACAATATTTTAACAGTAACTGATTGCAGTTTATTTAAAAATAATCAGTAAACTTTGTTTTTTAAGGAATATACATTTAAACTCCAAAGAAATATTTTATTAAATTTATTTTACAATTTATAAAAAAAAACTACACATAAATACTGTTCTTTTGTATCAGTCATTATTTCCTTTTTTTTAAAACCAAAAGAAAAACTGTTTTTTTTTATAATTTGGGAATTAACTTTCGATAGTTAAAATATAATAAAATCGTTTATTTTTACGGATTTGGGAGCTTTCTAAATTTTTTATTTTATTTTAGACACTAATAATAAAAGGAAATCGTTTATGTTTTCGAATTTTGGATTTTTTTAATTTAATTTTTTTATTTTTGATAGTAAAAATAAAAATTAATCTTTTGTTTTACGGATTTTGATTTAATTTTTTATAATTAAAAATAAATTAAAAATGCATTTGATTTAACTATAAAGTACATATTCCTTTCTTTTTAATGACAAAATATTGTGAGTGTATTTATGTTTTGAGTGAAAGCGGAATGAATCTTGGAATATGTTATACTTTGTGTATTTGAAAAATTCATCGTCCGATCGGTCAGATTTTCAGAAATTATACACTATCAAAGAACTAATTTTTAGCACTATTAGTAGTAATTAAAAATATATAACATTAAATTTTTTTATATTTCTAAATAATTTACAAAAAAGTCTCATTAAAAAAGGTAAAAAAATTAATTTGTTCCAGTGATCATTTGGCAAGTCTGCAAAACATTTTAACTCACAAATTTTTTAATTAATAAATAAACTTTGCACGGTTTTTTGTTTAACAAAAACCAAATGATCTTGAACTTAAATAATCTTGCTCACATCTTAATTTATGATAAAACAACGAAAATTAAACTTTTGGTTTTAATTTTTAAAATTAAAAAGTAAAACAATTATATTATTTACAATTGTAATCAAGATGATCATTTTTTTTTTTAAAGATTTTTAAATCACTTAATTTTTATGCAGTTAAAAAATATATCCGTCTAAATTTACTGGGTAGAAAAACACTGTGTCAATATTGAGTTAAAAAATCAAGAAATTATAGTCCAACTAGTAAATTAAATTGTTCTATGCTGAAATATGATAATTTATTTAAATAAATTTTGAAATCGTGTATTGGTAAATTTTAAAAAGTATTTTTTACGAAAAACTTTTATAATAGACGGAAATGGAAAATGTTGCGGAAATATGGTAGTGACTGTAATTATTTTTATTAAAGATTAGGTTTTTTAATTTTTTTTTTGTTTATAACTGTGTTAGTTAATTTTTTTATAAAAAATCCATAAATTTCATTCATTTTCTATAATTCTTCAAAAAAAAAAAAATATTAAAGTTATATGGTTTTTGGTAACTAAAGTGTAGTTTTTCTTTGAAAATAGGAAACCCCATTAGAAAAATTAAATAAATTGTATCTCTTTGGAAAAACGGTGCCCGATTTACAACATATATTGTATGGAATAAATCGGGAAACATTTTGATGTGCTTACAATATCAAACATTGAAAAATTTACTTAAAAATTGGCAATGAAAAAAAAAAAAATTGCAAAATTTCTCAAGAAAATTCAAACTTAATAATTTGTATGGCTTAATTGAACACATTTGAAATACCTAAAAACTAAAATAAAACATGATAACATAGCAGAACCACACATTACCAAATCATGGGTAAAGTAATGTATAGCCATAGGGCTTCACTCATTACATTACACTTTACTTCACTGATGAATTTTACAGGCGATGAGCCTAAAAGTAATGGGTAGACTCATTACCTTGTAGGGGGTAAAGTAAATGGTTACTTATATGGTTACATGGTGGGAAATAGCAATGTGTCGACAAAAAGATTTTCATAAAAAATGCATAAAAAAATTTTTTTACAGATATTTTTTTATTAAAAAAATAACTTTTTTTTTTTATTAAATAAATTAAGTGGTCATGCGGGGATTCGAACCTGGGGTCTCTGGTATTTAACGCGAGAACTCTACCAACTGAGCTATCGATACATATAATATTTTATTACTTAAAATGTAAATGAGTTGTTGTGCTTCGTGTTTTCGTTCGTGATATCAAAAATATACACCTTACCCTCTTGCTTACAAAAAATCACAAAGTAATGTGTCTATAAATAGATCTTCAGAAATCTATATTAAGAATTACTTTACGTTTATAATTCATGCATTATGTAATTGATGATCGGTAAGTCATTATTTTATGTTTTGAAGTAATGTAAAAGGTATTGAGGTATCATTACAAGGTAATCCATGAGTGTTCAATTATCGGTAACTCAGTACTTCTTGTTGGAAAATAATTATACAGGCAAGGAGTACACATTACAAGGTAATGCATTGCTTTATCGCACCCATTACCAAAGTTTTGCTCTGAAGTCTTAAAAAACGCATGCTCTAAATAGTTTAAAATACCTAGGAAGAAAAAATGGCTTTAAATAAATGGCTAACTCTTCCGGCTAGTTGCAATCTAGCGATTTTTATATGGCTATACTTTTAGAAATAAATTGGAAAAATAGCAAAAAAGCTACTAAAAATTAGTTAACAATGACTTTGCAAAAAATCTGCTAAAATAAGCAAAAAAAAACTACTAAATAAGAATATGCAAAAATAACTCAGTTGAATTTAAAAATGTTTAGTTATATTTGAGCAAAGTTTTAATTAATTGAAAGTAACAAAATTTTCTTCTAAAATCAGCAAAAAACATTTATTAAATGTTAGTAGAAAAAAATCATTAAAATGTTTGAAATTCTTAAAGTTTTTTTTTTTATTTTTTTTAATGCGAATAAAAGTCTGTACAATTTTTTAGAAAAAATTGCTATTGATTTCAGCAAAATAAACTGTTATTTCCATTCTACTAAATTTGAGGTAAATATAGACAAAATTTTGTTATTTATTACTTTTTCTGTTTGCTATTTTGAGTCTGCAAATATTTAGTAAACGTTTTTGCTAATTTTGCTGAGTAAAATGCTATTTTCAGTTAACTAAAATTCACATCGAATATAACTAAAAATTTTTAAAGTTAACAGATTTATTTCTGCTGTTCTTATTTTATTTCTCATTCTTATTTATTTCTGCTGTAATATTTAGCAAAAAAAAATATGCTAAATTTAGCAGTTGTTCCTGAAAGTTAATCTTTAACTAATTTTTAGTAGCTTTTTCTGATATTTTAAGTGTGTTTCGAAGATGCATACATTCTTAAAGAGCAAAAATGAAAGACCGAATTTCATTGATTTTTTACTTCGCTTTTTGTTGTGATTTCCAGAAAGTAATGAAATGAATAATACATTTTTAATATATTCTTATTATTGCAATTTAGATTAAAAGTTGTTAAAACTTGGAATAAAAAATGTAGCTCGAATGAAAATTGCTTTTTGTTGTGATTTCAAAAAAGTAAAGAAATTAGCAATTTGGCTTATTGAAGTGCTTGCTTTAATCGCATCTATTTCGATATATATATTACCTTGGCAAAAAAATGTTTAAGTATGAACATTGTTCATTGTTCAATTGTTATTCGATAATGTAATATTTAATTCTTTTAAAGCTCTATTTCCAAAAAAAAAATTAATGTATTTTATGATAGGTTTTCATCTATCTGCAATGCATAGACTTCATGGACATTAATGGTGATGGTGTTGATGATGACGGTGATGACGATAAGACTATAAAATTCAATTCCTATGAGAAAATAAATGAATAAAAAATATTTATACTTAAGCAAAATGTAAAGAGAATTTAAAAGGATGGTAATACTGCGGACAAAATAAAGAATGAAAAAAAAAACACAGAAAATATATTTTTTTTTACAAATGACTTTTAACCCTTTTTACAAATATTTAGCTTAGATTATCCAGCCCACCCGCCGTTGCATTCAACCTGATTATGATGTAGCTATTCTTTGCACACGGCTTGAAAAATTATGCTGTATTGCCGTTGCTATGTCCGTTGTCGTGTTATGCTTGAGTTGGTTTAGTGGCAAGTTTATGATTTTTTAGCTTATTTACTTACTTGCTACCGCAAAATTCCATTTAAAAAATTTACTTTGCCTTAAAAGCGTAAAATTTGTGAAGGATTCATAAGACATTTAAGACTTACTTATTCGACCATTACAGTCTACTGAGTGTCGGTCTTAAGATATACTGTGGAATGATTAATATTAAAAGGGTTTAAAATATTTTCATTACAAATTTAGTTTTTTTTATAAATAAATTTTTTAAGTGCGAGGATTCTATGTTTCAGTTTATTAAAAACGATAGATATTAGCTATCAATATCAGTAATTGTTTCAAGTAGGATGGGAGTGATATGACACTCTCTTCAGTAAGAGAAATATGATTTTCATCCAACATTTTTACATAAAATTTTAAAGAAACAAAGTTATCATGGAATCCAATGAAATCAAATTGCTAAATATAAGTAGATATATCTGCAGCAATTTTTGCTTAAAAATATATAGGATACATTTACTTAAATACTGATAAAAAATGTCAACCTATGTTTACAAATTATTTTTTTCAATTTCATTTATCATTTTAGATGTTATAGTCAGTTTTAAAGTTACAGTCAAATTTTAAAGTTTTCCTTCAATTTTCAAGACGTTATATTTCGTAAACCGGAAAGATCCGGAATATGAATTTTTCGTCGATTTCTCGTCGAGTTGACAGTTATAGTATATTTCATTGAAATAGGAAATGGTCGATCCGAAAATTAAATTTTTTTTGATTGAGTTAACATGTTTTCACTGATTACCATAATAATTTTTAATTTTGTATTTTTAAAAAAGTTTATCAAAAAAATTTTAATTTTTTACAAAAAGGTTTTTGCAAATATTTATTTTACTATAGTCACAGTAAAATTTTGGATGCATCAAATTTTTCCGATTTGGTTGAACTGTGTTATTATTACTTTAAATTTTGAATACATCAAATTTTTCCGATTTGGTTGAACTGTGTTATTATTACTTTTTGGGACCATATAAAACCCTAAAAGCATCCTTGAGCGAAGACGCTCATAAAAAACAGACTGATCATCTTGGAGGCAACTATAATGTGAATGTTGCTAGTGAGGGGAACATGATAATAAGACTATATTATGATTGTAGATAAGAGAATAATATGAAAACCGATAAATTAAAGATTTTTAATATAACATGGTTAAAGCAACCATAAAATTGGTGAAATATGATTGATACAGTAATAATTTAAATGAAACAAAATTTTGTGACCACAATCATATTGCAACCATATTTTTTTCAATGAATTTCTTTTTATAAAACTGTGTTTAAGGAACTCTTTGAAAAAATAAAAAAAAATATTTTTTAAGGTGTTATTTGGATGGGCTTTAAAAATCATGACAAACATATTTTTTCTTGATTCTTGTTGAGCATTAAAGATTCTTATATTACATTTTAACGACCTCTGCTGCATTTAGATGTCAAAATAATAGTTTTACCTTTAGAAAATTCAGCAAAACAATTAGTTTAATATATACTATTTCATCAAGTAAAATAGAAAAATTAATAACTAAAATCACAATTTGAGCTAAAAATTTGTTTAAAACTTGCAAAGCGGCATCACTAACGGCTTTACAAATTTGTCTACTAATTTTTTTTTGAATCTAGTTACTTGAATGCATCAAATTAATCAGTAAAAAATTTGATTAGAAAAAAATCATTAAAAATGTAAAATTTTAAAGGTTTTTTTTTGGATTTTTTTTTAATGCGAATAAAAATTTACCTTTCTGAAAACAGCAGTTTACAATTTTTTAACAAAAATTTCTGCTGATTTCAGCAAAAATACTATTATTTGCATTTTACAAAATTTAAGGTAAATTTAGAAAAAATTTTGTTGACATTACAATTTTTGGTTGCTGTTTTTATTTTAAAAATATTTAGTAAAAGTTTTTGTTACTTTTATCAGACTAAATTACTATTTTCAATTAACTAAAATGCAGCTAGAAAATAACTTAGATTTTGTAAATTTAGCAGGTTTATTTATCAAATTTTTTCAAAAGGGGTGTTTCGACATAGATTAGATTAGATCAGAAGGCACTATGCACCGCGACCAATGTAGGTCTTTTGTTTCGACATAAAACACCATATTGAAAAAGTAGGAGGCGCGGAAGGCTTTCTAGCTGATTTATGTATAATGTATAATTATTCCGGCCGTAAAAGTGGTAATTTTTAAAATTGACTTATACAATTTTTTTCTTCTGTTACTGAAAAGTGTCATTTCGACATTAAACGCTATATTGGAAAAAGTAGAAGGAATACACAAAAAATTTAAATTAATAATTTTTTTTGAAATAGGTTCAAAATTTAGGTGTTCATAATCCGTATTTCCAGAAAATTAATATCTATTAATTGTTTTTTAAATATTAAGAAGTAATCCTAATTTGGGCGATTTTTTATCCTTTATACTATGAATTATGGCATAATCACCAAGGACAGTCTTTTGCGACGTTTCTCGGAACTCTAACATTTCAAATCAAGAACCTTCAGCCTTATCGACACAATTTTTTAAGCCCTTAAAGGCGCAATGACAAAGTGATATTGAACTTTAAATGGAAATTATAATAAAGTTTTAGCAATAAAAAAAATAAAATATTCGGAAATTTTTAAATATATTGCTACCTTTAATATATAGTGTGCATTTAAGAAATTTCCATACCTAATATGAAACAATTCATAACTCAAAAAATGCTTTTTAAATTAACAGTTTATAATTCCCAAATCCTCTTTAGTCAATTTTAGGCAATTATTATATAAACATTGGGTTACGCACAAATAAAGAAATCATGCAATACAAAAATAAAGCCGAAAATAGATATGATTGTTTCTTTGGTAAGTGCATAAGTATAAAGATTTTGTACATTGGCAATTTTTTTTTATGAATTTTTCTTTATTATTAAGTAATACGATGTGTATTAACTTTCTCATAAGAAACCACTTGATATTTTTCTCATAATGATTTATGAATTGGTGCATAAAATTTATGAAAAAGTTCCTACTTTAGGAAATTTTTCATAAAATATTCATAAACAGTATGATTTTTTTTTTTCTGTGCACTTTTCCAAGATGTTATGCCAAAGGTGTTATCCGGAACACAAACTAGCTATAAATTATAAATATTACGGCCGTGAAAGTTGTTATTTTTTAAATCAACGGAGCTAGGTTTTTGGCAGATGTTTAAAAGGTGCATTTCGACGGATACCTCTATACTGTAAAAGTTAGGAGGCACTTTTTCAAGATTTTGTTATCAATTTTTTCTTAGGGAAACGTGGTATCTAAGTAAAAAATAAATTACAATTATCACAGCTTTTTTAAAGCAACGCAGCACATTTTTTTGAAAAAGGAAATTTTCATTAAAATCGCTATATTGAAAATAGTAGGAGACACTTTTCCATGATTTTATTACTAATTTTTTATAAGGAAGAGCAATTCCAGTTCAAACCGCACAAAACCCTTTCGGTTTCCGAAATATGACGTCATGAAAATTGGCAAAAACGTCAAAATTTGAATAACGTACCCATACAAAGTCGCTCATAGCTTTAAAACTATACAACTTACAATTTTCCTATTGGTACCATTTTATAGGTGAAAATATCGTCTACATTTTTATTCTTAAATGATTTTACGAGAATTGAGAAATGAAAATCTCTTTCTATATGCCTACAAAACATTAAATTGCTTTTGTTGCAGTGCTTGTTCTTGAAATTTGTTTTTACATTTAATGTTTGATCCTTAATACTTCTCTTTCTCTCTATTTGCAACAAAAACTCTTGAAAGTGTTGTACTTTATATTGTATTTGTTGTAACATATAGAAATAGTTAAAATGTAAACCCTGAATAGTTTATACACACTCATAGCATGTAAAAGATTTTGTATATGAACTCGTCGAAGAAAATTTGCTTACGACCACGTTTTCCTCCATAACTCCGAAAACAAATGAATATCCACCTTAAAACTTTGCCACAAATGTAGAGAGGCCTCACTTTTTAACATATATTTTTTTTCTGAATTTTTCGATTTTGAGATATGGTCTTTTGAACAATAAACTTAAAAAAATTACCTTTGACCTTTTAAAACAAAGAAAAAATTAGGCACGCTATTTCAAAGGTAATGCTCTCACCTATCAAATGGTACCAATAGGAGTTGTATAGTTTTAAAGTTTTGAGTGACTTTGTATTGGCACTTCATTTAAATTTTGAAGTTTTTGCCAATTTTCATGACGTCGAAAGTTTAATGATTTGATAAACACTACCCATTTACAATATTTGTAGCGAATTTCATTAAAATCGGAGATGAGAAATACGAAAATGACAGTTTTCTGTGTGGTTTGACATGAAATTTCCCACTAGCTGATTCCTGTAGAAACTAATACGGTACTTTTTACATAAAAAATATTGAGAACTCGGTAATTTTTTGTTTCTCATCCAAAAAATTAACATATTTGCAATCTTCTAGTAGAGATTAACAAAAAACATACTTGCATGTGTGGGTTATCTCCAATAGGTTCCAAGATATTCCTATTTGAAACTGTGAAATTCGAAATTAGTTCCGATGCCAGTCCAGTGTTTTGCGAATAGCGGGATGAAATCTGGAACAGTTGCTTTTTTAAATATTATTTAAAGAAATAAAATCTAGATTAAATAAAAAAAAATAATGCAATATCTTGTTCCACTCAAGAACTACATTCGTTTAAAGTAGAAATAAAAAAAATCCCAAAAACCACCAACAGTGATAAATATTGTCTTTCTGAACATATCAACTATGTATACTTTTCTGAAAAGTATTTTTATATAAAAGTGAATTGTATTAAAAGAATTTTTGATTTGTATATACTTTCCGCCCCTAACCACTTCTAAAATTACAACATTTGTAAGGCAAATATCAACTTTAACCCACTGTTAAAAATTGTGCACGCCTCCAATTAGGTAGCGGGAGCGGTTTTAAATAACCCAACACATACCTAATTGATTAGGTAAATCTCTTCAATCCCACTTTAAATGAAGACATTGATTATATTTGATTATATTTTTATTGATTTCCCGCCATTTTTTAAAAAATTGTTTTTAAATCTTAAAACAAAATTTTGTCTATCTCAAATTATAATAATAATTTCCCTGAAGAAGTCACCCAATGTGGAGACGAAATATTGGAAATAAATAATTATTATTTATAAATAAAAGATATTATGCTCGTTTAAAGAAAAATCATTGAAATTCAAAGAAAAAATACTATAGACGCTTAAACCCTCATTTGAAATTTTGTATTTTTCTCAGTCCTATTTTAAGTTTTGAAATAGATTTTTTGCACATAACATTGTTTTATAAAATGTCATATTGAGCTGAAAAATTAAGTGAGTATATGTCACCGTTCAAAACTTACAAAGGTAATGAACCAATAATTGGACAAAATGGCCTTAACCTAACAGCAGCGCTAAGGACCCTAATCAAAGGATTTGCGATGTAACATCGAATCCATGCGAAGTAAAAGTGAAACATAAACGACGCAACTTCGAAATCACAGACGCTAACCGGGGTATTAGTGTATAAAATAGCATAATGCTGTATATACCCCCATATCAAAATGTTTGAAACAGCACAAAACTATATACAGTTGGATACACATATTTATGCATTAACATATATGTTATGTATGACTATATAAATTTATACATTGCAATATTTAATTGCATAAAATTATGTCTAAATATATATAAACTTTTTAACTTGGGTGGATAACTTTCGAATTTCAAGTTAATTTTATATGGGTATTGGCCTACGGCACGTATGAGTGTTAATTAATATTATTTAGCACTCATACGTGCCGTAGGACAGTATAAAGGGTGGAAACGAAAAACAGAAGTACCATTATCAATGTCTGAAGATGCATTCCATACGATTACTAGTGCGCTTCGTTTTTATGATGTTTCGAGTCGACGACAAATATGTAGTAGCGACAAATTTGCTCATACACATATCCCTCGATTTACACGATATATACGTTCCAGAAAAAATCGTGTAAATCGAATTCAAAAAAGTTTGTATGGAAAATCGTATAAATCGAAAAAGGCAAATGCTGTATATAAAGTAATTTTTTAATATATATATTTATTTGTTTTAAAGCAAAAAAAGTAAATAAAACAAAAAACTAGCAAAATGAGTTAATTTATAAACAAAATTTAGTTATAAAACTCATAAAACCAAAATATAAATTATGAAGTCTGGAATAACATCAAAAATCCATAAAACCAGGTACTATAAATTAAGCAAAAAATCAATAAAATCAGTCTACTATTTATTAATTAAAAATAATAATTCAGTTCTTAAAAGAGATCAGTTCATTTAAAACTAATAGTGCCAACTACTCTTATCTTTCTGGTTTGTGACGAATCACTTTCATCACTCGATAATATTTCAAAAGTTTCTGTTTCGATGTTCTAGATAACTTTAGCCCGCAGAGATTTGGAAATATATTTTGTTATAAGAACTTGTGATGTATTATTGTTCAATTCTTTATTTACCTCCCGATAGTGTGCCAGGCCGTGAGAAATATATCTCTGGAACTTTCGAGCTCTTTCAACATTTTGGTCATGTTGGACAAAGTGATTTCCTGCTGAGGATGTTGATGGTAGCTCATCCTTAATTTTTTCGTAAATCCGAAATGCCTTATTTGTAATTACATTAGTGTCAATTTTAATTCCCTTTTGGTTTAGGTCTTCAATCCAAATCATTAATGCCTTCTCCATTTTTGCAATTATAGTGTCCCGAACGTACGCAGTTGTACGCTTAGATACATCATACCCAGCTGCTAAACTGTTCCTGATAGCGTTTTCATTCTTTTTTATAGATCTAATTGTGGCTTCATGAATGAAATTTGTTTTAGAAACTCTTGATAATTTTTCTCCTTTGCGGAGACAATCCAAAATTTTAACTTTGGATTCTCAAGATATAATTTTTCATTTTATCTGCTTACAATGTTTTTTGGCATATATATTTTTATAAAATATCGTTCGAGTTATAAAAGTTATATATATATATACATATAATCCGATTTATTTATATAAATTTTATAATATTTTTTTTCACAAAAAAACTGCAACTAGCGGACTTGTATGGTAAATTTATGTATATATTTGTATATTTTTGATATTTTGATTTTAATTTGATATATTTTGTATGTACGAGCATAAATGGATAATTCACTTTTTTTATTGTCAATGAACTTGAGAGTTTTATTCCGATATTTTAAAAAAGCAATTAAAGAAGAAGTTAACTTGTATATTAATTTTTTACTGAATATGTATACAAAAGTTTTTTAATTAAATAATCAAAAAAAAAAAAAAAAAATCGTGTAATTCAAGATAATTTCCATATTCCTCGATTTAAATGAGAAATAAAAAAATCGTGTAAAAGTGAAATCGTGTAAAAAAAGTATCATGTAAATCTAGGGATAGGTGTATTCGTAAACTGTGGGACCGTTGACAACACCTTCTTAAAATGCTTTACAACTGTTACGAAAACGTCACCGTTGATGAGCAGCTTGTTGCATTAAGGGGGCGATGTTGTTTTCAACAATTTATTGTTTCTTATTAGAATTCAACAAAACGTATGCTATGAGTAGTTTTTTGTTCGCCTATAATTTCCTATGTTGCATCTCTTTTAGGTGGCGTAGAAACTGCTGATCAAATTATTGGAATGCGTACATATTATATTCTGAAATCGATGTTTCATTGGCCCCAGCTGATCGGAATCGCAGGAGACCGGAGTTTTTGCATCAACTAGCACATTATTTGGCTGAGGCGCATATGATGAAACATAGTAAATTGCCTCAACAAGAGTTTTCAGCACAGTTATTGACAGAAATTCAACCACCATGCACAGTTCCAGTGGCCTCCTCAAATAAACTACTTTTAATTCAGCGGAACGAAAGCGTGAAATTTGTAGTTGGACCAAATGGTCCCCTAACCTATGATTCGAAATTCTTTATTTTTCTCAGTCCTGAAAAATTAAGTCAGTATATATCATCGTTCAAAACTTGCAAAGGAAATGAGCCAAAAACCAAATGGCCTTAACCTAACAGCAGGGTTAAATTAAATTTAATAAAATTAAGATATTCATAGGCTGTAAGGAACATTGTTCTCTAGACAATAAATAGATAAATAAATAATCATGTATTATTTTATATAAATAAATGTGCTATTGCATGTAGTCTAAATTCAAAATTTAAACAATAATCTTACAATAATCTTACAATAATTTATCGAAATGAATTTATATAAAAAAAACTGAATTGTATCTCTAAAAGTAATTGTAACGATTAAGTATTATTGTGAATTATATTCGGAAAAGGTAAAACATAGCATTTATCTAGTTTATCTGCGACTTACAAAACGAAGTTTCTTGTAAGTTAAAAACCATTGCATTGCACACTTATTTTGTACCCAGCGAAGCAAACGGTGAGCACAATAAACTACTCATTATAATTGAACTACACAAACTCACTCTTTTTATTTCTAACGTTTTTTTTCTTGTTCCATATTACTAATTCTTTTATAATTATCTCGAGTTCGAGACTTTATAAAACATTTGAAAAAGGCCTAACCAACTGTCACCAATATTTAGGTATCCCCTAACCTATACAGTCCACACCATCTCTATTTTTCCCCGATATCTCAATATCTACACAAGCCCAGTTTAGCCTTTTTACATGGTCCTTCGAACCTTAAGGAAATTGAAGAACATTGACACCACTGGAAACTGTCTACAGACTCTCACCATTAAATAATGAGGTAAAGTAAATCTTTCATATTTACCCTAATTAGTTTATATCGGTCGATCAAAAGGTAAAGAATAATTAAAGAAGACGGTAGTGTCGAGGTTACAAAAACAAAAAATATAACAAGTGCGGATAAATTTGAACAAAAAATTAAGAAAAATCTTAAAAATAAAATAAAAGCGTAAAATCAAAACGAAAAAAGTTAAATTATATTAAAAATCGAGAAAAGACGCGAGATTTAAACCCGAGAAAAACGGTAAAATTTATAAAAAGTTAACAAAAAAAAAAAAACCAAAAATCCCAAAAATATATTCCCGTTAATTTTAGAAAATAAAATTATAAAATTTAAGAAAACGTTTTTCAGTTTAATCATAAAAGAAAAAGAAAAAAAAATACCGCTACTTTTTTTTTTTTACATAAACCAAAATCGCCGTGACCGTGATCCCGACATCCATCAGTGCATGGTATGCAAAAAGTTCCACTCACTCAGGTTCTGCCAACAATTTCTGAGGATGGACTCAAGGGAAAGGAACCGAGTTGTGCGCAGATACGGATATTGTGAAAATTGCTTAGCAAGAAGTCACGATTTGAGATCTTGCCAATCACTCGATTTATGCCGGAAATGTAATAGCTATCATCACACTCTATTGCACCCGAGTCGTGCTAGGAACGACCTGAGAAGTAGAATCAACAAGAACCAAAATCAGCAAAGACAGCGTAACAATGGGCGACATAATAACAGACGAAGCAATGAGAGAAACATCAATAGTAGCAACCACAACAGCAACAACAACAACAACAACAACAGAAACAACAACAAGTGCAGCAGCGTGCCGAACACTAACAATCGCCATTCTACTAATAACCATGAAGATGCTGTTGTTCCGAATCAACATATTCTATCAGAAGCTATCCGGTCTCTTGCCGAAGTGCTTTGTGCACATCCAAGTGGAAAGTCCACCTAAATTGACGCGGCAGCATGTCTAAATTCAAAATTTAAACAATAATCTTACAATAATCTTACAATAATTTATCGAAATGAATTTATATAAAAAAAACTGAATTGTATCTCTAAAAGTAATTGTAACGATTAAGTATTATTGTGAATTATATTCGGAAAAGGTAAAACATAGCATTTATCTAGTTTATCTGCGACTTACAAAACGAAGTTTCTTGTAAGTTAAAAACCATTGCATTGCACACTTATTTTGTACCCAGCGAAGCAAACGGTGATCACAATAAACTACTCATTATAATTGAACTACACAAACTCACTCTTTTTATTTCTAACGTTTTTTTTCTTGTTCCATATTACTAATTCTTTTATAATTGTCTCGAGTTCGAGACTTTATAAAACATTTGAAAAAGGCCTAACCAACTGTCACCAATATTTAGGTATCCCCTAACCTATACAGTCCACACCATCTCTATTTTTCCCCGATATCTCAATATCTACACAAGCCCAGTTTAGCCTTTTTACACATGTTATTATATATATTCATATATATATTTATGTTTGTTCTTATATTCAAATTTATTCCTCAAAATTTTTTAATACGATGTCACATATAATTGCTCTTATTACATATCGACCACTATATATACACGTATATGAGATACAATTTTATATGGTTAATGTAATTATGTTCGAATACATGTATACTTAGAAAAAACACAAATCAAAATTATATATAATGTCAATACAGTGAAGTTCGGTTATAACGACCACTGGTTATAACGAACTTTTTTTTATATCGAATGATTTTTCTGTTCCCAACGTTACTAACATATTTCATACAAAATAATATGGTTATAACGAACATTGTTTATAACGAACTTTTTGGATAACGAACTAATTTTTTGTAGTCTTTTTCGAGTTTTCATAACAATTTTTTTGCTTATACTAAAAAAATTAAAAACTGTATGAAACGTATTTTAATTGTTTTGGAATTACATACAAAAATTTAAAAATTAGTAGAATTTATAAAAAAATCCTGGAGTTTTAATAATTTTTTGGAAAATGTTTACCTAGCATATAGCGAACTTCGCTTTTAACGAAGTAAACCGCCCAATCCCTGCGGGTCCGTTATAACCGTGCTTCAGTATCTTCTTTTAGATAAAACTATACATTGGCGCATTTAAAGTATTATGGATATATATTAGCCTGTCCCGAATCAAAAAAAAATTGGCGAATTTCTTCACATACTTTTTCATAAAATCCAAAAAATTTTTTGATGATACCCAGTAAAATCCAAATAACTGGTTGCAGCACAGCTTATACTGTATTATGACAGGTTCTAATTTCTGTTCTACAGCTGTTCGAACCGGTTATAGAACTCGATCTGTGACAGTGACACCATACATTCCATGTAACCGGTGGTAAAAAAAGTTGTTCTAGAACAGGTTCAAAGGTAATCTGTTCTAAATAATTTTGCGGGTATAACACTTATCAGCGGTTTTCGTAGTGTATTTTTAAAATTTTGGACAAAAAGAGCCTTAAAGTTTAGAAATGTTGAGTATATTACGGAAAAACATTTATAAAACGTCCACAACAGCACCATTCTGTTCCAAACAAGTAAATTTAATCATTACTTGTTTTAAATTAAAAGTTGTAGTGGACCGAAATTACTCTATGAAAGTTTTATATAAATATATTTCCAAAAATATGCTCAGCATTACCAAACTTGAGCCCAATTTTATACAAAAATCTAAAAACTACAAGTAGCGAACTGTAAGTATTCTCGATGCCCCCAATAATGCTTGATTGATATATTGATACAACAAGTTTTGTTATTTCGTTGGCATATACTCAAAATATTGAGGCATTAACTTTATGTTTGCTATTCACTTCAGTAATATGATGTTGATCTTTCGAAGCAACTCCTTGTCAATACCCACTGATACCCACTCAATGTTTAAGCCTGTCTGCCTTTTACAGTTTAATTGTATCCTGCTTTTATCACTTTCTCTAATTTTTGCCATTACTTCATTGCTGCTCACCGTTTTTCATTGCCTGGTATCCAATTGTATCTTAAATCATATGCTGTGTGTGAATGAACCGAATGCGGGCATTTAAGGGGGATATACCAAAATCCAGTACTTTATCTTTGATAGTCTTTTCTTTGGAAACATTTGAAAACTGTGATTTATTTTAACTACATATAGTACATTGCCTAGTTATGAACGTGTCTGTTAGGGTGGGTCAATAAAAAAGTTGTGCCGGTCACCCCCAAGAATTAGAGATTGGTTAAAGACGATTTCAAAAGTTTATTTTTCATTTTTTACCATGTCCCTTTTTGTTTCCTGTGTAGCCATTTATAGTGTGATCGTAACAAATGGTCATTGTTCTTAGTTTGACACAACTTGCAATTTTTACTTTGATCATTTTTGACTCTGACGTCAAATTCTAGTAGTGAACTGTAGTATCTCGGTTTCTACACCACTAATTCCCTTTTTTAACCGCAAAAAAGCTATTTAAATTCCATTAATTTTTTGCTTTTACAATATTTATTTTTATTTTTAAGGTGCAAAAGTTTAAAAAACAAAGACATGATATTATGGTAAATCTGACGCCTTAGGATAACATTCGTTAACAATAAATTTCGATCTTAAGTGATGATTGTGTGTATTTTTTGATGTTTACTGTTTTATGCCTATTTTTGAAGTTCCCTCTTTTCACTAATTCTTCTATCAATATTGTTGCTGATTTTACTAATTTTTTATACCCGAGTTGCTAAAATTACACTCAAATAAAAAAGTTAGTAAGGTCAGCAAAAAATTTTGCTGAGTCAGCAAAATTTTATTTAGGAGGTGCCTGCAAAAAAATTGCTAATGTCAGCAAAATCTTCTGCTGAAAATCAGCGAGCTGATTTTTAACAACAAAATTAGTAGATTCAGCAAAAATTTTGCTAAAACTTAGTGGATTAGAAATTAAAAAACCCTTGCTAAACATTAATAAAATTTTTGCTGAATATTAGTAGACTAAAAAAAACTCAAAAAATTTGTAGAAAATTTTTACTTTAGTTAATTTATTTTGCTGAAAATCATAAAACATATTTTTGTGATTCTTTTTAAAATAATTTACAATACGTTACAAAATATAAAAATTTTCATACTCCCACATTGACGACATGAATTGATGTAATATCTGCAAATATATAGAAATAATTATATATAATATAAACAATATTATCTTTCAACTACTTACATCAATGGTTTGTCTCAGTGATGCTATCTTTTAAAGGAACGCTAATGCCGCAGAGAATTATAGAAACGAAACGAAAAAATAACAAAATGTAACATATAAAATAGGTTGTCCCAAAAAAAATAAAAATTTGGATTTTCGCGGAAGATCTTTCCTAATTTGGATACTCATAAGGTAAAGTATTTTTGAGAATTTTATCAGATTTTTCGGAAGTGGTTTAGAGGTCGCGCAAACCGATTTTGTACCAAAAATCGAGCTTTTTTTGCTTTTAGTGAATTATTCTTGAAAATTGCTAAAAAAAATCGGTAATTTTTCGGCGTCTGAGTAAATATTCTTAAAGAAAATTTTCCGATCTTTAATTTTATGTGCATAAGTAATAAGTTTCGTCAGGGATTTTGCACATTTTGATACATTATATAACAGTTTTTGTAAATTTTCAACAAATATGAAAAATAATGCTTTATAACTTTTAAAATTTGTATGAAGACTAAAAAACTAATGATGCAGTTTAAACGATTATGAAGTTTTAAATAAATTAGCAGAAAAAGCAATATAATTTTCTCTTACCGTTCTCGAGTTATACCCTTTTAAAGCTTTGCACCCATTGTATGAAATTTTTAGTACTATAAGATTTGGGTATCCGATTTGTTGTAAACTTTAGATTATGAGATTTGAAAATGTATTTATTGTATGTCAAAGCTTAGTTTTAAGTGTTGTCAAGTTGTGGACAGCAAAAAAAGTAGCCAAAAAGCCGTTATCACTAGGTGGCACTGATATGGCTCGAACTAAAATTCATGATTTATTGGATTTGGGGGAACTACAACCCTATTTTTGACAAATTCTGTGTTTTATTACAAAAGCAAGCCTAACTTTTTTTGAAGCCTGCAACATTTCTACTGATTTTTTACAAACGGATCCAGAAAAATGGGAAAACAACAAATCATTTCAGGAAGCAAAACACAAAGTTCAACAATTGCAAGTTGTAAATGATGTCGCAGAACGTGGTGTGGCCTTGGCTAATAGTATATCAATATCACAACTTCTGAAACAGACTTTCAGAGTTTACTGCAGGGGGTAGAGCAGCATCGCAAGAATTCTAATAAATGATTTATAACAAATCTATTTTTCTTTGTTTTTAATATAATTGTTATGAGTGGTAAGTAACTATTATTTTATTTGTAAAAACATTTTCTAAATCCAATTATTTAAAGTTTAAACCAATGCAAATCTAGTTCACACCTTATAGTATTATACATTTCATACAATGTGTACAAAGCTTTAAAACAGTATAACTCGAGAACGGTGAGAGAAAATTCATTTTTTTTCTGCTAATTAATTTAAAACTTAATAATCTATTAAACTGCATCATTCGTTTTTTTAGTCTTTATACAAATTTTAAAAGTTATAAAGCTTTCTTTTCCATATTTGTTGAAAATTTACGAAAAACCGTTATTAAATTGTCAAAATGTGCAAAATCATCGCCGAAACTTATTATTTATGCACATAAACTTAAAGATCGGAAAATTTTCTTTAAGAATATTGACTCAGAAGCTGAAGAAATAAGATTTTTTACCAATTTTCAAGCAAAATTCAAAAAAAGCCCAAAAAGCTCGATTTTTGGTAAAAAATCGATTTGCGCGACCTCTAAACCACCTCCGAAAAATCTGAAAAAATTCTCAAAAATTCTTAGCCTTATGAGTATTCAAATTAAGAATGATCCCCAAATTGTTTTTCGAATGGGACACCCTAATATACAACCCTTTTTTTGCAATAAGAAAAAAGAATTATAAAAATCTACCTGTCTACCTGCTGTATATGCAACTTGACTACTCTATTTGACTACAAATACACATTTAATCTTTTTTAAATTTAAATATTTTATTTTTTCTTTTATTTAATTAATAGACAATTACTTTCACAAGCCGGCGAAAACGTAAAATTTAAGTTGTTTCAATCCACAATTTTGTTTTATGTATGAAAAAGAGATACAAAATCTTCCATGGTTTATTTTTTTGTGTGTCTTACTAGAGTTGTACTTATAAGCATAATTTTCCTCGTCACTACTACATCTTAACATCTAATTCATTCTGCGTATAACTTTTAATCTGGTTTTCGTTCACACTATTGATGTGCTAATTAGCACAATTTTTTTAGCAAAATAAATTAGTAAAACATTAGTAAAATATTAGTAAAACATTAGTTCAAAACAGTTAAGTGCTGACTAAGTATAACTAAAATTTTAGTTCAAAACATAATTTTAGTAAAAAATTTGCTGAAAATTAGTATACCTGATTTACACTTTTGTTTTACTAACTTATTTTTTTTTTTTTGAGTGTAGCAAACATTTTTATTTTTTTCGCAATTGAGAGCAACGTTTTTTTTTCATTTATATAACAATATAGATCATATTATAGTATATCAATAACAGCAAAAATACTAAATGACAAAGACGAAACGAATTCAGTGAGAAAAGAAAATAGAAAAAAAGACAAATGTCAACGAAAGCGAGTGCAAGCTTTATAAATCCAAGCTTGACAGTTAGTTTTTTTATTTATCTCCAAAACCCCACTTAAAAAAGTTACATAAAGAACTAATTTAAAATTTTTGTGTATAAGCTTCACAAATTAACCAGGGTGGCTGGACAATTTTTATCCATATCCCTAAAACAAATCGAAATATATCCAAAATTTAACATTGTACATTTTTAGTTAACTAAGAGCACAAAGCTTATTATTATAATCTTCAGATTATAAGTACTTAACTGACGGTTAATAAAATAATAAAAATAGAAAATAAAAATAACCCATTAACTGTATAAAAAAAAACTGACTAAATTGAATAGATTTGCCAGAAAATTTTTGAAAACTTTTGTAGAGTTTTTATTTTTGTAATTTTAGTCGTAAACGAGAACTGTCACATAGACATTAACTTGATTGATATTCTTGTAAATCCATATACCTAAAATATTTTAAAAAAATTTTATATCCAAAAAAAAACCCGTAATATTTTTAGAATCCCCCAAAAAAATCCGAAGTTCACAATTGATAATTTTTGTGCCTACATCAACAAAAATAACTAAATTTAGGGGGCAAACCCCTAAGTCTGATAAGCTTGTATAATTCAATGAGAATAAAACATATGGAGGAGAAAGATAGTCGATAGCAAATTGAGAAACATGTGTGAGTACAAAAAAGCGTCATAGAAATCAAAAGTCGATATTTAGCAGTCAAGGGGTTTTTTACAACTAAGCAAGACTTTTCCTCAACGAAAAATGCAACTCCATGATATTCAAAATAGCGTGAGTCATATGAAATCAAAGTTACTTGGAGGTATGTCAAAAAATTTGCAGGTTTATATATTTCTCACTCTACAGATACAACTATTCTATTAGAAATTTAAATATGTTTAACGAAAAAAATTGAAAGGTTATAATAAAGCTTCGAGGCTTTGATATCAATTGTTTTGCTAATATATAAATTGATTGTACAAAATAATACAATATTAGTATCATTATTTCGTTTTTGTATAATTCTTGATTTTCAATGTGCAAATTATATTAGTCTAAAGCAAATGGCTAGAGTGTTTAAAGTTGCAACTCAAAAAATATAGTAGAATAATTGAGAAGTAAAAAACATTTTAATTGTTGTAGTTTTGTATTTTATTTTTTTATTCTTAAACACACATGACCGACGGCGACTCATATGTTATCTTTAAATTTATTTTATCAAAATATAAAATAAAACTTCAACTTTACAGTAAAACCATCTTTCATCACGAACGGAAGCGGATATTTAACAACAAACTATCTGTGTAAGTATCCTGCTGTGTTGTTGATGCTGTACATAGAAACGTAAGTATTATCGAAACTTTGTTGTTTGTTGCTGTTTTATTTTTTCCTGCCTTTTCCTATTTGTATTGGTTTGTGTATGTATCACGCTTTTAAATTTTTTTTTACTTTATAATATAAAAAAGTTTTTCTTCGATTTTCATAGTTTTTTTAGTTGCCTATGCTCACTTTTTTTTAGTTTTTGCAACAACTTGCACAAGAAGCGAAAAACGATCCAATATAGCAGAACAATAAGAACATTTGACTTAAAGTTACACTTAAAAAAATCTTAAATAAAAATTAATAATTAAAATAAAATAAAAATCAAACCTAAAAAATAATATTAACTAGAATGACGATTGTGCAAAACCAAAATACATTAACATATAAAATGTCCTATTTTTTTTAAGTGTATTAACAAAAAAAAAAAAGATTAAAACAATTTTTTATAAAAAAAGAGAATATCAGGCTGCTTGGATATAAAATATTTCAAACTCATTTTCTGTGTCGTTCGTGCTTTGTCTCTTCTTTTTTTGTTCGTTGTGTCGCTTGTCATTTGTCAAGTTGTCATTTTGTCAAGCATTTGACAAGACTTTTGTAGTTGGTTTATACTTTATTGAAAATTTGCTTTAGACTTTTTTTATTTTGTTGTTGTAGTGGTTCCATACAAAACTTTCTTATTAAAAAATAAATGAAAAATATAATAAAAAAAAACTATATAACTAACAACAAATTTTTCTTAATATTATACCTAATAAAATAATTGAAATCATTTAATAACAATAACTGGTAGTCACGTGAAAAATAAATTCTTTTAAATACAACAACAGAACACACAGAAAATAAATTGGTTGGAAATCATTAAAATCTGTTATTATTTTGCTACTGCAATCCACTATTCATTATAATTTCATAAAGTAATATAGCATTATTAAAAAACTGGCTCAAGTAACTAAAAATCTCAAAGTAACTAAAAATCTAAAAATATTATGTGTGCTGAAAAAATCAGTGATCCTGACCAATACAAACAAATATTAAATTTTATAATTTCATTGGTTAGTTATTGTTAAAACTTTAAATTGCCCATTTTCCCTTATAAGTTAGCTGTATGCATTATATATCAGTTGTAACAACCGAGTTTTTTAAATCTTTTGTCCACTAATGTCTTACTAACTAATTTCTACCAATTAATAGTTGCACACTGAAAGAAATGTGTGCGTAGTATTAATGAATTCCTTCATTAATCCAATGAATGTTTTCATAAAAAAGTCCCCAAAGAAACGTTTCATTGAGTCAATGACAGTTGTTTCATTAAATCAATTTTAATGAATGGTTTCATTGACTCAATGAAAATTTCATAAAGTATATGCAATTTTTTCTATCGTTATAAAAGTTTCATGTATTTAATGAATAAAATTCATAGTTTGTATGTAATATTTTCGTTGATATTTAATAATTTGCACTTATTATGATTATTTTAGCATAGCATTAACTTGGCGGTTATTGAGAAATGATCATTCGTTGATAGTTATAGGGTCTGCTGGTCTTTATAAGATCTATAAAATATTTTTATAAAAAAAGTTCGAAAGTAAACATCACAGGCTATTCTCTAAAAGCGATGGCAGATTTTTATTAAACTCAGCCTGATTCAGCAAATTTTCGTTACTATGAATATTATGATATGTAAGAAAGAAATCCAACAAGAAAGGTTTTCCGGGGGCCACCCACCAACGTAGCACAGTGGGTAAAATTAAAGGGTCCGCCATCTAACGTTTTTTTTTTCAACTAGTGCTTATTTCGTGAATGGTAACACTTAGCTCATGTCTGATTTGACAGATAATTAGTTTTATCTTTCCGCTGAACGAATATGGCCCGTATGTTCGTTATCTTGTGAAAAAAGTGAAAGAAACTGGCATCCTCATCGATAAACCAAAGCGTGAAAAGCCAAAAACAGTGTGTACACCCGAGAATATTGCTGTTGTGGCAGAAAGTGTGCGTGAAGCGCCATCAACATCAATTCATCGTCGTTCTCAACAATTGAACATTTCGAAGACATCATTGAGACGAATTTTGCATAAAGACCTTGGTATGACGCCATACAAAGTCCAATTGGATCAGGAGTTCAAAAAAAAAAAAAATATTTGGCGGACCCTTTATATTGTTTCTCAACAAATTTGCTAAAGCTCATAATTTTTGCCGAATTCGAAAAAGATAAAATTTGAAAAGTAGCTGATTAGATTTCAGATCGAAAATTACAAATTTTGAAAATAAAACTTTTTTATCCACAAAAAAGAAATATTTTAATTATTGTACTTATTTTAAATTATGTTTTTTTAGAACTTTAGTGATTGAAAAAATCGTTTAAATATAATTAAAAGGCATTAAAATATTAAAAGCTGAACTAAAAAAAAAACAATTTTAATTTATTTCTGTTTTTATTGTTTTATTTTTGCAAAATTGTTCAACCTTTCTTTAAATTTTTTATAATTTGTGTTAAAAGATGACATATTTTCTTATATGTCGGTACAAAATATGTAATTTCTTATCGATCTGGCTTGGAATTCTGTAGAACGATCGACGATTATAGTCCACTTTTTGTAGTTAAATTACGACCATATTAGATAAAAATGTTAAAAATTGTTAACAATGTTGTTAAAAAACAAAAATATGTTATCATTTAGCATAACGTTTCTGTGTAACATCGTCAAAACGATAACAATTTAGGTCTCGTTTTGAACAAAACTATATCGTTTTTCTTAGAGAATCTGTTCCCTCGAATTTAGTGACCTACTATACAAATTCGTAAAAAACTGTTAGCTCTAGGCAAATTTAATAAAAAAAAATGTATTTATATCAAACTTTTGGTTAATTCTGTTTAAAAGAACTTTTTCAGTTTTTTTATTTCAAAATGAGAGTACAAAAAAAAATTTTTTTGTTCTTATTTATTACAAGTCAAAATTTTTATTGAAAAAAATTTGAAAATTTTTCATTGCTTTAATGAATTTTTTTATGAAATTATGAAAAAATCATAACAAATGTTAATGAAGAAAATACCAATATTAATGGATTTTCATTCAGTTAATGAAATTTTTCATTAAACCAATGAATCGATTTTAATGAAATCGTATCATTAATACTATGAAGGAAAATTCTATCAGTGCATGTACCGTTTTAAAAATAAGCTTTGATATATTTTATCTGTTTTAATACCCAACTTAAATAATTTTAACAAATCATTCTTATCATTTTGGTAACTACAACAAATAAAAATCATCCATAACCGAAAGATAATAAATTGTCAAGAAAATTGTACAAAAACAAACTATTATATATTTTTTGTAATACAACAATCACATATGATTTCCATTATTTACAATTTCGGTGGTATGTATTTCAAATAAAACTGATTTTGTCGATCCAAGAAATGGTTTATGTTTTTTGATTGTAAATATTTCGTTCAGCGAGCTCAACAATTCAACAAAACAATTCGAAAACGGCTGTAAAAATTATTAACCATGTGATTATTAAACATGTGTTTCTTAAGATGGTAACAACAGATAAATAATGACCCCCGTATTCATAAAAATATCAAACAGCATGTCAAATTCATTTTAGATAAAACACAAATTTGAGCCTTAAAACTGTATTCATAAACGAATATTAACTTTTACAAAAGATTTTAAATACGTATTTTAACCTAAAATTCATTTATGAATACAGTTTTAAGGCTTAAACTGTGTTTTAACTAAAATGTATTTGAAATCTGCATTAATATTTTTTGTGACTTACGGGTCTTACGTCTTTATGGACTAACATTGTAGGTCAACAGTTTCTCATGGATTTTTTAAAAGAGGTACCATTAAATTCTAAAAACATCCTTGTAAAGCATACATGGGATTAATGATAATGAATTTCATTGATTTGATTTCAATGATTAATAGCAATAATTTTAAATTTCATTACCATTAGTAATGCATCAATTAAAGGAAACAAATTACAATTGACAGATGAGGTTTTCGAAAAACTAATGGTGAATATCGGTGAAATCTGTGCTTCACAGGAGCTTTAAGCAACGCTCATAATACACGTCCAGGAAAGATCCCGGTGACTAATTTTTTATAAAAAAACCACAGGGTGTCCAAATTATTTGTTTACCCAAATACGTACGTTACAATACCAATTTAATCACTCTGATAATAAAACGGAACAGTGGTCTAAACTGGAACGATATGGAATGAACCGGGTAACGAGTGGAATCGGACCACTAAATACATTTGAATTATCGGAATGAGTTCTTCAGGTTAAGTTTAGCAAAAATTTGGTCCGTTTTACGATATTTCGCTAAGTTTTCGAGATACTAGCCATTTTATAAAATGGCGATTTTTTAAATTAACCAGTATCTCCGAAGCTAAGCAAGATAGAGCAAAACGGACAAAAATGTTGTTCCACAGGAGAATTAGTACACCATTATAATATACAGGGGCTAGATCTGGGAGAGATCCTGATTGATCAATTTTATATTTATTTATTTTTTACTTATTTACGTGATAATACAAATAAACATACAAATGCTAATGCCAAAAAATGTTATTACAATTAAATGGTAATGAAATTTTTGTGGCATTAGCATTAGTGATTAGAATGAAAATTCAATGCTAATGAAAAAATCCCAAGTATGTTGTAAAGTAACCCTCAGAAATTAAGAACGAAAAATTCAAGTTGTAATAACTTTTTATTTCGAAACGCTTTTATGTTCGAAGTGTTTCTACACTCGCAATATATTTTCTGTTAGCGATTCAAGTTTATTTATAAAGTGTTACGCAAAGTCTGTTTTCAAATAAAGAATCAACTAAAATCCATAGAAATATTTATGTCAACTTTTTCTATCAGTAGTTTAAAAAACAAACTACAGAAAATACGTTCTTTCGGTAATAATTTCTTCGGTAGTGGTCTCTCCAATAATTCCAATACAATTTTTGTACAAAAAAAGTTTGTTTAAATACAAAATTATTTCTATTTAATTTACAAGAAATTCAAACATACAAACAAATTCTAACATTGTATTGTGTATGTGTTAATTTTTTGTAATTTTGTAATTTAATATCAAAAAAAAAGGAAAAATCGTTTTTCGTCCATTTTGTTCATTAAATATTAAAGGTTGTTTTAAAAGACTTTCTGTTGTTTTCACTACTTGTATCGGTTATTTGAGTAATGGTTAAAAATAAGTATCGAAATGGGTTGAATATATCATTGCTTTTCATTAGAAAAGCGTTCTCAGGCTCTAAGAAGCCTTCTAAAGTAAAAGCTCTTAGAATCTAAAAGCTTTCTTCAAAAAACACTATAATCTCTGAGAGTTTTCATTAAGTAACTGTCTACAGAATCAGATTTTTTCCTATAAGAACAATTACTTAGATTATGAGATAATAATAATAATGAGGAATTCAAACAAAAAAGTCATTATTATCCAGCAAAACCACACATTACCAAATCATAGGTAAAGTAATGTATCGCCATAGAGCTTCACGCATTACATTACACCTTACTTCACTGATGAATTTTACAGGCGATGAGCCTAAAAGTAATGGGTGAACTCATTACCTTGTAGGGGGTAATGTAACTGGTTACTTATATGGTTACATGGATGAAAAAAAAAATAATGTATCTATAAATAGATTTTCAAAAAAAAAAGGCATAAAAATTTTTTTGTACAAATATTTTTTCTCATTAAATAAAAAACTTTTTTTTTATTTAATAAATTACGTGGTCATGCTATGATTCGAAACTGGGGTCTCTGGTATTTAGCAATTACTTAGGCGAGAACTCTACCAACTGAGCTATCGATTCATATATATTCATAACTAAAAGATTTAAGTGTTTTTTTTAATTCAATAAAAGTTTCTAAAAAATTCATTTGGATTTACTGAATGTTAAATTCGATCGGGGGATACCGAAGTAATTCGGTTAGTTCAACTTTTTTATATTGTAATAGTATACTAGGTATAACTGCAAATACTGGTAGCTTTAGCCGATTAATCTGATAGTACATGTGACTACCAAAATTCGGTTGGCGAGAAATTCGGTTATCACAGCGAATCTATTCTATGTGTGAGCAGACTCCAGGTATCAAATATAAACTAAAATTCTTCTTACCCAATGACTTGATCCGAAGAACTGTTTTGCCATGATTTTATTATTATATGAAATTAAAATACAATTACAAAACGTTGCTGTCTTATATTTGATTTGAAAAATCGTCGAAAACACAAACTTTTAAGAATATTGTGAAATCAGTTTAAACTATTTTTTTTTTAAACTTGGTATAATGATAGGTTGGTTTCCCTGAAAGCATTATTAGTTATTTTTCCAGCTAATTGCACCCCTTTGTGGTAGTATATTTAGTTTAGAATTAAATTTTGCTGCTTAGTACCTACTAAAAGGTTTCGTATACATGCTCACAAATATTCAGTGGAAAAACTTTTGTAATTTGCCATTTTTTGATATTTTGTTTTGGTAACCGTATGTGTCTTGATGTTGATACAGATTACCCCTCACAACCTTGATCATGTAATGATAAGCATAAATTATTGTACACAATCCCATATTTTTAACCTATCCAAACAACTTGCAAGAAATCAGAACAATACGATTTAGAATTTCATTGTAATTTAAAAACTTTTATTGAAATATAAATTAATATAAACTATAACTAATGTTACTATCTTAGAACGAAGATTAAAAAGTGAGATCGGTTAGAATATTTTAATACATTAAATTAAATTTAAATGAGAGCAATAAATGATGTAGTTTGATTCTAATTAAAAATAATAATTTAGAGAATCCTAATACCAAAAATCAGACATCAATCGAAGAAAAAAATTATTTAGCACATTACTAAATAAAAATTCAAACATTTACTACAAAGCGTGTAAAGAACAATAAAAAATTGCTGAAAATAAAATACAAAGGTATGTATCACCATCGGATACCAGGGTGTAATATAATAAATTCAAATAGAAATAAAACATAAATTATATAAAAATTAAAGCGTTTAATGAAAGCAAATATTAATCATAGTTAAAATTCTTCCGATTAAAATCACTTAAAAAGAATCGAAAATACTACAACAAAAATGTAACACATTTAAAATAATTAAAAAAAAAATGCAAAACAAAATAAATTATTTAAATCCCGATGAGATTTGAACCCGCTTTCTTACTCAAAACTGTTTATTTACGATAAACGTATATTAAGCAGTCCTTAACAGTCTTTATATTAAGCAGTCTTTCCATAATTAAATTAAAAATAATTATTTCACTAAATATTAATTAAAAATACATCCGCGAACAATTGTTTTGATTAAAACCACTCATAAAAAGGTTTAAATAAATAATTTTTTTTTTATAATCCTCAACAGGATTCGATAAACTGGCCTCAAAGCAAATTAAAATCGTAAAAATTAATAAAAAAAAACTAGCATTTACTACGTTTAAATTATGCACTCATTAAATGTCTATTTATAGAATATAATAAGTAGCCGCGAATTCATTAATATGGAAAACACGCTATTCGTTTCAAATATTTTCAAAATAATTAAAAGTAATAAAAGAAAATTATATATAGAGCAATTCCATATGAAAACGATGAAAATTGGCAAATTTTTGGACGACCCCTCTCCGATTTTAAAATAAATAGTCTCAATCGATTGCCCAGCAAAAAATAATGTACCTACATATTTTTTTTTTTTTTTTATAGTGACTGGTTTAGTGGTGGTGTGCACCACTGTCATGTGACAAAATTGAAGAATTCTTCATTAGGAAAATTTTATTTTTCAATTAAAGCCTGATTCAATACCTTTCCAACGAGCTATCACTCGTTGCGATCGCTTTAGTAGTTTTTTTTAAAACAACTTTCAATGAGGTCCCTTATGAAGAATTCTTCAATTTTGTCACATGACAGTGGTGCACACCACCACTAAACCAGTCACTATAAAAAAAAAAAATATGTAGGTACATTATTTTTTGCTGGGCAATCGATTGAGACTATTTATTTTAAAATCGGAGAGGGGTCGTCCAAAAGGTGATCGCTTTCATATGGAATTGCTCTATATATATATTTTCTAGTAGAAAATTACCACATTTTTGGTATAAAAATTTATTTTATTTCATTTACAATTAAATTATTTATTTGCCTTTATAAACTTAATTAAATCATTAAAACTAGATATAATAATATTAAAAATAATAATAAATCATTGAACTAGATAAAAACTCATGATCACCCTGTTGTTAACATTCATTACACAAAAGCTTTAATTATGTTATTAAAATTAACTTTAGCTTAAGTTTTGTTTTACTTGGTTAAAAATTGTTTACAATAGACTTAAGCTTCGGGCTATGTTATTGTGAACTATAACATTTGCTAATGCTTTGTTAATACAAAGCTTTAGTTCTGTTTTAAAATGTTTAAAATACAACTAAGTTTTAACTCTGTTATCAAACCCTAACAGAGACTGAAATATGTTACAACAGCGATTAAAAGCTTTTAATAAATATGTTCAAATGACTTACATGCCACCAGAAACCAATTCTGAAAGATCTTCAATGCCTGTTAGCTGATGATGAAGTTTAAGTTATTTCGAAGTTTGTAGACTTACCAAGGTAAATGTCGATGCTATTCGATTTAATCGTTCATTTTTTATGTTTTTTTATAATTTCCATTAAATGTTCTTTTAATTGAATTTTATTTTTTTAAAAATTATCAAAACTATTATCAAAAAAAAAGTCGATAACACAAAACCAATATTAAATATTAAAGTTAATAAAAACGATATGGTTATTTTTGAACTATTTCTAACTTTTTGTTTTGATCTCGAATTTACCCCATTTTAAACTTATGGTACTTGAAATTACTCGAGAATAAATTTTTTACTGTTCTGTAGTATAATTTTTTTTTATAAAATGTTAAATTTTGCACACTTTAAATTTATTTTACTCTTTTAACATTTTAGGTCAACTCTTTTATTTCGATCTCTTCACGTACTGAGGAAAATGATTGAAAACAGCAAGATGACTAAATATAAGAAATCTCACTTTGTATAAGTTTAAAAAAAAATTTAATACTAAAAAACGTTAACATTTTATAATTTTTTTCATGTGTTTTCATTTCAGCTTTCAATGGCAATTTTAAAAACATGATTTTAAACACAAAAAAATCTAATAATTTGTAAACTCAAGAATTGCTAATTTGTTCGTTTGTTGTAATTATTATATTTTATAGTAGCCATTTAAGATGTTGTTTTAAGTCAATTTAAACTTTATTCTTTCCAATTATAGATTTTACACTAGCCAATTCTGATTTTTAATTCAGGTAAATTTTTAATAATTTTAGTTTAAGAGCAATTCACTTTTGATTTTTTTTTATCGAATAAAGTTTTAGATAAGTTAGGATAATGTTAGGAATTACATAATTTTAATAAATTATAACAAATTATAAACACTTTTAGGCACAAAATCAGAGGTGCTGAATGGTTGATTAACACTGTTGGCACTTTTGGAAATTATATTTTTTGCTATATTTCAAATTAAAATTTTCACAAATTGTCCGTACCGATCTTCATACACTTTTGACTAGTTTTTCACCCAAAATTTTCAAAAATTGTTAAAACAAATAAATTTCACAGGTTTTTACTGCAATTTCACTAGGTACTTTTTACACTTTTCTTCACTAAATCTGATGAAAATTTCTGGAAATGGTACAGTAACTCATTATATGAAGAGCTGAAACTGACGGGTTTCCGATGAGGGTTTCCCGTGCCATAGAAAAGAAAATGTCGCAATTTCCTGCAGCTTGTCCAAACGGTCCGTTCGCCAAATTTTCCGATCTCTGGTAACACAGTGCCCTTAAGATTACTGAGTATTGTGTTTAGGGGTAAAAAATTAAAATTATGGGCATGAGTTAACTTAAGGCCTCATTAGTTTTTACTTTCTGTTGCCGTTCTGTGTCGTTCTGTTCTGTAGGTAATATTTTGTAATTACTTTTTCTGTGAAAGGAATCAGCTGTTTTCAAAAGTAAAAGAAACTCCAACCAAAAACATTTAAATCAGGGATGATAAATGCGATTTTAAAATAGTACCAACCTGCATATAAAATAGTACTTTTTCGGCATCAAAAGTAAAAAAAAAATTGAAATATAAATTACCGAACAAATCTTTGTACCCTCCAAAATGAACAATTACAAATGAAACAACAAAAATATATTAAAAAAAAAAATATGTTAAGATGTAAAAACAAAATTTTGAGGTGAAAAACTTTTTTGGCTGTGTAAAAATAACAAAACTATTTTTGAGGTGAAAAAAAATTTTTTTTTTGTGGAGAAAAAAAAAATTTGCGGTGAATTTTAAATATTATTCACCTCTTAGCGTCTGGTGGAAAAATATGACGTTATATTTTATACATCAGACACTACAATGAATTCTAATAATATACAGTGCATTGAACACCAATTTGTATGAAAAATTTAGAGGTACTTTCACATTGCCACTAATTACTTTTGAACCGCTGGACCGATTTTGCTCATTTTCAATACCAAACATTTTGGAAAAATGTACATAAAGCTATGTAAAAACGAGCAGTGCGTACTAAGAAAATTAGCTGATTTTGATTTAAAAAATTATTAAAATTTAGAGATTTTTTCTTAAATTCACCAAATTTTTAATATTTTTTGAACGTCCTATTAATTTTTGCTGGATTGAATTACGTTTCTCACAGTTTTTTGCGAATTCAATAATTGTGATTGGTAGCAAACAAATTTGTTCGTGAACTCATTCGTGAACTAATAGTCAATTTCACATTTTTATAAGATTTTTATTCTTTATTTTTTTGAAAATCGAAATTAGTTAATAATAATTATAACCCTTAGTGATTGAATTCAATAATTGGTTTAATCGGTTAATAAAACTCTAATATAATCACCCGTAATCAGTCGCACTCAGTGAAATCATGTGATTGAATTCACAGCATTTGGTTCCAAATTAATTCATTGTTCATATAGGACTGCAAATCGAATTAATAATTATTGAATTTTAAAGGGACCAAGAAATTCATACATAGAAACATTTGTAAATCGTACTAAATGAGTCATAGGAGTATCATTGTACATCTGAGGTTCAAATAGTACCATAAAAAGTACTATAGTACCAACTTTATCATTCCTGATTCAAATATTGAAAAAAAACTTTCACAACAAACCAATACATACGCACTTTAGGCTGCCACTTAACGTTGAATTCTATTTTCAATAGAATTGTCCCCAACAGAACAGAACGAAAAAGTGAAAACTAACCACACATACAGACTTTCAATTGAACAGAAACAAAACAGCTGATTCGTAACAGAACAGAACGTACAAACTAATTCTGCCTTTAGGTGTTGTTTGTTGTATGTGTGGTTTTCTTTCCCTTTTTTAGGAGGGCGGATCAATAAGTCCGTGACTTTATGAATGAAGCACAGTTTTTTTTTTTGTTTTTTTGAAAAAAAAATTATTTTTCAACATAATCTCCTTTTAGCCTAATTCGCGTAGTCCAACGTTCCTCCAATTTTTGTATCCCTTCCAAAAAATATGATTTTTCGAGGTCCATTAGATAGGCATTTGTTTGATTAATAATTTCATCGTTGGAACTAAATATCTTTCCACCGAGCCATTTCTTTAGGTTTGGAAATAGGAAATAGTCCCTGGGGGCTAAATCCGGACAATATGGCGGATTAGGTACCAATTAGCAGCCCAATTCATGGAATTTTGCCATTGAGAATGCACACGTTCGCACCCGTACATTATCTTGATAAAAAATAACTTTTTTCTTGGCACTATGGGGTCATTTTTATTAAATCCTCGTTAAATCGGTCCAATAAGTTGGCATAATATTCGCCGTTTATTGTTTTTCCCTTTTGAAGTTAATCGATGTGGATTATCTCGCGTCCATTACAAAAACCTGTTGCCATCACATTATTGGATGACAAACTTATCTTGGCCGATTCACCCGGCGAATCAAATTGTTTAGACTGCTGCTTGCTTTCCGGAGTGTTGTAATGGATCCACGTTTCATCCACAGTTACAAAACGCCGCAAAAACTTATTCGAATTGCGGTTGAATAACTCCAAACATTCCTTTGAAGTTGTCACACGATTACGTTTATGGTCAATTGAGAGCAAACGCGGCACCCATCTTGCAGACAGCTTTCTTAAACACAACTGATCATTTAAAATCGAAACCACATTGCCATATGAAATGCCTATGGTATCAACACTCTCAGGCAGTTTTACTCTTCGATCGGCCAACACCATATATTGGATTTTTTTCGACATTTTCGGGTATATTGACCTCAATTGGCAGTCCAGAACGTTCAGCGTCATTTATACTTGTGCGACCACAACGAAAATCAGTAAACTTTTTTACCATTGAAATCGATGGTGAAGAGTCCCAATATTATTTATCAAGCTTTTCTTGGTTTGATTGACGGTTTTTTTTCGCAAAAAATTATGTTTAATGAACACTCTAAACTCACTTTTTTCCATTTAAAAAAAAAATCCACGAGGTTGTATGTTTTGAACAGCTGTTAAACGCAAAGTAAATGACGGAACTTGCTCAAAATTTGACAGTAGTCTATTAACAGGTGGTACTTGATGGAAACAGTGTTTCATTTCATATAACTTCGAGGGAAATTCGAAAAGTCACTGACTTGTCGATCCGCCCTCGTATTACGATTTGGTTTTTCTATCAAGAAGCCAAGTAAACGAAGTATTCTGCTGATCTTTATAGCCAGTATGGGTTATAATGGTGATTTGTTAAGAATTCAAAATGCAACCTTATCGGCAAATTATCCCATTTATTTTCTATAAAAAAAATTATAACAAACATCCACTTAAATTGCTTAAATAAAATCCAAAAACTTTAAAACTTTCCACACAAATAAAAAATAATAAAAAAAATTTTAAGAAACAATTAGGATACATTTTTAAAATTGCTGACCTTTTATACCACCTCTCAGTGGAAAAATTAAAAAAAATTTTGTTTATCACAAATACCTACACTAGGGTGCACCTTATTTTTCAACTTGCGAAATTGTACCGTAACTCCCCCAAAAAATGTTCTCCTTAGTGAAAAAATACAGTGTGCAAAAATTAGGTCCGATCGGATAACGGGAAGGCGTGGCACATCCGCCCTAAAATGTTTAAACTCCAACAAATTCTTATAAATTTTGCACAAATGTAATCCTATGGTAATCCTTTGCAACAAACTGAACTATTTTAAGGTAGATCTAGTGTTCTGAATCCGATTATGTTAATTAAATTATCATAACACATCAGCTTTTTTTATTATGCTATTTTTTTCATGCAGAAATGCAATTTTGATGACATTTAATAGCAATAAAACTACGTTTGAAAAAGTAACAACTTAAATCATTTTTTTTTAACAACACAAGCCATTATTTATGGACAATAAATTGTCAATAAGTTAAAAAAAAGTCAATTTAAAATTAAAACCTTAAAAATCAAAGTCTGCGAGCTCAATACGTAAACAAATTTTTCGAAAAAGTTACAATTAAAACCAGTGTTTCCATGTTAGCATATTTTCTGCTAGATTTAGCAGATTGAGCTTGAAAATTACATATTTTTTTCTAAAAAATGTGCTTAATGCTTTTTAGCATATTTCGTTTGTTAAAAGCAGATTTTTTTTGCATTTTTTTTTTCAAAAAAGATTGAGTTTTCATTGTATTTTTGAGTAATAATTTTACTACTTTTTTAAGTTATTAATAGCGTACTTGCAAAATAACTGCCAAAAACGATTATTAAACAAGAAAATATACCAAAAAATGCCGGATTTACGGTAAAAATTTATATATTTTTTACGCAGCAGATTTAAGCATATTTAATTGTGCAGTAATTTAGCAGATTTTTAGCATAATAAATATTGGAAAATATTTGAAGTTTTTCGTTGGCGGTTTTTTAGCATATTTTATTTTTTTCTCACGATCTAGCATATATTTTCGGGTGATTTAGTATATTTCAAAAGAAAATTTCTGGCAACACTGATTAAAACAAAGACCTTTATGTCAAGATAAATCAAAGTCGCTAAAGCGGCTTGGGTTGCCAACTAATAGTGTCTTGCCACTCGTTAGTTTACATTTAAAATGCATTGAAAAAGAGTAACGAGTAGTAAGACATTTCCCTTCACTGTCAAGATGGTTTCTCTTATAGGATTTAAACTCTTTGATTAAACCATTTTTTTAAACAACACACACTCTTACGTTTTCTTTACTATATAAAACGGGAAATCCCCGAGAAATCTTTTTGATAACACAACATTCATTGTTAGTCATTACACAGCTATTTATGCAGATTGTCTAATTAATAGTCGGTGAATATTAAAGTGAAAAAGTGAAAAGTGAACCAAATAACAGAATAAATTTATAATTTGTTACAATAAAGTGAATATTAAAGTAAAAGAGTTAAAGGAAAAAATGAATTCAAGAGGACAAGAAAAGTTATTTCTGCTTGATCATGATGTAAGCCAAATTATCGGTGCCAAATTACCATCCAATGGACAAGTTTTGCGCGTATTGTTTTACAATATGCGCAAAGTAAAACTAAATCTGCGAGCAAGTGCTTCCCTTGTCGTAAAAGAAATAGATGTGTTGTGGAATAAAGCACGAATTCCAATTAGAGCGGTTGACAAATGCGTTTTAAAAGTTGAGAGTTTATACTTTGAATGGAAGAAGTTATAGAAAACATGCAAGCGTCGAACATTATTGCAGGAAAAACGTGAGAGAGATTTCTCAGAAAAATTTGATGATTTGTTTGATGTCGCTCATGCCAATGCCTTAGATATGATGAATATAGAAGAAGACACGTTAATTTTGATAAATCAAAGAAAAAAAGGAAGACCTGGTTCAATGATAGGAAGTGACTGTTTCTTAGCAAAAATAGAAAAAAGAAGAGCTCTCCGACAAGAAAAAAAACAACGTTTTCGTGAAAAACATGAACCCGATTTGGAAGGTATGTAATAAAATTATAGTGGCTTATGAGTTTCCCAGCTAACCTTTGGCAAACAAGCCAAAACTTATATCATTTCTAGTAATGGTATATCATTACCAATAGTGATGTGGTAAAGCCATGTCATTACCTGTAATGATGTATAATCACCTCCAACGAAATCGTGTTAAATTAATTAGTAAAGTAAATATTGTAAAGTAAGTAGTTCCAACTTTCAATTTCTACATCGTTACAGACATTATAAAGTTTCGCTGGGATATTGCAAAGATTTTGAAAAATATTTCTCTTAAAATTTTATGTAAAATAATAAACATAATTATACAGAAAACTGTTGAATTGAGATATTTTCTAAAAAAATATATTTTTAAAAATTTCAGAAGAGTACGAAATTTTGGACTCCGAATCAAGTGATGAGGAAGTATTTGAAGATCTTGAGCTAGATATAATAAAAAATCCCAAAGATGAACCAGGTCCAAGCAGTTTGTCAAAAAAGCGAGGTCGTCATAATTTTATTATGCCAAAACTTGTATCAGTACTAGATAAATGTAAAATAAGTGATCGTGACGCAGTGCGAATCCTTATTGCAACTGCTCAAGCTTTGAAACACGACGTAAGCGATTTTGTGATAAACGCAACTTCAATCCGCCGATATCGTACACAATTTCGATATGAAACAGGTAAATAAATTCAAGATGTATTTAAAAACACAGAAATTACAGCAATAACTGTTCATTGGGATGGTAAAATTTTGCCAGCGTTGACGGTTAAAGAACACGTCGATCGTCTGCCTGTAGTTATATCTTTTAATGGAACTGAGCAGTCACTTGGCATTCCAGCAATTAGTGCAGGCACGGGAAAGGAACAGGCCATAGCCGTCTGCAATTTGCTGAAAGAATGGGACCTCGAAGAAAAGGTAGAAGCTCTTTGCTGCGATACCACAGCATCCAACTTAGGAAGAATTAAAGGCGCATGCGTACTTTTAGAGCAAACATTAGATAAAGATCTCATATATTTTCCGTGTCGTCGTCACATACTTGAGATACTTTTACGGAGCGTTTTTGATGAAAAAATGCAAAAGTCTTCTGGCCCTAGTGTCACACTGTTTCATAGATTTAGAGATGGCTGGATTAAATTAGATAAAAATAATTTTAAATCTGGATTTGAGGATCAGTACGTAAAAAATGTACTTGGCAATACAACAGAGATACTTGAGTTTGCATTTAATAATCTAAAAGAAAAGCAACCACGGGACGATTATAAGGAACTTCTTCAATTGGCTATAGTTTTTCTTGGAGGGGCAGTTCCAAAGTTTACTTTTAAAATGCCTGGAGCCTTTCACCATGCCCGGTGGATATCCAAAGCAGTGTATAGTTTAAAAATATTTTTATTTCGGGAGAGGTTATTTTGACTGACTCTGAGAAGGATGGTATTAGAGACATATGTATTTTTATAGTAAAAATATATTTAAAAGCTTGGATAAAAGCACCAGTTGCTGCAGAAGCTCCTAATCAAGACTTGACTTTATTAAAAAATTTAAATGATTATAGTTTAATTGATGAAAATAAAAGTCGAGAACTACAACGGAAATTCTGCAATCATTTATGGTATTTATCACCAGAATCTGCAGCTCTCGCTTTTTTCGATGATCAAATTTCTCATACAACAAAAAAACTTATGGTAGCGGCTTTAAATCAACCTAATGAAAGTGACAGCAAAAAATTTACAATTCTTTCTCATCACATAAACCAGTGCATCGATAAAAATATTGAAGATTTTATCTCGCAAAAAGCTTTAAATTTTTTCAAAAGATTTTCTATTCCAACGGATTTTTTAAAGAAAGAACCAGAAGAATGGAAGAATTACACCTGTTACAATATTGGTTTGTGCATAGTAAGTAAACTGAAAGTGGTTAATGACACTGCAGAACGGGCAGTCAAACTGATGGAAGACTTTAATCAAGTCTTGTCACGAGACGAAGAAGAGAAGCAACTAATAATGCAAATTGTTGCAGATTATAGAAAAAAATATCCTGATTCAACCAAATCAACTTTATTAAATTAATATATAAATCTAAAATAAAATAAAGTACAAAAATGCAAATAATTATGAAAGTTTTATTTAAATAAGATTTATATAAAAAATATAATAAATATAAGGTGATCTTAAAAAAATGTTTTTTAGAAAATAGTTTTTTGTGAAACTTTATTAGTTTCCCATAAAATTTTTAGGGGTGTCTGCATTGGAAGTTTCACTGTTGTATAAATTTGTATGTTGAATTAGTAAGTGAAGAAATATTGGCTTATTTCAAATATTTTCCTTAAGCAGAATGGTTATATTTTTCAGATTTGCTTTCTTTTCCCAAGTTAAAAAAACATACATAATTTCCAAAAAAAAATAGAATAACTTAAAAAGTTGATGTGTTATGATAATTTTGATGACAGATTCAGATATATCACCAAATAGTACGTTATGATCCACTTAAAAAAATATAAGATTGTTGCAAAGGCATAAAAAAAATAAGCATTAGTGTAAATTTTGTACAAATTTTACGTATTTTAGCAACTTTAGGGCGGATGTGCCACGCCTTCCCGTTATCAGATCGCACTAAATTTTCGCATACTATATTTTTTCACTAAAGAGAACATTTCTAGGGGGAGTTACGATCCAAATCTCGCAAAAAATTTTGCCCCATATAAGCAAGGCGCACACTAACCTACACAGTTAAAACCACATACATACACAAAACAAAAATATCACCTATTTATCTTTTGACAGGACACTGCATTATCCCTTTTTCGTCAAAATACTAGAGTCAATTGACAAATCAAAAATTATATTCAGTGTTTAAAAATAAATAAAAAAATGTTAAATTGAAAATTTAATATAAGGAATAAAATAAGAATTTTAGGCTACAAGTTCCTCTACAAAAGCTTTACTAAAGAAAATTTACGAAATGTTTCTATAATAGACTTTCTGCTTTAATGACCGAATTCAAATTAAATTAATTGTTTATTATTGTCAAAACAAAAATTTCTTGTAAAAATTTCGTAAAACTATTTAAAAAATATTATGCTTCAAATACATCCACAACTTTTTATATTTGACGTAATTTATTAGTAGTAAAAGAATAATTACATGATAAGCAATAAAATTAAATATGAGGTAGTGGCGCGTTTTAAAAAAATACCTGTATTCAAATTGCGAATGAAAAATGTTAAAGCAATGTTTATTTGCAGAATGTGGAATTTGAGGTATACTCAAACACCATTGAAAGTGATTTAGTCTTTTTTTGAAAGGAAAAATGTCGTGAGACTCTAATAAATTTTATGAAAGAAAACCCCTGAGATGCTTAGGAACTACTCCCTTTATATTGTACTTAGTTTTTGTTCAGAGTGCGATAGTTTTTTATGCAGCATTTGCGCATTTTTATATGAAAAAAAATTGCAGAAACTAAGATATTTTCCGTAAGGTAAGATCTAAATATCTAATGGTTCTTCAATCTAAGATGGTTTAACAATAAGTTTTTTGATATTAACGTATTTATTCTTTAAAAAATTTATATTAATTTTGTTTTTACTGTCAATTCTTCTAAAATGCAATTAAAAATAAAATTATTAAAAAAAAAAATATTGTAATCTGTGTTAAATTAAATTCGGTAGGAACTATTAAAATAATTCGATTGGGTCTACTGAATCCGGTTAGACCAACTATGCTATGTTGTGCTTATATAGGAGGTACTAATACCAGATTATTTTATGACCTTTATGAAGATAGGATCTTAAAAGCAGGATACTTCGTTACCTGTAATTTTATATATCGGAATATATTTGGAGGGAAAATGAATAATTTTTGAAGGAATTTGTTTCGATAAATTATTTTATCATATTTAGGTGAATTTTTCTGTAATATCAAGTTTTAGATTTCTACCTTCATGGTATTCCATAGATCATTAAATGTAGATTTTCGTTCTTTAAACCCGAATTTATATAAAGATTTTATAAAAACTCAAAATATCTATTCAATAATTAACCCATACCTGCAAATAAAATATTTTGAATTTCAGACTTTTTGCTTAACTTGTTTGTACAGGTTGTTAAGGGGATGACTTCATCTTTTTGTTCCTTTCTGTAAACACTTATTAATACCTAGTTTTAGCGGCTATCTGTACCAAAACATAAGTTCGTAGATTCAACGGGTTATGATGTGTGCATTGACAATCCAAATTTGTCATAATTACATCAGCGGCTTTTAGGAGCAGAAATTTCAACAAATAAACCCGCATTTGACGTGGTTCTTTTTAAAAGTTTAAATTTCTTATCAGTTAATTAACTTAATTAATTAACCCTCCAAGCAGGAATTTAAAAAAACAAACTTATTAAATTTTTTTTTTTTTTGTTTTTGCACCAACAATTTTATTACTTTTCTCATCAAAATTCTAAAATAACCTAAACAGTAATTAAGGACGTATTCCAAGGAACTTATGACTTAAATTTTAAAGTTTTAGCCATTAAAGACACACACACAGAGAAAAATTTAGTTATTTTCCAACTGAAATACGGTAACTAGGGCTCCAATTCGGTGATTACGAATTTCAGTCGGTTGGTACAACTGAACATTCGTTTTCACAACAAAATTCGGTTAATTCAACTGAATTTTAGTTGCTACACCCATAATATTCAGAAATCTAATATAAATATCGTTGTAATCACTGAATTAATAAGTTGTTACCATTAATATTCACTTTTCAATTCGGTTGGCACTTTATTTCTCTGTGTGCACATTCTAAATTTCAATTATTTCACTTAAGCGGGTTTGTTAGGTAATCAAGGATCAGGCTATACTCCCTTTTGGCCCTAACCGTAGGAGTTTCAAAAATCTCTTCTAAAGGGATGTCTCTAAGGGATCAGAAACCCACACACCATATTTCAATATCCTCCCTAAAGCGATTAAAGAAGGTATATATTTACATACTTTCACCCCAATTTTTATCACTATCCTGGACATACATTTTAAATTCAAAAAGGTCAAAAGAAGATTGGGCAGGCCCTAATGGGACTTGTACCATTTCTATCCATCCCCGTAAAAATTTCCAAAAATAAGCTCTATACAAATGTTCTGATGAAGTAAAAAGGTATGCCTTTCTACCTTTTTGCCCCTCCTCGTGGGAATTTACATAAAGCCCGCCAATACAGATGTCCGATTTATAGATGTCTATTCCTGATAAAGAGCCCATGTACCAAATTTAAAGTTCCTATCTTCTGCTGTTTGGCAAGGCCGTCAATGGGGAGACTTTTGAATACTTTAAGCCCTACTTCTCCTGATATGAAACTCACATACCAAATTAGAAGTTCCTCGCTTTAGTGGTTTGCTCTGGCAGTCAAGGGAAGAGAATTCTCTATGCTAACCACTATTTTTACCACATACGTCAGCCAATTCATATTCGAAGAAACTTATATTTTAATTTAAAAATTTCTGACCAAAGGGATTTTTTTTTTTTAATTTATTTATTTAGCATTTATGCTATTAAAAATATATTCAGTAATTTTATATCTATGGATTTTTATACATTAGAAAAAACGTTTTATATATGCTGTTATATTTCGTTTGAATACATAAAAATTATTTTCATTTATTAATTCTAAAGGAATTTCATTAAACATCCTAAGACCTGTGTATAATAATATGTTTTGATTAATATTTGATCTGCTAAAATTCAGCCTGAAGTCACTAGCAGTCCGCAAATTGTAGGGTTGAACATCAGCAGCATATACCAACTGCTTTCGCATATAATTTGGCTGCCTTCCAATTTTCATTTTAAATATGAAGATTAAAACATTTATCACAAGTCTTTGATTAACTGAAAGCCATTGCAATTTCTCTTACATATCACTGATGTGGGTTAATCTATGACACCGAAGAATACATCTCATACCCCTATTCTGGAGTTTTTGAAGTCTTTCTATCATCTTTTGACTACCAAGAAATAGTAAAGTTGAACAATACTCAAAATGAGGTTTTATTGTTGTGTTATAAATTGTTATTGCTGGGTTTGTTGATATTTTTTACGAATTCTTCTAAGAAAGGCAACTTTTTTCGAAATCTTTTTACATATATAATTGAAATGTAAGTTAAACTTAAGGTTTTTATCTAAAATGACTCCAAGATATTTCATTTCTGCAACTTGCTCTATTGGTACACCCTCAATAGTTATACTTTCATTCGTAGCTCCATTTATCACCATTGCTTTTTTTTTACTTTAATTTGTTCATTTTCAGATACTTTTCAACTGCTTTCAATTCATTATTAAGAACACTCGCACGCTCTTTCGCGTTTTGCCGCTTATAAAAATAAGGGCATCATCTGCAAACATGCATAATTTTGCTTTTCTTAAGACTTTTTCGAAATCATTAATATATATTAGAAACAGTAGTGTTCCCAGAACTGCCTCTTGAGGTACTCCTATGTTGACATTTTCAATTGCTGATAAAAATTGTCCACATTTTGTTCTTTGAGTTTTTTTTCCAGATAACTATTAAACCATTTCAATTCAGTACTTTTTATCCCATATTTTTGCAATTTTTTCAACAATATCTCTCTGTTAATTGTCGCAAATGCTCGTTTCAAGTCTAAGAATACTGCTACCACACAATTTTTGTTTTCGACTTCTGTTTTCCATTATGTTACTACAAGATTTAGAAGAGATTCACAACTATGATTATGTCTAAAACCAGACTGGGTTTCATTCAATAATATATTATCTTCGAAGTATTTATTTAATTGAGAGTGTACAATTTTTTCCAAAATTTTGCTTATTGTCGTTAACATATTAACTGGACGAATATCATGAGGATCTTTCGTATTCTTTATTTTTTGAATTGGCACTATACAAGATTTCTTTAGACAATCCGGAAAAATTCCCGTCTGTATAGATGATACTATAAGACGGTGTAAATATGACCCAATAATATCATAATTATCTACTAACATTTTAACTGTAAGGAAGTTTTGATCTTTTTTATTATTCATTGTTTTCATAACATTTTTTAACATATTCATGTCAATAATCTCAAATTTAAAGCCACATTGCAGATTTTCTTTAATTAGATTTTCATATTGTACAAATGCTATGCTATCAATTATTTTCTGTACACTGATTATAAAAAATAAATTTTATTCATTTGCAATTTCTTGATCTTTAGATATTGTTTTTGCATTTAATTGTATTTCTTATATTTTAGAATTATCTTTTTTTAGTACTAATGATTTGATTGTTTTCCACATTGTTTTTTGGTCCAACCAGCTGTTAATTTTATTATTAATAAAATTGCTTTTTGTAATTGTAATTTCTGATTTATACTTGTTTCTAAATAGTTTGTAATTGTTCCAATGAAAATAATTATTAAACCACACAGCTTTTTGATACAATTCTTTTTTCATTATTTTCATAGATTTTAAGTTATTAGTAAACCATTGATTTGTTGATATATTTCTTATACTATTTGTGGCTATCATTGGCTTAGTGCCGTATTTATGCTTTTTACCAATATGTTAGATAATTCATTACCAGAATGATTTGATGATACGTTATTAATTTCACCACAAAGCAGATTATTACGAAAACTTATATTATCAAAATGTAATGTTTTTATCTTTTTTCTTTCAGGATATTAAATTTCCTGTTTTATAGTAATTTTTATTTCTAAGGACTCATGGCCACTTATTTTGATTTTAAAATTTGCTTTTACGGTAATGTCTACAATATTTGTTACAGCATAATCTATTAAAGTGGATGATGCACTTGTTATTCTCGTAGGCTGAGTAACGACCTGTTTACAATAATTGTCTTGAATTATTTCTTGGATTCTGGTTTTGTAAATATTACTATCGCTCTAATATATATTAAAAACACCAGTTATGAGGTTTTTCCCATTACCATCTATGTTTTCCTTTTCCTCTTCAAAAAAATTTATAAAATCACATTTCGGGGACATTCTTCTATCAGGCGATCGATAAACACCAACTAAATTGTATATCAGATTTTTATTTTTAATTCCACCATATTTTTAACTATAAATAATTTTAACCTCCAAATTTGCATGCAGCCAAGAGATGGACTTTTACCCTTCATGCTACTCCACGATTAAGTTTTTCAAATCCGCCCTACTTCTGATTACAAACTCAGGTACCAAATTTTAAGTTCCTATCATCAACGGTTGGGCCAGGCCGCCAATGGGGTGATTTCCGCCTTTTTGCCCCTCCCAGTGAGTAGGGGTTCCTTATCTCTTGATAAGGAACCCATATACCAAACTTCAAGTTCTTAGCTTCAGTGGTGTGACAGACCTCCAAGTTCCTAACATAAGTGGTTTGGCAAAGCCGCCAAGGTGGAGATTTCCTTCCTTTTCCACTCCCCGTGGTATAATACAAAAATTCAGATATCTTTACCCGCCAGTGATTGGAAAAATTTCAAGTTCCCCGCTTTAGTGGTTGACCAGGCAACCAAGGTGGAAACTTTTTCCTTACTTCCCTCCCAGGAAAAATGTTGTTGTTTCAATTTGCTTTGCAATTGGATGAAATATATAATAATGTAGTACATCTTTAAAGCATTGGTCTAAATACACAGGAATTTGGATTGGACTCTTTTGTTTTTTTGTAATGAAAACCTTTTTTTTAAATGAATTAGTCCCGGTTCACACACGGCAATTTTACTTGCGCAAGTCCTGAGTTTATAGAAGAGGAAGGAAAAGAAAATGGAAGGGGGTACAGACTTGCCCGTACTCCAATTCGGTTTTGTTTTGTCATCCGCCATTTTCAACACAAAGTTGGCTGCAGGTTGATATACGAAAATTGCTGAAACAAAGTCTTCCTGTGTGAACAGAAAAGCAAGTTCAAAGGAGAATTGAAGAAAACTTGAGCAATTAAAATTGCCGAGTGTGAACTGGGACTTATATATAATTGAATGTACACGTTATTTAAAACACAGTTAAGGGTTATTTAAAAAAAAAAAATTTATTGATTTTTCAGAAAAGAAAATGCCTAATGTTATATGATTTTTAAAAGTTTTAGTATTCAGAACACTATATTTCATCAGTAGTTTCGAGTTTTATAAATCCGAAATGAGTCATGAAAACAGCAGTTTTAACTACAATAACGTGCCAAATTTTATGCAAATCGGATAAGACTTTAATACAAACGAAAGGCACTCTCCAATTTTTATGATCCCATTGTACAATAACTTTCAACTTTGAGCGCATATAACTGAAAAGTATAAGTCGGTTCAACATAATTTCTTCACATGATGAATGTCGTTTGATACCACAATTCCAAAATATAGCACAACTTTCGGTCCTTCTTTAAGCTACTTAAAAACCTTTATTCAAATATCTTTTAATATCTGTCTTCATCAATATCAATGTCATTTCAGTTCTATATGTTCAATACATCAAACATATCAAAGTATACGAAAAAGAATATTACAGACAAAACCAAAATGAATATATTAAGGAAGAAAAAGTAAATTGAATTTTAATCTAATCTAAAATTGTGTACATGTATTTGTTTGAGAGATAAGAACATTAATACATTTATAACCGCTATGTTGAGAAACAAGAAGGTATTTAGCAAATCAGAGTTTTTTGAACTTTGGCAGCGTAAATCTCCACGAATTTGCGAATTTTTTTCTATATTATTTTTATTATGCACATGCACTGTAATAAGTGTTTTCTTTAAATTAAAAATATTTATTTATAGTAGGTAACTCTTTACCTATTATAATATCAGCTAAATTACTAAATGTGTGTAAATTTAAACCAATACACATATTAGGTGTAATATTCATACATACAATGTGTGTAAATTTAAGTTTTTTTATTACGTACACAGGAAAAATTATCAACCTTAGGTATTTAATTAAAGATTTGATTTGAATTAAATTTGTTTCTAAAAAAATATTTAATTGAATCAATTAATACTTTATTTGACTTTTAAATATATAAATACATATTTTATTTTAGACGTAATTCTCAAATTATTTTTTCACACACTGAATGCTTAAATAGAAAATTTACAGTATAAAATACAAAATAAATTTGAAATTTACAAACTAAACAAGCACACACACAAACATACAAACATTAACAAAAACACACATGCCAACGTATCGTACCACACACAGTTTTTGTGGGTATCATATTTTTTTTTGTAGAAGTTATTTATAACTTTTTTTTCCTTTTTAATTTTCAATAAAAGTTTTAATTGATATTATCATTGCCGTAATAGGTGCAAAATCAATTAAAATATTAATTGATTTAACAAATTGTTTAATTGAAACTCGTTTTCAGTTTTTTCTGTGTTTAGAAACGTATTAAACGAGTAAAACTAAGTTATAAATGCATGAAAAGGCATATTAAATGCTTGAAAATACAAAAAATGTGAGTATTTATATGCAAATTGCACTCACTTATTTTTTATAGTTTTAAATTGAAATCCTTAACTTTATTAAGGAAATGCATCTTTACAATAAATACATCATTATTGTTAAGAAATAATAGATTTTGTTTCTCGAATACTAACCAGATTCCATTTTCAGCATGTTTCTCCCTCAATATTGATAGTCTTAGAACTGTATTTTTTCCGTAATCAGATCTTTTGTATCCTGTTGCCATTGTCCACTGACACCAGCAGGCTGTAGATAGAAAAAAAATGTGACAAATACAAATACTTATTATTAATAAAAAAATAGCGGTTTGAATTAGCACACGTGATATTTATAGATTTTGAGGTTCTAATAACCTCACAATTTTAATAATATAGTCAGACTGCTTCAATGCATATCTTAGCTACTCAAACCGTAGTCTTTATGTTTACTCGCAGTTTTTAATAAGAGGTTATCTAACGTGCTTTTCTCTTAAACCGAAATCGCTCATTTTTAGAGAGATATTCTGGTTGAAAGTGCAAAGAAGAGCTGCTGTAATTGGCTCTTTGGAAAATAATTACCCGTTATAATGTTGAGCAGGCAGTGACTTCCATGTACTACAGATGTAAAAAAACCAAAATAGCGCTTAATGTGCACTCAAAAAAAAAAAAAAAAAACATTGAGCTAAAAATATGCACTTAAATATCGTTTAAAAATGCAGTTTTGCCTTTACTACATAAGCAATATTTTCATCCATTTTGAAAGATTATAACCCGCGTTACATACGTAATTTTCAATTTCCTTAAAGATCATATTTCAAATTAGAGAGGCTCAATCTTTACAAAATAAATTCCAAAATAGTTCAAACCGCAGAGGATAATTTAATTTGCTATAGGTCCCAGCAAAACCTTACCAAATAATGGGTAAAAAAATTTACAATACACTTTACTTCGACTATGACTTTTACAGGCGATGAGCCTAAAAGTAATAGGTGCATTACCTTGTAGATGGTAAAGTATTACCTTGTAGATGGTAAAGTAATAAACAGATTTTTATACAAATTTTTTTTTTTAAATAAATAAATAACGTGGTGACGCTGGAATTCGAACCCGGGGTCTCTGGTTGTTAACAATTACTTACGCGAGAACTATACCAACTGAGCTATCGATACATATAATATTTTATTGCTGAAAATGAAATGAATTGTAAATGAAAAATATACACCTCACCCTAATGCTTAAAAAAAAGCACAAAGTGATGTGTATATAAACAGATTTTCAGAACTATATGGTAATAATTACTTAAAGTTTATAATGCATTTACTATGTAATTGATGATCGGTAAGTCTTTATTTTATGTTTTGCAATAATGAGTGTGCTATTATCGGTAACTCATTACTTTATGTTTAAAAAAAATTTTGAATCTAAAGGAGTATATATTATAATGTAATGCATTATGTAACCAAGTATTGGTAACTCATTACTCTATATTTCGAAGTAACGACATAGGTAAGGAGTATTCGCTACAAAGTAACGCATTATTTTCTGTTTTAAAATAATGATACAGGTAAGGAGTACACATTACAAGGTAATGCATTACTTTATCGCACCAAAGTTCTCCTGGGTTGTAGCACAAGCGTTACCTTTTTTGCATTTAATTTATTTTCAACCAGACTTTATTGATGACAATTATAATTTTTTAGCATTGCTTGTAGTTTTCTTTTTCAATTTTATTTATTTTATCTTTTTCACAAATATGTATGCAAATGACATTTTCGATATTACATTATGCCTATATATTTAATTTAACCACAAATTTCTATTTGGGCACACAAAGTGTGTAATTATAAACAAAAAATATGCGTATTAGTTTATTTTATATGTATTTTTGAAGAAAAAATGTAGATAAAAGAAGTTTACACATTTGGTGTCTAAGTTTAGGTATTTTGCTTGACATTATTAATTTAACATATTTTATAGCAATGTATTTAGAAGCATTTTTTAGAGTTTGTGTAAAAATTAAAATACAATTTTTCGAAGTTAAACTTCACAATTTCCCCTATTCATCTATTAAAGATGAAATAAGTCTTGCCGTACTGTAACGAATCAGCTGTTTTGTTTATTGTTTATGGGTAGTGCGTTTTTTAAAAAAGCACGTAGAAAAAGCATAAACTAGCCATCTGACTCGTATCGTAATGTAAATTTGTCAAAATTTCTCTCCCCTTCACGTATACGGGACTTTAAACTTCGAATTTTTCTGTTCTGTTCACCAATACTATTAAATAATTTAATTTCATGCGTAAAAGGATATTGCATTTTTTATTGTTTCGAAATAAATTTTACTATATTTTTTTTTTAATATTTCTCATTATGTAATTTTTTTATTAATTTCTCTGAACTTTAGTATTGTGAATTATGCCTAGTTTAAAAAATCAATATAATTAAAATACAAATGTAAAATTTTTGGAACCCTTCTAAAATTGCTAGTTCCGGAACTACTTCTAAGGGAGTTATATCATATTCCTTAATAGCATTCTTAGCGCTAGTGATGGTACAACTAGTTCTAGAACTCATACAAGAGAATGTTTTTGAGCATATTAACAACACGTTTCGGGTGTTTTGCAAACTAGTGCTTAAGAACTAGTTAAACATTACTTCTAGAACACTTTCAAAAGTCTTAAACTAGTTTCAGAACTACTGCAAAAAAGTTAAACAAATAACGATGAATCTTGTATTTGTTTTGAGTCTTACATTAAAAATATCTTAGAAATAGTGATATCAATAATGTTTTAAATATCTTAATATAGTGGCGACACGAATGTAAGATATGTTTTTATGCTTCGGGTCACAAATGTATAGCGCTGTGATGAGAATAAAATTATAAATGAAAACCACATCATTAGAGAGGGCGAGAAACTGTAAACTTTTTTATGAGAAAAAATGGCGCTGACATACTGGACAGATAAAATATATAAAGTAGAGTCTTTTAGTTTCCGACAAAAACTCGCTAGCAGCTCAATAATTAAAAAATCGAGCAATTTTCGCTTGCAACGTATAAAACATAAATTTTCAACATATATCACAGAAGTTAACGAACACGAACAAAACATATTTTTTGGGAAATCAATTGAAACTTGATTTCTTTTGTATTGTTAAACTGAACATCAATTTTTAAATCAGTTGTTTAAAAAAACAACTGATTAAAAATGAATAGTGTTTATAATTTTTAGAGAAAAACGTTTTTTTTTTCTTCTTCTTAACCTCAACATTTCTAAATTAAATTTGTCAAATGCATATTAATCAAAAATTAACTGAGACTGTATATATGGCGTTAAAATAACACTGTACAAAAATACATAATAAAATTTTCCCTGTGGCGATGTCTCCACTTAAAACGCAAAGTTGGCAACACTGAATGTAAAAACCATACGTCAATCTAGTAACGTTGTGAAATCGATACGGAGGAGATTAGAAAAATAAACAAAAAATCTAAAAACAGAATTTTTGTGTTTGTTAGTGTTGGTCACTTCTGAGTTTAATAACAAAAAAGCTAATAGGAAAGAAAACCGCAATTTAGCTACATTACATTCGAGGCCATACTTGGGTGTGATCGCTAAACGGTCATGACTTGGTATTGTTACGTTTGTAACGTAAGAAGAGCTCAGGTTTGATTCTTACAGCCGCAGGTTGCTGAAAAATGTATCATATAGAGACAATCTAACAATTATAAGACACAAATAATAATACAAATTAAATGGAAAATCACTGATTACGCCTTTCCATAAAAAGGCGGAAACTAGTCTTGTCTGATTTAAAAATTATTAGTGTTTATAATTTTTTTTTGAGAAAAACGTTTATTTTTCTTCATAACCTCAACATTTCTACTTTTTCTACTTTCTGTTATTCTATTTTTGTAATTTAATTTTTTTCAGCCAAATTTTTGCATATAAACATATTTAAAATATTACACCCCACCCCTTAAATTTACTAAAACGGCTTAAGTTAGATTCAAAAAACTTAATTTTTGGTATCGTGATGGAATTTCCATTCATTTAAGTGTCCGCACTTGCATAAAAATATACCTTTTTAAAATACCCAAACCATTAGTTGCAGAACGCATGCTAGAACCATTGCTACAACTGATATAAAAATACGTTCAAGAACCGTTCCATAGAACCAGTTCGCAGCGTGAAAAGAATGCACCGTTCAATAGAAATAGCCTTGTTTTTCAAACGCTTGTTAGAACTAGTTCCTAGGGTGACAATTTCTAACAAAATTGTTGGATTACAACGCCAAACTAGAACCAGTAGTGACTCTAAAGAACTAGTTGCAGAACTAATTGTGGAATTAATACAAGTTTTGATGGGGAATAAAGTAAAGACATATATTTTTTTTATTTTATTTTAAGTTATTTTTTTTCGACTTCATTAATTTTTTTAATTTTGTTTCAACGTTTTTTTTTTTTTTATTTGTAAAAAGTCCTACGAATGTAGTTTTTTATATGTTTTTAAAGATTTTCTTAAAGTAAAATGGAATTCAAAATTTTTTTATTTACGAAAAATTAAGTCCTAGGTATGTAGGTTAGGGTATCTTTTGGGCTGGCTATAATAGTACGAGCATTGGCCAGAATGATTGGGTGGGCTTTGCTGTGGGTTAGCATGTACATCTAAGGCTAACCCATATTGCCAATCAACGTTTATATTGGAATATAATTTTGGTTTTGGAATCTAGCTACCTAAAATAAAATTTTATGAATTCGATTCGAACGTATTAGCGAGGAGACAAGAACACAATCTGCCTTTTTTATGCACAGGCGTTACCAGTGTTTTTAAATTCAAATTGTGTTATTTATTTGTGTGTTATAATTATCAGATAGTCTCTATATGATTAGATTAGATCAGAAGGCACTATGCACCGCTACAAATGTAGGTCTTTTGTGCTGCCTAAAGTTACCTACAGATTCAAGCTACCTATAAAGCCAATTAGGCAAAATGTTCGCGATGTCGGAAGGCGAAATGAAGCGATCACCTAGAAACCTAAGTCTCGTATCACAAAGCCTGGGACATTCGCAGAGAACATGCTCCGAGGTCTCAGACACCATCTCACTAAACCTACACATATCCGTGTCCGATTGACCCTTCTTGAGCAGATGGTATCTGAGATTACAGTGTCCAGTCGCCTCGACCCCCAACTGAAAAAAGAGATCAATCTTTTAGCCTCGCGCTGACCAGGAGAGTTTTCCCTGTAACCAGAGAATTCAGACTCTCTCCATGCCCTGAGCCTTTCAATAACATACGCCGCAGGTATTCCACATAATGGTTCAGGACCAATAAAGGCCCTTCGGGCCCCGCGGTTGGCAAGACAATCTGCCCTCTCGTTGCTCTCATGCCCCTCATGACCAGGAATCCACCCCAAGGTTAGAGAGTTGCCCCTACCGAGCCTATTGAGAGACTTAATGCATTCCATGACCAACCCGGACGACGCCTTATAAGCCATTAAGGCCCTCAGTGCAGCCTGACTGTCAGAGAGAATGTAGATGCGAGATCTGCGAGTTCCCCTTCGCAGGCATTCCCCTGCACAGACACAGATGGCCCAAATCTCCGCCTGAAAAATGGACGGATATTTTCCCATAGGTAAAGCATGCTGGAAGCCTGGTCCAAAGACTCCCGCACCCGTGTTCCCATTCGACTGTTTAGAGCCATCAGTGAACCACACCTGAGAACCATCTTCCGGTTCCCAGGATTGATTGGTCTACATGTCTCCGTCAAACAATAACACATCAAAATATCTATCAAAGATCCACTCCGGTGACACTCTGTCCGCAACCTTAGAAATCGGGTCATCTATTAGGATTCGCGCGATCCTCATGTGACCCCTTAGGTCACCCCCCCTCATGCCATCGAATTCAGTTAGGCTAGAGGAACCCATACTGGCAACCTCCATTACAGAAATATGCAATGGCGGGATCCCCAGCATAACCCCCAAGGCATCCGTCGGGCAAGTTTCGTCGGCCCCTGTAATGCCAACACACGCAACTCTATATGATACATTTTTTTCAAAACTTGCTGGCTGTTAGAATCGAAACTGCGCCTTTTCTTACATTACAGATGTAACAATACCAGGAGGCAACCGCAAAACAATCACACCAAAGTATGGCGTTAAATTTAATAAACTAACTTGACGTTTTTTTTCTATGCATCTCTCTGGTATTGTATATTTCTCATAAGTTACAACGATAACACTCAAGAACTTTATATTTTTAGATTTGTGTTCATGTTCTAATTTCTTCTTAACTTTTTTCACAATATTGACATACTGACGTATGGTTTTTACGTCCATAGTAGTAGTACGTCCATATATTTATGCATGGACTATACCGCTTGAATTGCTAAATTCTGATAATTGCAAAAACAAATCAAAAGTTATAACCCTAATGTACATATATTTACACGGATTTACAAATGGCTGGGAACCAATATAAAAGATAATGAAAATACAAAAACGAGGCATTTAAATGTATTCACTGAATCAAGTGTGTGATATTGGTTATCTGTATATGCTGTTATGTAGGAATTAAGTAAGGTACAATGTAATCCATGTAAAACAATTCTGTAGTGTCGCCTTTCAATTTGAATTCAATCAGTAACATTTCTACACTTGATTTATCAAAAGAAATAAAGACAATAATACAAGAAAAAAAAATTCGTATTCATTTTTAAAAAGATTCGTAAGAGCATATGAAGTTGTATTCAATAAGGTCAGTACAACCTTTCGTATACATCATATGTCAATGATATATAAAACAATTTTTTAAATTTAAATTGATCTGTTTTCGTAAGTAACAGATTCATTATATCTAAAAAATCAATGGGGTATAATCATACTATACGCTCAAAAAAAGTTAAAAAGTCAGCAAAAATGTTGCTGAGTTATCAAAATTTTAGTCCGGAAGGTGCTAACACTTAGTTGACTAAAAATTAAAAAAATCCCTGCTAAAAGCTAACAAAATTTTTGCTGAGCAATAGTAGACTGAAAAAAGAGAAAAATGTTGTAAAAAATTATACTTTAGTTGTTTTATTTGCTAAGAGTCTAAAATGGTTTTTTGTGATTCTTTTAAAAATAATTTACAATACTTTAGAAAATATAAAAGGGTTCATACTCACACATTGACGACATGAATTCATTTATTATCGGCAAATATATACAAATAATTATATATAACACAAACAAAATTATGGCATCTTTTAAAAGAAGACAAATGCAATAATTCTTGAAACGAAACAACAAAAAAATAGCAAAATGTGACATATAAAGCCCTTTTAAATGGTTGGCATTCAATACCTTTTCATAATAACGAAAGTTACATCAAGACCGAAATGAAAATGACAAAAAAGAGATTATATTAAGAACATGTTCGTTCTTGTATTAACGCTCTTATTTCGCTATTTTACCTGTTTGAAATATCTTGAACGCTAAAATACCGAAACTGCGATTTATAGCGGTATTTTGTAGATATAACCTAAATAAAAAAATTATATTTTGGAATAAACCCTGTTATATTAAAAGACACGGGCCACTATTTTAATCGTAGATTAAAAATGTTCCTATTATAATGAAAATATTGTTTTTGCCAACCATGCTTTTTTTGCAATAAGAAAAAGGAAACATAAAAAATTGGCTACGATGTGTGTAATTATCTTTCGCTTTAGTCTGTCTACCTGAATGTATATTTGTTTGCAATTTGACCGCACTAAATTAGCTACTACTATAAACATTTAATTTAGCCTTAATCTTAATTAAATTTAAATATATATATTGTTTTATGTATAAAAACAGCTTGAATAATCTTCCATGGTTTTTAGTATCATTTACCTCATCTCTATTACATCTTGACATACAGTGACATCCACCTAATTATGCGTACATCTTTTAATCTGGTTGTCGCCCACACTATTAATGTTCTTATTAGCACTATTCTTTCAGCAAAATAAATTAGTAAAACATTAATAAAATATAAGTAAAACATTAGTTCAAAACAGTTAATTGCCGAATAAGTACACTCAGGGAACTTCTGCTTTAAAAATATGTAGTTGTTTGGGTTGTAATACAGTTTCTTTATTTTTAATGTAAATGTCAGTCATTTGTAGAACAAATTAAAATATTTACTTACCTTGTTGTTCATTTAAAAAAACAACTCACATCAAATGACTGTTTTATGATTTTACATTCATTTTTTACAGTTGTTTTTTGTTATTTAAAAAAATAAAAAAAAATAAATGTTTGTTTATTTTTTACTACCATGTGGTTCATTTTTACTACAATTGTTAGTCATTTTTTGAACATTAAAAAACAAATGACATTGTTAGTTGAATTTAATGAAATGTAAGTCGTCCTTTCTTTAAGTGAAATTTAATTTGTTTTCAACTACAATTGCAGTTGTCTTTACCTACATAGTATTCTAAGTGTATAACTAAAATTGTAGCTGAAAACACAATTTTAGCAAAAAATTTAGCAGATAATAGTATAATTGATTTACAAGACATTTTACTAACTTATTTTTTTGAGCGTATAAAATGTTCATACAAGTATCGCTTAGAAATAGATTTATCATTAAACCCTAGTTTTGTTGCAAGTGGTAACAAATGGAAGAAATTATTTTGTTTTTTGAAAAAAAAAATTATATATGGTCTTATAATTTTTCATCTTAAAATATATTATAATATGTGATTATATATGGTGTCATGAATGTACTTATCTTTAATATGTTTCCTATGTGGTAACATATATAATAGGGTGGGGCGATTGGTATGGAAGGCAAAAAATCTTAATGGGCGCTTCGCGTTTCTGATTCTTGGGATTGTACTGAGCAAAAAAGTCCACTAGACCATACACCTACGGTGAAAATCGAGTTTCCAGATTTCCAGATACGGCAAAAAAGCCCTATTTTGACATTAAAAATTAACTCCTTAAACCCCCACCCACAAATATGATTGAAGCATTTATCTGCTAGAGAATATTCCAAAGAAGAGATTGATACCATAATCTTGGATAAGCGCATCCTACTTCCTGAGATATGTTTATCCCAGACATTGTTACTTTCACAAATTACGGCAAAAAGGCCTATTTTGAAATTAAAAATTATCCCCTTAAACCCCACCCACAAATATTATTGATACATTAATCTGCTAGAGAATCTTCCAAAGAAGAGACTGATACCATAATCTTGGATAAGCTCCTCCTAGTTCCTGAGATATTGCCATCCCACACGTTGTTACTTTCACAAAATACGGATAAAAAGTCAAAATCTGGAAGCTCGATTTTCACCGTAGAACTTTTTTGCTCAGTACAATCCCAAGAATCAAAAACGCGAAGCGCCCATTAAGATTTTCAAATCTCCCCACCCTAATATATAACGATATATTATTATTTATAAAATGAGATAAAATTATGTATGGTGTCATATGTATAATGCTATTATATATATAAATTATATATGACATAACTATGAATTAATTATGGAAGATTCCATATATGACACAAGATCAACAATTTAGTTTGGTCCAACGTTATTAATGTTTTCCATGAGCATAAGATATAATTATGTATTGTTTTATATATTTTATATATATGCGCCTAATGACAAAATAATATTTTTTATTTTATTCAAAATTGTACATTTCATGGGAATTAAGTATATCCAAAAAAATCTCAAAATATCTTATTCGATCCACCAAAAATAACTCCTCTCTTTGGATCAAATTTGGTCCACTAGATCTAAATAAATCCAATGGGATATTTTAGAATCTATTAGGATCTTAAATAACATATTATTGGATCCCTTAATTTTGAGATACATTTCGATCTAATTTAATCCAGTAACATGTTTGGGGTATATAATTGAATATTACTGGGTACCACAATTTATAGATTTACTTGGAAAAGATAAAATATTGTTGTATATAAAATGGGATATTATTTTATATTTGACATAGAATTTTTTTTGATCGGGCTGCCAAAATCCATACAAATTTAAAATGGAGAACTTGAAAAAACCGAAAATAAGTATTTTAGTGTTGAATATGAATGTAGTTTCTAAATTGTTAAGGCTATAATAATCTTTAATATTAATTAAAAAAATCTTTAACCGTAAGGTGCCAGTGGAAGAATTAATATTATGACTACAATCTTTTAAATTGATATTAAAAAAAAATCCACTTGATAGGATACTAACCTAACGAACAAGCCCAATTATTTATCGTACTTTAAAGGGTTAAAAAAGTGGTGTCCAAAATTGCCTAGGAAGAAACACAAAAAACACGTATCCTAAGGTAACCCTATATGTATGGGAAAATTAAAATTTGTTGTCGGCTGTTTTAGACAAGGATAATAAACAAATATTTTGGACATCATTAACCAATGTGGACCTCCGGCCCAAACTGACCCCAGACTTATTTAGTTCATTTTACAGAAAAAGTTAAATCTTTGCTTACTACTATTGGATTAAAAAAAAATTGATTTAAAATATAATAACACAATGTGTAGTCTTACGTGCTTAAAATTTTGGACAAATAGAATATCGATAACCCGCTGAGTGCCGCATTGAGATTAAATTAGATACTGCGGGATTTTATGTATGGGAAGGAAAATGCGGCACGGCATGGGTTAACGATTATCAAGATGGCCAAAATGTTTAGAACAAAAGCTTCATACATTGTGTAATTATATTCCAAATCACGCTTTTTAAATTCAATAGCACTTAGCAAAGTTTTGACGTTTTTTGTAAAAAGAATTAACAAGTCCGGAGACATTTTGGGTTAATGATATCCAATCTTGAGTAATAATGATAAAATGAATAAAAAAAAGTTACAAATGTAGCCAATTTTCGATTTTATTACACTCATAGAAAAAACTTGTAAAAATAGCAAAAAAAAGTCTACTAAAAATTAGTTAAATATTACCTTGCAAAAAAAACGCTAAAATTAGCAGAAGTTTTTACTAAATATTAGTAATATATGAATATCAATAATAACTATGTTCAATTTACAAATATTTAGAATAATTTTAACTTAATTTAAGTTAATAGAAAGTAACAAAATAATCTGCTAAAATCAGCGAATAAAAGTCTGCCCTTATGAAATCAGTAACCTACATTTTTTTATCCAAAATTTCTGTTGATTTTATTTAAATAAACTGTTATTTGCGTTCTACTAAATTTGAGGTAAATATAGCAAAATTTTTGTTTTTAGTACAGTTATTGTTTGCTATTTGGAGTCTGCGAATATTTAGTAAAACTTTTGGCAAATTTAAAAGAGTAAAATTCTATTTTCAGTTAACTAAAATTCACAACGAATATAACTAAAATTTTATAAATTTAACACACTTATTTTTGCTGTTCTTATTTTATTAATATTTAAAAAAAAAAAAAATCTGCGAAATTTAGCAGCTTTTTCCCAAGATCATTTTTAACAAATTTGTAATAGCTTTTTCTGCTATTTTTACACGTTTATTTCTATTAGTGTATGAAACCCGCAATTTTCTCGGAATACGCAAATATCAAATCGCTGCACTACCTAAGTTTACAGGGGGGTATTTTTAAAGTTTGTTATTTCATTCCCATATGATTTTTTAAATTCAATGAATCTCAATTTTTTCGGTATAACTTTTTTTAAACTTTTAAATTGGAGATTTGAAAAATATCTCAAAAATAATACCCGATTTTGACATCGCCTTAGGAATGGTTTACGACAAAAAAACATATTTTGAAATAAATCAATAATAATTATGTTAATAAACCCATTTTCATCCATTGTAATATTTGTAGTGTTTTTCTTCTATTTTTCTCAATTGTAGTGAAAATTCAGTTGTTTTTGTATGTGGATCCCGCGAAAGGTAGGCGATGGAGGGTAAGTTTACTCAAGAGACTTATTGGGAAGACAAGCACAATGTGGGTTGCTCATATATTTTACCTCCGTATGGTAAACTCCTGACAAGCTGCGAGCATTTTTCTTTCCATTTGATCCAAATTTCGTTCTAACAAACTTCAATACGTATGCGGCACGGCAATTTTCAACAAATCGAGAACAAATTTTGTCAAATTTTTTTCACAGAGAACTCGGCTACGAGTTTAAAAAATCGACAATAAAAAAAGGAACACCCTTTAAATTTGTGTTGCAAATCGCATAATATATAACCTTATTTATATAGTTTGTTTCTAATAAATGACAAAAAAAAAAAACTATTTGGAGCCATTTTTACCCCAACTTTTTACTTTTACCCATCTTTATATAAATTTTCTTTCTTGACCTCTTTTGGACAAAAGTGAAAACCTTACCATAGACCAAATTGCATAAAATAAATATTTGTATCAAGTTGACATTTTTTCTCTATTTACAGATATAATACGTTTTATTGGTATTTTTTGTGCCAGGGTTACTAACGGCTAAAGTTATTTTTAAATAAAAGCAATGATAACACGGTGCTACAATGAAAAAAAACTTGGAAAACGACCTGGCGTGGGTTATAGGTCTTGTTGAGTACATTACAAATTGTGTCAAAAAATTTCAGAAACACCCTCAAATTCAGAAGTTATTCTAAAAAACCGTTTCAAGTGATGTTCGTCAACTTATCGACCTGTTACTCAGTCAGTTTTTGTCCGATTTACATTTTTTTAACGGGTTTTGAAAGAAAACTGATTAGGCTTTAAAATGACGTGCATTTCTTATACATTTGTAAGTTATAAGTATTGTTTTTGTTAAGAATATCTATAAAAAAAAAACGAAAATTATAAACTTTTTTGATTTTTGTAGCTTTTCATTGCTTATTTTAATATGAAAGCTTATAAAAATTTATACCAACTTATAAAGAAAATTTAGTTCTTAACAAAACATGGTTTTAATTTTTCAAATCGGATGAAAATTGTAAAAGTTATTCAACTTTTCATTAACACCTGTTTTTAGCATTTTCTCCCCCAGCGCAAACCATATGAATAAAAAAAATTAAACAAGCGTTTTTGTAAGTCAAGTGGTTTACCAGAAGAAAAGTCTGCAATCTTAACATTTTACTTTAGAAAAAGTTTAGTAACTTTTGCAAATAGAAACCGATTTTAACAAATAATATCTCGTTTTTTTCTATATAAAATTGTCTTTAAAATACAGTGCAAAAAAAGATAGGTTTTCATAAAAAAAAATAAAATAACTCCTGTTGAATTTGAAAAATTTGGAAAAAAAAAATAAAAAAAGAGAAACTTTTGCTAAACACTTACCTAATGTCTTGGAATATATATTTAATGAATACATTTCATGAAAGCCTAATTCTTTGTCTTTCCAAAACTGTTTAATATTTTGAAATCGGTCAAAAAATGTGTGAGTTAGAGGTACTAAAGTGCTACGACCTACCCTAAAATTTTTTGAATTAACTCAAAATTTTGAGGGTGTTTCAAAATTTTTGAAAACGGTTTTTGTATGTCCTCACCTAGGCCTACAACCCCCACTAGGTCGGTTTTCAAGTTCTGACAAAAAGTTTTTTTTTTGTAGCAGTGTGTAATTATAGTCTAATCAAATTTTGATGGAAACATTAAATTTTTTTTAAATATTTGACAATAATAATAAAAATAATCAAGTTTTATAAGATGTCCTGGAAAAGAGTCGCACACAAAAACGAATTGTAGTTATATAATTTTTCTTTAATTACTATCATTATATTTTACACTTAGAGTACTATGTAGGTAAAGACCACTGCCAATGTAGTTAAAAACAATGTAGTCACTTAAGGAAAGGACGACTTACATTTCAGTAAATTCAACTTACATTGTCATTTGTTTTTTAATGTTCCAAAAATGAACCACAATTGTAGTAAAAATTAACCACACATTTAATAAAAAATAAACAAAAATTTATTTTCTTTGTTTTTTTTTTAATAACAAAAAACGAATGTAAAAAATTAATGTAAAATCATTAAACAGTCATTTGATGTGATTTTTTTTATTAAATGAACTACAAGGTTAGTAAAAAATTTAATTTGCTCTGCAAATGACTGACATTTACATTAAAAATAAACAAACTGTATTACAACCCATACAACTACATATTTGTAAAACAAAAGTTCCCTGAGTGTACACATAGCAATCGATATCTCCAAATTATGCATTTTAAAATATCTTTAAAGTTAAACACGTTTTGCCTTTTATTAAATTTTTGCGTCATTTTTGACTCCATGCTAAAGTGGGTTAATCATATCCGATGAAGTTAGAATTCCATATCTGAGTAATATTGAGTGTATAAAAGAAATAAATTTAATAAAAAACTAGATTTTTAAAAATGTCGAGTGTTTGGAAACTTTAATAAAAATACACTTTTTTCAAATATAATCCATTTTCGGGCAATTTTAATTTTTTTCCAAAAAAAAAAAAAATCGATTTCATTCATTTGGTACCATTTGCCATAAATCTGGATGGTATAATCATAATATTCATTTTTACCTGAGGTAGTATTATTATTATTTTGCATTTAAATATAGGTTTTTGCGGGCAATCGGTATTTGCCATTTATTTTAAAAATTTTAAGAACTTGGTGTAAAACCAATTGAATTGCGTCCATTTGAAGTAAGTTTTTATATTATTTTGTCAATAAAAATATTGTAATTCAAGGTTTTATGTTGCACATACCTGTTTAAAATATTCAATCGCAAACCGACTCCCTTCTTACTTATCAAAAAACTGTTCACACTCTACCTTAAAAAGTATATCATTCCCTTTATTATACCAATCGTCAATGATAACGCCAATGTAAAAGTGTCAAGTTGCCCTTAAATAGTGTTTAAGCGTGGGTATTGTACAATGGTTTCTTCTTTATACGTTTTTCAAGTCTATAATACGAACACACACATACACGAATAGTAAACACTTGTTTATATAGCAGGGCTTAGGGTATATTGTATATAGTTGTTGTTTTTAACGAATTTATATGCAAATTAGTTAAATTCTTCAGTTGATATAGCAACTTGTATTCAAAAAAAAAAACAGCAACGATAAAAAGGTAAGCACGTGTAGTAGCAATACGAGAACAGAACATAATGAAACAATTTACATTCTAAGTGCTAACGTGCTATCGTTGTAAAATACCATGATTTTCTTAATTTTAAATCAAAGAAAGTTGTAAAATTTATGCCAAATACTAATTCATAAGCCTTACATTTCATTTATAATTTTTGTTTTACAAAAAAAATTTAAAACAAGAAAAACGAACTGAGGTGCAACATATGTTCATTTATATTTATGAACAGAGGCACTGGTCTGTTTTCGCTACAACGCGCCGAAGTCCATAGTAGCTAGTGCTCGGTTAGGGTAATAGTATATAATTTGTAATTATATGATTTTTAATTAATAAAAAAAAAATATATAAATCGTATAATCGCACGAAGAAAAAACTTTATTTCGCGAAGCCGCCTGCCGCGTTCTACGGAGGAAAACAACCCCTAAGAGCGGCCGAAGGCCACCACACAGAAAAACTTGGTTTTACAAATTACTTGATGTCTTAAAAATATAAGATTTCAACGGATTCGACATCTGATTTGAAAAACAAGATCTTCTGGGTGGCGGCCTTCGGCCGCTCTAGAGGGTTTTTTCTTCGTAGAACGCGGCAGGCGGCTTCGCGAAATAAAGTTTTTCTGCGTGCGACACAATCTGATCTGTCAAAATTACTGATCTGTTTCCACACTGGAGTATAATGTCCATGGACCTTATGTCGACCTTATGATCTGTCAAAATTACTGATCTGTTTCCACATTGGAGTATAATGTCCATGGACCTTAAGTCGTAACACGTTTTCTTCGTAACAAGTATAATATTTTCTTCCTCTAGCTGCCGAATTTTTTAAATAAATTTGATTTTCGACTTTTACGTATAACACTTTACTATTTCTTCTTTTGCCACTCATTATTTCAAATTCAAGATTTGCCATTATTTTAATCACTTTCATACCGATCTTTGCTTACCAAAATTCTAGCAAGAACTGCGTTCCTTTTGGTAAAATAACTCATTGTATTGCTATTATTTACTTTTCGACAATTTTAAGAACCGTTACAAGTGCATAAAATTTAACAAAATTTAATTGTAAAAGAAATGAAATAACTCCCAACAAAAATGATATAACTCCCAACGATAAAATCACATTTAAAAATGAAAATGAAATAAGTCCCAACAAAAGTGAAATAGCTCCCAATGCCAAGAAGGAGTGAAATAACTCCCAACAAAACCTGGTTGGGAATTATTTCATTTGGAAGTTATTTTATAATGAAATATTGTCTAACAGAAGATTGTGAAATAAGTCCTAACGCATTGGAAGTTATTTCGTAATGAAATAAATCCCAATTTATATGGAACATTTTTGGGAGTTATTTAATTTTTTTTTTTTTGGGAGTTATTTCATTTGGGAGTTATTTCACGGTACCGTTAAGTTCTACCATATGCATCAAATTCAAATTCTGATTGGAGGACTATACAAGTTGTAATAAAAGCGATGACATCTTTCGAAAAACAAATCATTGTGACGAAGCTGTCTACAGGGTACATTAAAAGGAATTTTTTCCAAGAGAAAAGGGTAATCAATATTTCCATTTATTAAAGCAAATAAAAATAGCATGATTGAATCTTACGACGTAATAAGGCTTTAATATGTTTTATTTCAGATGTATTGATTAATTCCTCAATCCTAATAAGGCAATATTATTATCAAAATAATATCAATACAATTAAATGAATCAACAAATACAGATAAAACATATTTCACCAAATTAATGTTTACCTCAATCCTAGAATGCATATTTTATAATTATCATTATTTATTTTAAACCCAGCAAAAATAATGTGGAAAAAAGAGTAATAGAAACACTACAACTGTTGAATCGGGTGTTGTTCAAATTTGGGTTTTTCATCGGTGAAATTAACATTGGCTTGTTATGAGAAGGGAATTGATCTTTTTAATAACAATCGATGTAAATTTAAACCAGTGAAAATGATGGGCTTTTTACTTGTTTTGAACGAAACAAAAAATCTAGTTACAGGCGTGTGGTTTGAACACACAAACTTGGGCATGCCAAGCTGACCTCTCCCCTGAACTATCGCTTGATGTACATGATAGTTGACTTTAGCTTTTTATTCTTCTTTGATGATATACTTTAAACAAAAAATACATGCATGTATAAATTTGGTTTTAAATAAAGTTATTTTTATTTATTAAGAATTTAACAATACATATAGATTTTTCTAAAGAAAAAATGTCTGATGTAATGAAACAAGTGATTCATTTAGAAGTTGTTCCATATTTTTTTTTGCTGGGCATATATGAGCAAAACTTGTTTTTTCTTACGGAAATAATGTTATTATTGCATACACAATTCAGCATAATTGTAGTCAATATTTAACCATCAATACAGAATCACAAATGCGGTGTAATTTATAATTTAACGTTAATACGCACTTTCATTGAATAAATTATAAATTATAATTTAGAATTTTTGCTTTTACCCACAACATTTTAAAAGGATACACAATTTGTATACAAAAAAATAACTATAATAAATATTTATTTGTGACAAATAAAATGCATTATATATTTTAATTTGAGTACTATAATGATTCCATTTGCGGAGATTTTAAAGGTTTTGAAAAAAAAAACATTTAAATAGAAAAAAACTTAATCACGAATAAAATAATTACTGTAGAGTTTTTTATTGAATTTTGTCACAGGTTTATAAATTAAATTGTTAAAAGTCTTATAAAAAAAGTTAGTAAACAAATTTGTAAACAATTTTTTGTTTTACCATTTTTGGAAACATTTGTAGTGCAATTTTATATTTTAGTTACATTTTGTGGCATTCTTATTTTACAGATTACTGATTTTTGTTGTAATTTCCGTTTGTGATTTTAGCAAATCATTTTACTAATTTTCGAAACCCAGTAGCTAAAATTAGCAAACAATTTTCTAATTATTGAAAAAAAAGTACATAACAAACAAGTTTTAAAGAATTTTCCGAGTCGGATTTTTGTAAATGGTAAGAATTTGATTCACAATCTTAATAAAAATAATTTATTCCATTAGAAAAATATAACAAATAAAACAAAAAAAGAAAAACACAAATTTTCATAATGTTCACTAAAGTGGACATTTGATATATTTAAATTTTTTTTTACAAGTTTTAGTCTTTTTGAGCATCACTTTTATTGCTCTTGTCTATTTTAGACAATTTTTCAATATGTTTCCCAAAAAAATATCGTTTGTTTACCGCAATTAAAAAAGATAGCTTTATAAGTATATAAAAATTCCTTTAAATATAAAAATTCCTCGATGAGTTCAATGTCAATTAATGTGTTTTATAGCATTTTTTTCTTTAAAATTTAATAAATCATAGCCAATTAATAATAAAAATGCTAACAAATAAAATATTACTGCATAAATTAACTAATTAATATGTTCACGTTTTGCCGGAAACTTTGAAAATTACATAAAATCATTAATTTTATTAAGTGGTTAACGATTTTTTAGATAAAAATTAAGATAATTATTGTCATTAATATCATGAAGAATAATTATTTCAGTGTGGAATTATCATTTTTATAATTAATAGTTTTCTTTAAAAACAACTACTGTATTAAAAAATAGCAACCGCCATCTCCGAATTACTCATTTTGAAAAATCTTAAATTATTTAAATTAGTTTTTTTTTTTTTAATCTTTATTTATTTGCAATATATTTACAATAAAAATATTAAGCAAATTTTTTAAAATTTAACTAATGACAGAGTCACTAAGTTCCACTGAACTTACAAACCACGGGGCGTCTGTGATAAGTCTTAAAGTTTTGGATTAATATTTTTGTAAAATATCTATGTTTGAATATGCAGCACTGCCCAGTAACTGGATCCCATAAGTCCATATGGGTTTCAGAATGGCTTTATATAAAATAATTTGTTCCTCAAACTTAGCTGAGATTTACACACAGAAAAATAAAGTGCCAACCAAATTGAAAAGTGTATATTAATGGTAACAACTTATAAATACAGTTTATACAACAATATTTGCATTCGATTTCTAAAAACTTTGGGTATCGCAACTGAAATTCTTTTGAATTAACTGAACTTTGTTTTGAAAACCAATATAAAGTTGTGCCAACTGTCTGAAATTCGTAATAACCGAATTTGAGTCGTAGTAACCGAATTTCAGTTGGCAAAAAGCTAAATTTTGTTCTGTGTGTAGGACCCAATAACCAATACATTTTTTAGTTTTGATATCGAGTTGATTTTTTTTTTAATTTTATGTAGTTTTTCCATGTAAATCGTCTATCTATATTTAAGACCAAATATTTAACACATTCAGCTGAAGGAATAGTTTGTCCATTCAGGGTTACTGTTGGACAATTGCCGTCTTTAAGGGTGTAAGTTACATGTGTGGATTTGTCTGCATTAACCTTTATATTCCATTTATTTAACCACTCTTGAATTTAAATTAATGTGTAACACTTTCAGAGAAAAACGTTTATTCTTCGAAACCACAACCTTTCCATAATTTAATAAAAGATGTTTTGCATTTATATCAAAATCGTGGTTCATTTCTGATTCCAGGCTAAAGTAGGTTAATGATATCCGATGAAGTCAGAATTGAATATCTGAATAATTTTGAGTACCAAGCTAGAAACTTCGAACTTTGGTAATTTTTAATATTAATACCCCTTTTTCCAAAATAGGCAATTTTTAGCCGAATTTTGGCACGTGTTAAAGTAAGTGATACCCTATTATATTTAGTAACTCCTTAAGCAGCCTGACACGAAACATAAAACATTTTAATAAACAAAATTAAAATAAATTTTAATTTAAATAAGGTTTTACTTCATTTTATAATAATTGTATATGCTTTTACAGAGTTTTTTCATTTAGGTCCACTTTCGGGTACATGTTCCCTAATGTGGACATTTTGGGTTATTTTAAAAATTGTTATATAACTTTTTTAAATTATTTAGCACGAGAAAATTATCTATCTGATGTATTTGCATTGAAATACTACACTTAGTTTTTTTTTTTATTTAGCCCAATTACTTGGTGTAGGGCCACATTAGGGTACACACCCCTAGTAAATAAAACTTTTATTATGTAGTTAGAATAAAATGAGTTTTCCTTGTGAAAGGCGTGGTAGAGAAGAATGAGTGTATTTTCTAAAAGTCATAACTACATTGGAAATTTTCAATTTTCTGAATCAGACTGCGCAGTTTCTGGTATTAAACCTTCGTCTGTGACCCTGTTTTTTTTTTTGAATAATGTAATATTTGTTATGTTTTTATTTGTTCGATTGCGTCTATATAAAATTTTCTGTGCAATCACTGACCGTGGTATAGATAAACTGATTTCTAATGCCACATGCACTCGCACTACACGTTAGACAGAGCGCTTTAGCCCACTGATCTATCGTCAGGTCGAGTTTTGTTGTAAATAAAACTAGTTTTTAGTTAGTCTCTTTACAGGAAGAAGAAGAAGAAAACATTTTTTTTTAAAAATTTTACAGACACAAGGGATACACCAGACTGCCGCAGTTTCGTCCCCCTCCTGGGACTCGTCAGTGGTTAATTTATGTGTCAATTGAACAAAGTATTTTATATTGTTAATTTGCTCTATATGAAAAACTTTTTTTTATTTTTTTTTTTTTTTTTGGTGTCGTACTGTGATTTGAACTCACTGCCTTAGCATTAAGCTATGCATCGTTTTATTCAATACACAGTGTTTTTTGTTCTTGCATACATAATCTCAGAAGTACAACTCCAACAACACAAAAGTTCCATTTTTAGTGTTTTCATCTATTTGGAAAATAGCGTTAACGATGAAAAACGAAACATTTTTATAATTTTTTTTTTAATTTTTATATGTACATTTATTTGGCGAAAGTCTATAAAGGTTTCTTCACAAGTATGCAGTTAACAACAATTTTATTAAAATTTAGTAACATAAATATTTCATTGAGTAATATGAGTAATACGAGTAACCGCTGCTACAGGCGTTGTTGCTAAAATTATGGAAAAATATCACTGGGCTCAAAATAGTTAAATTTTCCGCTATAACAGCAACTTATTCAGTAGCCACTGCAGAATTTGTTCCCTAGTGGACGCACATTAATTTCATTTAAAGTATATTTTTCATTTAATAATATTAGTAGAATTTGTCGCTGATTTTAGAGGATCGATTTTAAAATGTAGTTTACAACAATTTTACTAATATTTATTAGCGATTACAACAGTTCATTGTGCATTGTACTACAGTTCAGCAGACATGTGTTGTTAAATTTAACCAAAAAAATGTCACAAGGCTCAAAAAAGTTAAAGTTTTCATAACTGCAAAATTTTTCGTAGCTACAACAGACTTTCTTTTCTTAGCGTATACATTTGGATTTAATGATTTTTTATTATTAAGGTAAGAATATTATGCTCTTAATTGTACTGATTATAATTAATATAATGATTATTATTATTACCCAATCAGAACAAAGAATTAAAAATAAATGTTTTGATTGATCAATAATATCGATCGTATATACCCCACAGGTAGAAATTCAAAACCGTACGATAAAAGTAGTACTGGTGTATTATTAGTACTAGAACACGTTTTTTAAAATATCTTTTTATTTTACTAGCTAAATCAGCAATCAATTGCTTAAAAGTCTAAGCCCTGGTTTTGAAAGGTGCGTATTTTAAAAACATTTCACAAAATTAATTGAATTGAAACTATTTGGAAAACACCATTTGTTTTATTTCCAACGTTATGCCAACAGTTGCCCGCTGTTATACATCAGGTAAAAGGAAAACAGCCAAAGATTGTTAATCCCACATACAATTGAACTTATTTTGCGAACATTTTCATACAGCCAACGGTTTTAACCGAATTTCAAAAATTCAAATTTGAAAAATAGCTGTCTGAATTCCAGATAAATTTTTCATGGCCGATTTTAATAAGTAATGTATTTTATGTTCTTAATAATTTGTCGAAATCAGCGAAATTTCCGTTTTTTTATATGTCTGTATTAAACAATTATAAAGGTGGTAGATATAAAATAAATGGATATCAATTTTTAGGTCATTTTATTCTCTATTATTAATCGTTATCGAATTCGCGGTCACTTTTTATCTTATTTTGTATAAACAAATTTAGTTGAAAATAGGAAATAGAAATTTATTTTTAACACAACATCTTTCAAAATTGACCAATCGTGTTGGTCTTTTTTTATCGACATGTATCTTCACAGTATTCAAGAAATACAAAAAAAATTCTGAAAATTTTAAAATTTTATTTAAAAATTTATTAACTTTTTTAACTAAAACACCTGAGTATTAGGTATTCCACAAAAAAATAATTATGTCATGTTAGAAATAAAAAAACTTGGGATTTTCTTAAAATTATTTTAATGATGGAAAATCTTGAAGCAGAATATTTTTTGTTTTTACTAAAGAAAAGTTCAATGCTCTTTGAAAGATAATGAAAATGGTGTAGTTAATGCAAAAAGTAAATATTTTAAATTTCATTCAATTATTATCAAGAAAATAAAATTGTGACCGTGTATTTAACAAAAAGTATCAATATAACATATAGTTACCTATCATTTGAGATACATTTCGTTTACATCCTATAACTTTAAAATATTTTTAAATCAAAAATTTATTAAATACATAATATAAATGACCTTCAATAATCTTCCATAAGGAATCGATCTACAATTTAGTCAAATATTTTTCAAATTTTGATTTTTCCAAATTTATTTAAAACTGTGGATTGTGAGAAAATGTTTGCTAAATAAAAGTCCAATTTTCCCCAATTTCTGCAAATGCAAAACCTTCCGTCGTTGACAATTTGCCAGTACTGAGTCGATTGAATTTTTAGTTGTTCCGTTATGCTTTTATTTTATTGTTGTAAACATATTTAATATAATTAAATTTTATCACTTCTAACAATCGGCATATTAACACTGATTTTAAACTTAATAATTATTTCTGATCTAACACCGTACATAGAGTTTAAAGTGCTTATAAATTCTATTCGCCTGCATTCGTTTGGTTGACCTCATTGGCAAATGAACATCGTTTTGATTTTATCTCAACACTATTTAATTGCATTTGATTTTTCAACATTATTTTTCCCCCAGCTTAAAATTAATTTTTGTAACAATAATTAGCATAATTGTAAATTTTACATTTAAAATATAGAAAAACATTTATTAACAAAATAGAAGAGATGTGGGTAATGTAAAATCCCAGCAAAACTTTGGTAATGGGTAGGACTTATTTCAGACCTTCCAAAGTAATGACTATTCATTCCAGTTTTTGTTATTTTGAAGGTCCGAAATAATACCTTACTAATATGCTTATTTGTAAGATAAAAAACAACGCCTTACTAATATTGTGTTAAATATCTGCTTATTTGGAATAGCAAAAATAATAAGTAACTTATTATCACTTATTTTAGACCTTTCGTAGTAATGACTATCCATTACATTTGTTGTTATTTTGAAGGTCTGAAATAATACCTTGCTGATATGAACATACATCACTACTTATTTTGGAAGCTAAACAATTATGTCTTACTAATATTGTGTTATATACCTGCTTATTAGGAAGGGCCAAAGAAATAAGGTACTTGTAAGATAATAAGTAACTACTTTTTTGTAAGGTATATTTATAAAGATTCATAATATATCATAATTAATAATTTAAATGCAATTTATTTAAGCAAACAAATATATAGTTATACATAAACCTATTAATAACTAGTTATAATTGTCCATATTAATAACTAGTTATTTTATTGCCTATTAATACCTTCTTATTTAGGTACATGTTAATACGCACTTATTTTTGCACCTATAAATAACTACTTATTAACATCCTTACAAGTAATACGTCATATAATGGCTTTAAGCATTACTTTTGATGCTACAAATAAGAAATGAAATAAGTACTTATGTGTAACTGGTGATTTCACTACATATTTGTAACGTCTTATTTTTGTCCCTATATGTAAGCACAAGGCAAGGCCTTGCTTCCTATGACACCCCCATGTTAAAATCAGGTGTTCTTGGCCTCAACTATAAGTACTTCTGATTCTTGTTTTCTTCTTCCATTTCCCATTCTATGGTAATAGCAAGTTTTCCTATGATATTATTTTTTAGAAATTCTTAGACAAAATAAAAAGCTAAAAATTAGTAAATCCGTTAAGAGTAATCTCTTTAATTACGCTGCTGTGTTAAAGGCAAACAAATTTTATTTAAGTGTTTTGAAAACATGCACGCGAAAAATCTCAAGAATTTCAAAAGTTTCTTTTTTGTTTAATGTTTGAGAAATGTATGTAGAATGCTTCGAAATATTTAATTCAAATTCTGCAGTAATTTATCAACTAAAAATACATTTCATGATATTTAGGAAATGTTTCCTATTTCTAAATTTTGAATTTCTAAGTCCTGCTAACTTATCTCAAAATAACCAAAGTTTAGGTCTTAACAATAGTTATGAATGTCAAATTTATATGGAAATATCTGTGGTTCTAAGGCCTGCTAACTTATCTCAAAATAACCAAAGTTTACGGCTTAACTTTATATATGGAAATATCTGTGGTTAAAATTAAACTCAGGTTATTTTTTAAAAAAGTTACTCGCCCTTAAGTTTATCAAAATGCAGTAATTGAATGAAATTTATTTTTACAATCATTTATAATGTCGATTCAAGTTCTAAGAATATCGATATGATTTAATTTAAAAATGTATATCAACGATCTATATTAATTTAAGAAGACAAAAATACCCACTGACATCGCGATCATATTAGGCTGCCAAAAAATTTAAATTGTTGAATCTGCAAGGAATCTCGGTATCATATTTGATAAGGAGCTTAGGTGGAATACACACATAAATGCTGCAACCGGAAATACTTTTGCTATGCTACGAATTCTTTACCAAACTCAACATTTGACACTAGTACATATTCGGAAACTTCTTGCTAAAACTTTTATAATGCCCAAACTGCTTTATGGCTGTGAAATTTTTTCTGTTGGTACCAAAAAACTTAATGTAGCTTTCAATGCTGTTATACGATATGTCTATGAACTTAAACGATATGATGGTACGTCGCAGTATTCTAAATCTTTATATGGCGTAAGTTTTGGCGACTTGCTTAAAATAAAGACTTTAATTTTCTTATACAAAATAATATATACCAAAGAGCCAGATTACCTATATAGACGTCTGCGGTTTACTTCATCTGAAAGAGGGAAGGCATTAATATATACCCTACGCCGTAGTTTAAATTCTGATTGGCACTTTTTAATAAGCGCTGAACATCATTGGAACTCTCTACCCTTTAGTACTCAATTAATAGGCAACGCTTTACAATTTAAAAATAAACTTTTCTCGAGCTCATAAAATTTGTGTATCAATTAAAATGTACTATATTTTAAAATGTTTGTTTTATAATTTTATTTTTTTAAATATTTTTTATGTTCTATTTTATTTATATTATAATTATATTGTAATATTAAAATTTTATATAATTTAAATTTTACGAAACGATTATGCCATTATAAGATCACACGCTGTAATTTAAAAGATTTTAATCTTGTTGTATGTGATATTTCAATTAAATAAATAAATAAATAAAATTAAGAAGCCCATATCTGCAAACAAACAATTGTTCAGCAGAGCTAAAAAACTGATTCGCACGAAAACTACATATTTTTAAGTTAAACTACTTCAGTATTGTTAAAAAATTTCAAATATTTTATATACATATATTCTCTTTTATATCTCCGTTTGCATTTATGGTTCTTTGCATTAAATTGTTGATGAAAATTATTTCAGTACTGGTAGTTATAGGCTTTTTTAGAATTTAAAACATATGGGAAAATCTACGGAACCGTAGGATTCCATGTCATTCAGAATTTTAACAACTTTAAGAACAATATATAATACTTTTGATGGTATCAACATTTCTGAGGCAACGAATTTAACTAGTCGAACATCCTGAATTTTAATATTTATACTATTAATGTGCTTTACTCAATTAAAAACGACCCTAATTTACCCTAATGTTGTTCGTGAGTTTGAAAAGTTTTTCAACTCTTTTTGGTATTACTTTTTTAGCATAAAAGCAAATCGCCTAAAACCTTTGGTGGATGATAATACTGATGCTGCAAAATCTCCTATATGTTAAAAGAAACATGTGTGCCCTCAATTAGAAATAAATGGTACACTCAAAAAAAAAAAGTTTGTAAAGTCAGCAAAAAATTTTGCTGAGTCAGCAAAATTTTAGTCAGGAGGATGCTAGCAAAAAAATTGCTAATGTCAGCAAAATCTTTTGCTGAAAATCAGCGAGCTGATTTTTAGCAATAAAATTAGTAGATTCAGCAAAAGTTTTGCTAACACTTAGTAGATTACAAATAAAAAAGCGTTGGTAAAAATTAATAAATTTTTTGCTGAGTTTTAGTAGACTGAAAAAAAAAACGCAAAAAATTGTAAAAAAATTGTAATTTAGTTAACCCTAACCCTCCGGGAGGGGGTCACCGGTGACCCATTTTACCTTTGAAGTCAAATATCTCCGAAGAAAATTTTTTTTCAGTGATCAAATTTTAGGATAGCTATCAAGAGCATATTTTAAAGCGTTTTTCGCTGGATTTAGGCTACTTACGTTTTTGGACTCCGGGCTGGAGTGCGCCAAAGTCCAATACCCCTCACCCTCCGGGAGCGGGTCACCGGTGACCCGTAATGGCCACCATACATTTTATATGAAAATAATAAATAAGAACACAGTTTTTATTTCTATTTTATATTTTTTTTTATATTTTATTATTAAATATAGAAAATTATAGGTTGTAATAAAAAAAAGAGATATTCATTGTGGATATAAATACAAAATTAGTTGAAATTTTTTTATGGAAATTCAAGAATTTGGACCAAAATTAAAAATTGGCTGGTGGCCCGCTAATAGAATGCCATACAAATTCAACAATATGGGTCAGTACAGAGCGGTGGCAAGCTCTTGGTATGGGTGGCACACATTGTGCGTTTGCAATTTGAGCATTTTGTACGACCTTTCCGGTCCGATTTCGGATCATTGAAAATGCAAATATAGCAACGACACTTCGCAACTTTACGACCATCTTTTGTTTTCATCTCAGGCTCTGGTGCTGCTGGTCCAACTACAGGAACGTTTTCGGCAACTGGAACTGGAACTGTAGGAACAAATTGTATAGTTATTCCGAGCATAAGCTCAAGAGCAGCTCTATAATTAGTTTTTCTTATAACCATTTGATCATTTGCTCTCTTTTCCATTTTAGCTGTTGCCAAATCTTTTCCAAGCTGAGTCAAGAAATAGCGTCTAGAAGATCGCCTTTAAGACTTCTCCGGATTCAGTTTACTGAAAACACAAAATGCTGCTAATGCAGCTACATCTAACATATTGAAAAATAAAGCCAACGGCCAACGATTTGTTTTGCGTTTCGTTGTGTACTTGGAGAGCATCTGATCCATAACGTCAACACCACCTTTTGTCTTGTTGTAATAGTGGTTCATTTCTTCTTTGCCATTTTCATTAGTCACACGAGTGTAGTCCAGGGTCGAAAGCAAATAAACTGATTTATTTTTCTTTGTGACAACGGACAAAAGAGTAGTGTCTTTGCTAAATGCATATCGATGTGTTCCAATATCATCGGTACGGTTAGGCTTTAATTCTCTGGGAATATACGGCTTATTCGAACGAAGGGTTCCAACGATACTCATGCCTCGGGTTTTTAACTGGTTGGCCAACGGTAACGACGTAAAGAAATTATCCGTTGTTACGTTCAACCCTGACTGTATGCATTAACTAACTTCAGAACTATGTTTTGCCCAACGTTAGTTTGTCTCTCAGTACCAGGTTGACGACCCAAATAAATAGTTCCAAAAAGTGGATATCCATCAGCTGTGTTGCATACCCAGAAAATCTTGATCCCATATTTGGCTGGTTTTGATGGGATGTACTGAATAAAACCTGCCCGACCTCTGAACGGGAACAAGTGCTCATCAATAGTGACGTTCGCGTCTGGATAATAGTTTTCTTTCAAATTTTTCATAAGCATTTCCCAAACGGCAGCTTTATCACTTTCTTTTCTAGTCGCTCTGGTATATGCATTGTCGAAACGGATGACACGCAGAATCTGTTGAAATCGATCACGACTCATCGCTGCTTTATAGATTGGATGACTGCAGTCACTCCAAAGCCATGGAATTAGATCGTCATTTTGGCCATTCACGCCCATTACCAAAAGAATTCCAAGAAAAGCATTCAGCTCATCAATACTGATAACACGAAAATCACGTTTTTTGATAGTTTGGGCAGCAATTTCAGCATGATGCATTCTATTGAAATCCGCAGCTAAATATAAGCCCTTTTTATTGCTGTGTCTGAGTATTTCATCTTTCAAGTTTGTCGTAAAAAATTCATCAAATATTTCCTTGGCAGTCATTTCTTTTCGAAACTTTCGATGAGGTCCACCTAAATTCAGAAACTATTCACACAATATCCACGAATGAATGAATCACCTTTTTTACGTAGAACATTGTGTGATGGTACATTTCAATGTGGCAGCTGGTTTTTAAACCATTCCGTTAAGTCTGGTGCAATGTATTTTTCGCCAATAATAGGTATATCACCACGACTTTCATCTTCGTCTTCGTCTTCATCCTCGATGTCAGGTGATTCAACCACGATTTCATCTTCAATGTCAGAAGCCTCATCATTATCAGGTAACCATTCATCTTCACTGTCATTTTGGAATTCAACAGGCTCATCCTCATCATCAGTTTCAAACAAGATATCCATGTTTGCTGCAGTTAATCTATATATCAACACTCGTTCAAAACAATATCAAAATCGAATCATGCACATAAAAACTTACGCGTTTACATTTAGCACACCTCTTCTCCATGGAAGCCTATCTAAAGATTTATTTTTGCTATAAGAAAACACAGTGGACACAACAAAATAATGGACAATTACAATGACAATAGACCAAAAAATGGAATAAAAATTTACTTTTGTCCTTCTCCCGAACTAGTGGATTGTCCCGCAGCAGCAGCACCTGAAGATTCACCTCCAGCCGCAGCAGAATCTGAACATTCACCAGAATGTTCCACATCCATTTCACGTCTACCACGTTTCGGCATTTTATTGAAGAATAAAATTATTTTATGTGCACGAACCACAAATCATCAACTGCTTATATTAAAAGCATAACATGAACTGACATGCACTCAACGCCATACAAAATACACACGGGTCACCGGTGACCCCCTCCCGGAGTCTATGAGGTAAAATGTTTGCCGGAGGGTTAGAGTTCATATATTTGCTTAAAATCATAAAACATATTTTTGTGATTCTTTTAAAAATAATTTACAATCATTACGAGATATAAAAATTTCCAAATTCCCACATTGACGACATGAATTAATTTAATATCTGAAAATATATAGAAATAAATATATATAACATAAGAAAAATTTTCTTTCAACTACTTACATCAATGGTTGTCTTACCCGCTTGTTCGGCAAAACTGCTATTGACGTTTTTTCTGTAATAAATTCGTCACTCACAATTGCCAGTACCTACTTGGTGTACCAATATATTATATGAATTCGTTGATGGTATATAAGCAAGCGAGCAAAATTCTATTTCTGTCATATTCTATTATTTACATGTGTACATTAGTTTTCTAGCCTAAGCACAACCGAAGCGTCAGCGTGGGCAACATATGTATTTCCTATGTCAAACACTACCAATTATTTGTGCTTGTCGCTAAACGCTAACCTCAGTGATGTGTTCGGTGAGTCTTCATTTCATAACAAAGCGTCGGCGTCATTCGGGGGTTGATAAATTGTTATTCTGTGTTTTGATCAACAAGTGTTAAGTCGAAAATTGCTAAATAAAAAATAGCGTTTGTTAAGTTTTTCTTGGAGAAAAGTGAATTTTTAAATATATAAGTAGTCTTTTTGTTTTATAAAATAAAGGTAACGAAAATGATAAGCAAAAGGCACTTAAAAAGAATAATAAAAAGTGAAAAAGAAAATTTTGTAAAAAAAATGATGAAAGTGGGCATAGAAAATTTAAATAACACAACTGAAAGTGACAATATTGAAATTTGTGAAAGTCATGATTCTGTCCAAAATGAACTAGAAGTGGAAACAGTTTCTGACATTAATAGTTTAAAAGAAGAGAGTGGCAATTTAAGTATCAGCCAAAAATTAATTAAGTGGAATGCGAAACACAGACCTTCTCGAAATTGCGTTAAGGACTTAATAGAGATTCTAAGAGAAGAATATATAGTTGTCACTCCATTCTACAAGTTTTATTGTTCCAACAAACCGATTGTAGAGAACGTTGCAGGTGGATCATATATCCACATTGGTATGCCAAGAAACTTAAAGAGGATAGCCGATGTCATTAAGCTGCCTGATAACATTATAACTGATGTTAATGTAGACGGGTTGCCCCTCTTTAAAAGTTCAAAAGTACAACTTTGGCCAATTTTAATAAGACTTACCAATGTGGAAGATCGACCAGAATTCCCAGTTGGAGTTTTTGTTGGTAAAAGTAAGCCAGCAACATGTGAAGAATTTAATTTGAAATTTGTTGATGAAATTTCTTGTTATTTAAAAACAGGCATACAACTAGAGGGAAATATTTACAGAATGCAAATAAGAGCAGTTCTCTGTGACGCTCCAGCACGAGCATTTATTTCTGGCACACCATCTCATGCATCGCGGCACGGATGCTCAAAGTGCACACAAATAGCAAAAAAATGTGATGGGACATTAACATATGCCACATCATCTGGAGTACTTATTTCAAATGAAGATTTTTGTGCTCGGAAATATCCTACACACCATTTGCCAAAATATTTATCACAAAAAACTCCCTTGGAACACCTCAATTTAGGCATGATTACGCAAATACCACTAGATTGCATGCATTTGGTAGACTTAGGTGTAATGCGAAAGTTTTTAATGCGTTTAATTAATAAAAAAAATTGTTTTCGAGTACCGTCTGAAAATATGCAAAACATTTCAAGAAAACTAACTTCTCTGCGCGTTCATATTTCCTCCGAATTTGGACGAAAGCCTCGATCTTTGGATGAAATATCATATTGAAAGGCCACAGAGTTCAGACAGTTTCTACTGTACACTGGTCTCGTCGCTCTCAAAGACGAGGTACATGAAGATGTTTTTTACGAGTTTTTGTTGTTGCATTGTTCTTACAGAATGATATGCTGTCCAAAGCAATGCAGTAACAATTTGAGAACAATCGAAATTCTTTTAAACTTGTTCGTAGAAAACTTTCCAATAATTTTCGGGGAAAATAGTTTGTCATACAACGTACATAATCTCACCCATTTAAAAGACTCTATTGAACTGATTGGCAATCCAACTGAAAATTCGTGCTACCCCTTCGAGAATTATTTGCAGAGTTTAAAGAAATGTGTTAAAAGACCATCTAAAATTTTGGAACAGGTTTTTAGAAAAGTTGTTGAAGAAAAGTTTTGCATTAAAAAAAAAAATCAAAGGCCTTAACTTACTTGAAAACAAATTTTACTTCAACAATTCTTACTTAACGACAAAATCACCGGACAACATCTGCTACATTGAACCTGGAATACCTGTTCAAGTCCAGGGTTTTTCACAAGAAAATGGAGGAACTTTAGTTGGACGAAAGTTTTTAAACATTCAAAGTTTTTTTAAAGAGCCATGTGACTCAATTACTCTTGGAATTTTTTTGGTAGATTCTAACATTTCGGACGATATTGTTTACTTTCAATTAAGTGAAATAGAATGTAAAGCAGTTAGGTTTCCTTTTAAGAAACAGTCGATTTTAATTCCAATTTTACATGCCTGCCTTTAATGCTTTTTTAGCTTTTTTTTTTTTTTTCGTAAAACATTAAGATGAATAACAACATGAATTCTTCGCCAAGAAAAATAAAGCGTGTTAATTTTGAGAACTCCGAAAGTAAGTATTTTTTTGTAATACACCTTTTTCAATTGTAATTCAGAAATTTCTACTTGAAATTCAGAATATTTTGTTGTAATTATTGTTTGAAACTTAACATTACTTGTTATTTATAAAATGTTTTTTAATATATAATATATATATTAATAATATATAATTTTAATATTTAATATTATTATTTTAATTATATATATAATATTTAAAATATTTTTATATATAATAATTTATATAATATTAATAATTTATATTATATAATTATTATTTAATTATATATATATTTTTATATATATCTATATATATCTATATAATATCTATATCTATATATATATATCTATATATATATGTATGCACAGCGCATAGTTTAGGGACACGCCCAAAATTGTCGCCGGAATATGCGGTGTATAGAAAAAATTGTCCTCATCTTAAACGCTAGATGTATGAAAAGGCGCGAAAATTTTGGGGACAGTCCCCAAAGTAAGGAAATGTCCCTAAACTATGCGGGGGAATGAATAAATGTCTCTAAACTATGCGTTGTGCATACATATATATATATATATATATATATATATATATATATGTATGCGTAGCGCATACTTTAGGGACATGGCCAAAATTGTCGCCGAAATATGCGGTCTATAGAAAAAATTGTCCTCATCTTAAACGCTAGATGTATGAAAAGGCGCGAAAAATTTGGGGACAGTCCCCAAAGTAAGCAAATGTCCCTAAACTATGCGGGGGGAACGAATAAATGTCTCTAAACTAAAGTATGCGCTACGCATACATATATATATATGTATGCGTAGCGCATACTTTAGAGACATGGCCAAAATTGTACCCGAAATATGCGGTGTATCGAAAAAATTGTCCTCATCTTAAACGCTAGATGTATGAAAAGGCGCGAAAAATTTGGGGACAGTCCCCAAAGTAAGCAAATGTCCCTAAATTATGCGGGGGAACGAATAAATGTCTCTAAACTATGCGCTGTGCATACATATATATATATATATAATAATTTAAATTATAAAATATATTAAAAAACATTTTATAAATAACAAGTAATGTTAAGTTTCAAACAATAATTACAACATATTTTACTTGAAATTCATAAATTTTACTTGAAATTCAGAATATTTTACTTAAAATTCTGAATTTAAAATGGAATTTTCCGAATTTAAAGTAAAATTTTCTGAACTTCAAGTAAAATATTCTGAATTTCAAGTTAAATTTATGAATTTCAACTAAAAATTTCTGAATTACAATTGAAAAAGGTGTAGACTATTGCACATATTATATTTTAAACAATTATTTTGTTTTCAGACAGACAAACTAACCCGCAAATTTCCAACAACGACTTATTTCAAAAACTAAATGAAGTGATGGATGCAACAAAAACAATTCAATTACAAATAAACGTTTTGCAAGGTAATTTTTTTATGATCTATAGATACATTAACATAACTTACTGTATACATTTACATCGCATTATACCACTTAAATATACAAATCAATAAATATATGCATATATGTTTTTTAGGCCAAATGAAATTCGTTGCTGAAGCCCTGGCAGAAAACAAGGTCTTAACAACCAAATGTTTACGGCAATCTAATGATGACGACTCACTTGCAGATATTTTTCGAATGCGGTGTGAAGAAGATCTTGTTCAGTTTGATAATCGAATCAATCCGGACAACAAGAAACAATATGTAAGATTTATTTGTTCTTTCATTATTAAAGTAGATATGAGTAATGTTTCCAATTATACTTTTTAGATTAAAGCAATGAGGTGCATACTTGAAACTGCCGGTGTGCAAAAAAATTTAAGACGTATTTTGGGTGACGATGTCATTATGGCCTACAACGTCGATGGTGTTCAAGGGAAGAAGAGTTTTAAAGAACACAAAAATTTTTTTTCAGTACTTCCAGGTAAAAAACACTTAATATTTTGACTGAATGTAAATTGACAATAAATTTTTAACCATTTAAGAAGCGGTCTCAATGACCAATATTAACAGTGTTGGGCCAGCGGATGAACACATCCGAAAAGCACTTCAAATGCAGAAGAGGCGCATATTCAAAAACATGTCGCTGGAGAGGAAAGCTGAGAGAAAGAATGGCGATATTTAAATTTTAGCTTTTTGTTTGTTAATTGTAGTATTAAGTTTAACTGTTGATGTGAATTAATGTGATTTTATTTTTGTTTTCTTTTGTTTCTTATATTTAGCTTTATGATATTGTTTTTTTGTTTTTGTATGTGAATTTTATTTTTTGTTCTATTTTTAATGTTAGTTTTATAAGATTTAAAAGACTGTTCTCGTTTTAAACGCTATGAATTAAAAACTAAAATATTTTATAAAACCATAAACCATTAAAGACATTTTTAATATATCATTACTGAGCATTTACGAAGTAGTTCATTATCCAACGTTAACGAAACCGTTCATTATTTAACAGCAACGTGGTAGTTCACCCGGTTTCAGTGTTCTTTTCATCATAGTATTTTTCTCAATGAAAACTGTGATGAATATTAGTCACTGTTTTCGTCAACGGAATGTAAGCGAGAGGGTGGCGATTGTATACTTTCAATGTCATCCCCATGTTAAATTCGTCACTCAAACGCACTGCGTAGGTATTGCCGAGCAAGTACAGGTCATTGCTTTGTGCATAATGGTATAATGACTTATGGAATGTATCCGCGGACAAGCGGGTAATGATGGTATCTTTTCAATGACGAAACTGCCGAAGATAATTCTAGAAACGAAACGAAAAAATAAACAAAAACAAACGAAACGAATAAAAACAACCCTTTTTTTTGCAATAAGAAAAAGGAACCATACAAATCTACCTAAGATGTGTGTCTTTGTCTTTCGCTTTACTCTGTCTACATGTCTGTATATGTTTGTTTGCAATTTGACCACACTAGATAATTAATCTATTAACAGTTATTTTAGAAATATATATTAAATTTAAATATTTTCTTTTGTCTTTTATTTTATTAATAGACAATTATTTTCACAAGCCGGTGACAACGTAAAATTTAAGTTGTTTTAATCCTCAATTTTGTTTTATGTATGAAAAACAGATTTTTTTACATGTCTTATTAGAGTTGTACTTTTAAGTATCATTTTCCTCTTCTCTACTACATCTTGACATGCCGCGACATCTGCTTATCAGCACAATTTTTTTTAGCAAAATTAATTAGTAAAACATTAGTATATTAGTAAAGCATTAGTATAAAACAGTTAAGTGCTGAATAAGTATAACAAAAATTTTAGCTGAAAACATGATTTTAGCAAAAATATTTGTTAAAAAATAGTATACTTGATTTACAAGACGTTTTACTAACTTTTCTACTAACTTATTTTTTTGAGTGTAGCTCTCCAAAATCTGTAGCTCTGTTTTTCCAATAAATATAAATTTTAAAAATTTTAAATGTGTGCGCTTTCAGCGTCAACGTAATAAAATTTTTTTTATATTGCCATATAAATGAAAAATAAACTAATTAAATGAGATCAAATCGATTAGTGTGTCTTCAAAAATAAAGCAAATTTGGCAATACAAATCTCATCATGTGTATGCGTGAAGATCTTAAAATTACAATGCTTTTAGAACCCAGTAAAAAATTTTCGTGGTTTTAGAAGCAGGATAAAACAAATGCACTGATGTAAGTGCTTACTATACCATAATACTGAGAAGCAGCAACGGAAACGAATAATTTTCGTATAAAAATAAACAAACAATGTTGTAATGCAGAAAGTGTCATATCGTGTATAATAAAAGATCTGTACCAATATTCCCGAGTGATTTCCGATTGTGTTTGCTGTTTTCGAGTATGTAATAAAAAATAATTAGTCATTTAACTGTTTCTGAAGAGCTTGCACGTGGAGCGGTAAAAAAAATAAAATGATTATAATATATGTCAAAAATTTTAACAACAATAGAATTTAGAAGTAGAATTTAATGTAAAATAAATTGTGTATGGTATATTCATGTTATTACTTTTATCCTTAATAATATAGACATGCAATATGATTTTACTGCAAGCCCTGAAATCACAGCTTTTTATTAGCGCTAAAATCAGCGCTAATAAAAAGTAATGCTTCCAAGTGAGAATTCGCCATATAAAAATCATAGCATATGTAAGCAGGTTGGTAAGGGATTCTTTTAGGCTTACTCCCTCACAAACCTGCTTGCATGTAAGCAGCGTTTTTTACTGGGAACTTACAGAGAAAAATAGAAATGGTGATCTATATATATAAGCCAGATTTCAACCAGTAATTCTTTTTAGCGTACTGTGGAGCTAAAAGTGATGAAAAAAAATAAAAAGTAAACCCGATCTAATAATAATAGTATTGATTGTTATGATAACATGTACAATTCAAGATATATTGGACCCCATAATTCTTGAAGCTGCAATGTGCCTTTAGTTTAAAGTAAGGATTCTTGTAGAAATAAATGTTGAAGAGAATTCAAAGTTTATCTGATCAATTGCGTTTTAACATAATAATAGTAATGTTGATTTCTACCGTTCAAGACATATTTGACCCCATAATTTCCATAAACCGCGGATGTCACTTAATTTAGTGCTGCATTTTTTTACTTTTTATCTATTTTGAAAAACGAATTGATATAGTGACAAAAAATATTATCCGATCGATTTGATATTTACATATGCACTTAGAATACTATGTAGGTAAATACCACTGCAAATGTAGTTGAAAACAACTGAAATTTCATTTAAAGAAAGGACGACTTACATTACAGTAAATTCAACTAACATTGTCATTTGTTTTTTAATGTTCAAAAAATGACTAACAATTGATGTAAAAATTAACAACATGGTAGTAAAAAATAAACAAACCTTTATTTTTTTTAGAAATGTTGAGGTTAAGAAGAAGAATAAATGTTTTTCTCTAAAAATTATAAACACTATTAATTTTTAAATCAGACTAGACTAGTTTCTGCCTTTTTTATGGACAGGCTCATCAGTTATTTTACATTTAAATTGTATTATTATTTGTGTCTTATAATTGTCATATTGTCTCTATATGATAAATTTTTTCAGCAACCTGCGGCTGTAAGAATCAAACCTGCGTTCATTTTACATTACAAACGTAACAATACCAAGTCATGACCGTTTAGCGATCACACCCAAGTATGGCCTCGAATTTAATGCAGCTAAATTGCAGTGTTCTTTCCTATTAGCTTTTTCTGTTATTGTATATTATACTCAGAACTGACAACACTAACAACAAAAATATTCTATTTTTAGATTTTTGTTTATTTTTCTAATCTCCTCCGTCTCTATTTCACAATGTTACCAGATTGACGTATGGATTTTACGTTCAGAGTTGACAACTTTTGCGTTTTTAAGTTGAGACATCGAAACAGGGAAAATTTTATAATGTATTTTAGTACAGTTTTAATTAATATGCATTTGACAAATTTAATTTAAAAATGTTGAGGTTAAGAAGAAGAATAAACGTTTTTCTCTAAAAATTATAAACACTTTTAATTTTTAAATCAGACTAGACTAGTTTCTGCATTTTTTATCGACAGGCTCATCAGTGATTTTCCATTTAATTTGTATTATTATTTGTGTCTTATAATTGTCCGATTGTCTCTATATGATACATTTTTTCAACAACCTGTGGCTGTAAGAATCAAACCTGCGTTCATTTTACATTACAAACGTTACAATATTAAGTCATGACCGTTTAGCGATCACACCCAAGTATGGCCTCGAATTTAATGCAGCTAAATTGCAGTTTTCTTTCCTATTAGCTTTTTCTGTTATTGTATATTATACTCAGAAGTGACAACACTAACAACACAACTATTTTATTTTTCTCTATTTCACAATGTTACCAGATTGACGTATGGTTTTTACGTTCAGGGTTGAAAACTTTTGCGTTTTTAAGTTGAGACATCGCCAGAGGGCAAATTTTATAATGTACTTCAGTACAGTGTTATATTAACGTCATATAAACAGTCGCAATTAATTTTTAATTAATATGCATTTGACAAATTTAATTTAGAAATGTTGAGGTTAAGAAGAAGAATAAACGTTTTTTAATTCTTTTTAATAACAAAAAACAACTGTAAAAAATGAATGTGAAATCATAAAACAGTCATTTGAAGTGGGTTGTTTTTTTAAACTACAGGGTTAGTAAAAAATTTAATTTGTTCAACAAATGAGTGACATTTTCATTAAAAATAAGGAAACTGTATTACAACCCAAACAACTACATATTTTTCAAGCAGAAGTTCCCTGAGTGTGGTAATGCTTAAGCTAATGTCTACCATTAAAATAAGATATGACCCGAAACCACGATTCAATTTTAAGTTGAATTTATCTTAATTTTGACCTCAATTTCCGCAAAAACCAGATGTATTAGAAAAAGTTGGAAAACAAATTCGGACTTAGCTCGGAAAGATTACTTGAAAACATGTGGTCGCATACCCGAAAAATCCCAAAACTTTAAACTTTTATAAACGAAAATGTTGCTTTTTTTGTTAAAACTTTATCAGCACTTAAAAATATTGATTCACGCGAGCTCCTTTTAATGTATTCTAACTAATCCGGAAAAAAATGTGGGTCGCTAATTTGAAAGTTTTCATTTTTAAAATCTGAAATAGTACGGTGTCGTAGGCTCACACAAACTTTTCCATAAAAGTTCACCAGTTATTTAAAAAGTTAATCGGTAAAGTTTTTTTAATGAAATGTAAAGTTAAATTAGCAAAGAAATATATTATTTAACTTTTCTGTCTGGTATTCAACAAACAAAATAAACAAAAAACGGACTAAACTTTTCTATTTAAAACAAAAAGTTTTTATATTATATTGAGTATTGAAATAAAACAATCTATTGTTTTCAATGATTTTAATCATTTTCCAACAGCTGAAAATAAACTAAAAAATACAATTGTTTTAAACGAAAAGTAAGTTAGCTTTTTTTAACTGATTTTCAATAAATTTAATTTATAGTCTTAGGGCCATTATTACAACTTGCCAATAGCTAAAGTTCGGATGTTATCTGACAGATTATTAGTTTTTCGTTATTATAAGTATACTTTAAGCTAAAAGTGACCGATAGGCTAAAGGGAAGATATTGTTGTCTTTAACTTTAAACGTAAGGTTTATGTGTTTAAATTTGCCACATTTTCTGCTCTATAAAGAAAATACCGAATTTCACAACCGTATTTCACAAATTATTGTTTTTTTGTAAACAAATAAATAAAAGTACGTTGCCACTACGTATTTTTATAAACCAATTCATAAACCAATAATCGGTTTTTAGTTTGTTGCTGCCACATTATCAAAAATATCAATTTTATTTTATTGGGAAGTTGTAATAACGAAAAACATTATAGCTCACTTTATTCCTCACTTTAGCTAAAGTTACTTTTTACTAACATTTACTTTAAAGGCAAGTAGTAGTTTTAATAATGTGTAGTCTTTACGGGGAAAATATTGTTAGTGTAGATTTTCCCATATGCATTATTGTAAACATATTAAAGGTGTAATGTGTTTTGAAAATGTAAGGCTCCTTGAAATTTTCCCTACAAAATGGAACATTCTTTTACACAGCTTAACTGTATTTTTGCATGTAGAATTTGTTTATGCACGAACTTTAAGCTAATTTTTCCACATTAGTTTACCAATAAATCAAGCTTTAATAATATGTATGTAAGTGCGTGTAGCTAAGTGCAGATATTATTTAAAATACTTCACAAATTATTGATATGCTGCTTAAAAACATTAAATATTTCAGATAAGCACATTTCGAATGCGCTAACTAACAGAAACTTAAAAATTAATAAATTATAAAGCTATATTGTAAACTAAAATATATTAAATAGATTTCTTTGGATATGTTGTATTTTCATTTGCATAAATCATTGTTGTCGTTATAAGTAAATTTGGTTGTAATTTCTGAACATTTTTATGAACAAAATATCCAAAAATTGTTTCAATTATTCTATTTTGGCATCTTAGTTTTATAATAATACTAATTTTATTGCGAAATTCAAACATTTGTAAAAACTAATTATTAGGTGGACTAAACTACGATATTCCACAGTACATCGGGAGACTCTCCTCGTTAGTTCATCGGGAGACTCTCCTCGTTAGTTCATTTATGGGAACTGTGAAAAAATGCAAATGTAATAAAGAAACCTTATGCTGTAAAATTGATTACCGTCATAGAGCGATGTTATAAGAGTTTTAATATTAATGATATACATGGCGTATGATTTATATATTATGGCAATATTATAATAATCATACGCCACAGGGGTGGGCAAAATTGATTTGAGTTGTATTGGTGAGCAAGAGAGAAAGACAAATTGAGCAATTATATGATTTTTATATTATTGCATTATTATAATAATCATACGCCACAGGTCCAAAATTGATTTGAGTTGTATTGGTGAGCAAGAGAGAAAGAAAAATTGAGCAATTACAGTGATAGGAAAAAGCTAGTAGAAAAATAAGTAAAACTGGTTATAATCAAACTTTGCAAGTTTTTAACTAATAACACCGTCCAACAAAATTAGAAAAATTTGATGCATCGGCATTGGGACCCAGGAAAAAAATTACACATTCCAAAAAGAAGGTGATGCCCACACTTGCTTACATATCTCATTGCCAAATTTAGTAACTGCAATACCAAACACATTCCAACGTTCCATCAAAAAAGCAAGTAGTATTGTAATCAAGAAGTATTGTAATCAAATCAATTGTAATCAATTCTTTAAATTTAAACCAGAAAGCTTGAACGCAATAACAAAGTAATTATTTACTTAAATGAAAATAACAATGTTATTAACTTATATGTATAAGTTTTTGAACTCAAGAAGTAATCATATACATTTTCTTAATAACAGGACGTTATTGGAAGTAGTTCCTCATTTTGAAAAAAGAAGTTATACAATTTATCTTATATATTTTTGTTGAAACAAATTTTTAGTTGCTAGAATTTTGGTAAACTGTGGTTAGGTATAAATTAGGGATGCGCTAATTTGTACTTCATATTTTCTTATTTTTTCTAGGGAACTATTTTTTTTTTTTTTGTGTAAGTACTTTGGAACTATTACAATGGAACTATTTCTTTATTAAAAAATGTATGTAGTTCTTACAAATATAAAGTAAATAGTTCTTCGGTAAAAAAAATAATCAATTCTAAAGAATCAATTATTTTAGTCTCACGCCCTGTTAAAAGAATCGAGTAGGTAATCTAGTAAGGAATGCGTTCTGCCCAATATACTTGATTACAAACCCGCTTACCTTTTTGAAAATTTTTTGCTGGGGAACTATCATTTCTAAATGAGTTTATAATGCAGATCAGAAATATGATATTAGAATTTCAAAGTTATTTATATTCAAGAAATATTTCCAAAATAATTTTTGTAGAAAATTTAAATTTTTTGACAAACTTTTTGCAAAACTTACATAATTGAAAATAATAATGCCACATTTTAGCACCATCCAAATTAGAACTATGCCTTCTAATTTTGAAAGATGAGATAATATTTTCTAGGCATTTTTTTAATGTTGAGATGAAAAACATTGTTTACTCGGGCTATTACAATATCAGAATGAAAGATGCTGCAAAATATGATATAAAGATGCAACAAGGTGTGTTCGCGTATATCTCTCGGGATCCAAATTTTACCAAAAACACGGTGCGCCTTAACTAAAATTAAATAAAAAGGTCTTACACCTAGAAAATTAGTAGAGATTCTGAATTTACAATGTTCATAGATGAGAAAAATCAAAAAACTAAAATAATCTGTGGAGAGATTTTTAAATAAATCCACTTTGAACATTTTTGCGATTTTAATAACGAATGACTAGTTTTGACTCCATTAAGAAAATTGTGCAACATTTTTTTTTATCTCTTATGGTTTAAGATATACAGACTGAGTTTTTTTAGACCCAGTAGGCCAATGCGTATACTTATTTTTTACCTAATAATAGACAAAAAAAGTATTACAAATAAAATGTATTTCTTTATTCAATATAAGGTCCGTTTCATTTTTATAACGCATGTATGAAATTATACAAGAAGTAGAAAAGCCATTGAACCAGGATTAAAATTAAAACTTAATAACACAGCTCATTCTGTCGACGATTATTTTGATTTTAAGGAATTTCCTTTTGTTTGTGTAAAAGGCGATGAAGTCTCGGATGCTCCTGTGTTTGGAGTTTACTGCAAAGATGTTCCTGCTTTTGTTCAGTATGTGAAAAATAAACGAGATGCACTGGATGTTCACTTAAAAATGGGTATTTTTAAAATATGTCTTTCTGTTCAATCAAATGAGTTGCAGTTTGAGTGCAGCGGTAAGCGTGCTAAGTATGATGAGGGGATAGCACCAAAAAAAAATTTAAGGATTCTGGAGTTAAACGACTATTTATTCTAGCAGCCGTTCCAAGTGCGCAAGAAAATTATAAGAATGTAGCCCAACTCGTTTCAACGTTGAATATAAGTCCTTTCCACGGCACAATTGCGACCGATTTGAAGCTAGCGAATATCTTGGCAGGTATTATGTCGCACAGTAGTGCATACCCGTGCACTTATTGTTATGCCAAGAAAGATGAGCTAAGCAGCTGTGGCGAATTGAGATCACCCGAAAATGTTTCATTGTATTATACAAAATGGCTGACTGAAGGAAATGGCTTAAAAAACAAAGCGAAAGATTATTTCAACTGCATTCATCCACCGCTAATTACAACTGTTGGAGGCAAAACATTCCTAGATATTATTCCACCGCCAGAATTACACCTTATGCTTGGTGTTGTTAACACTGTTTTCACGCATATGTTGAAAGAGTGTGAAAATGAGTCGCTGTCATGGGCAAAAGCTTGTCACGTTCAGCGTGAAATCAGACGAGGATGTTCTGGGTTTAAAGGAAATGCATGCAAAACACTTTTGGATAAAGTAGACCTTCGGCGCCAGTTTGAAAACCTAGCAATACCTAAGTATGTTAAAGTATTTGACGACTTCAAAAATATAGTTTCTGCATGCTTCGGATATAATCTTGATCAAAATTACAAAGCATGTATAGAAGCTTTCAAAAAGAGCTACATGGACTTAGGTGTCAGCGTTACACCAAAGGTTCATGCAGTTTTTTTTCAAATAGAACAGTTCTGTGAAAAAAAACGGTGAAGGATTAGCATTTTTTGGGGAGCAGGCGATGGAGTCCGTACATTTCGATTTTTTAAAGTCTTCCTGGGAAATGAATAAGGTTGCTGCGAATCATCCGGATTATCCTAAACACCTTTTGAGCGCTGTTTGTAGATATAATGCTTCACATGTTTAAATTGATGTAATTATAATTAAATTATGTTACATTTTTATATTTTATTAGTACTAAAATGTTGAAATAATAAAAGTTTAATAGATCTAACACTTAAAAATTATTATTATGTAATTTTTTCCTTTCTATTTATATAAAACAATGCCATATTTTCCAAAATATCGTACTTCATGCGCAAAAATGTTCAAAGTGGATTTATTTAAAGATCTCTCCACAGATTATTTTAGTTTTTTGATTTTTCTCATCTATGAACATTGTAAATTCAGAATCTCTACTAATTTTCTAGGTGTAAGACCTTTTTATTTAACCCTTATCCTGTATTTTGGGCAAATTTTGCCCAAAAGCGATTTTAACTCATCGCATCTAGCGTGTTTTTAATAATATTGGCCTGAAATTTCTTGACAATTATTTTTTTAGGTGTATTTGGCAGCGTTTTAAAAATTTTTACTGTGGCTCCACCAGAGGGTCCCCCATAACAAAAGTAACGAATCTTGTATTTTGGGCAAATTTTGCCCAATACGAAATTTCATTATTTCCGCAATCAGAAATTATAATGTGTGTTTTATTTTTCGTTTTTCCGGGAATCCCTGATCTCCACACATTTTTTTTTTGTTGATGTGGCAACATTCGCGACAATAACGGCTGCACTGTTTGTTTTGTATTTGGCAATTTGGGGAATCCCAACCTATTTTTGTTGCTCAAAAAACACTAGATAAAAAACATTCGACATTCATTAGTGCACATTCGATTGTATACGTGCGTAGTTGCTTCTATTGCAGTCAAGGTTTGTGAAGTGTGAAAGTCAAAATAAATAATTTTTTTACAAGAAGAAAAAAGGAAAAACACCATGTCCAAAAGGGTATGTATAGGTTATAAAAATCTTGGTTTTTTTTCCATAAAAAACATATCTATATGTTTCAAATTCAATTAGTCGGCCGTGCTAACTCAGCGCCAAATAGAAGAGCTGCTGAGCGAATCAGAAAATGAGGCTGAAGAGCGTACACTCGGCCATGAAAGCTCTTCTGAAGATTTCGAAATTTCATCAGATCAAGAATCAGGGACATATATTGCCATATCTGAAGGAGAAAGTGTTTTCTCCGATGCACAGCAATTTTGTGCTCCAGCGCAAGAAGATTTCCCATCTTCTGGTTTTCTTTCTAAGGACAAAAAAACAATTTGGTACGACAAATGTGACAGCTCATTAGTTGGTAGGAAAAGGGATGAAAATATTATTACTACTACTCCAGGACCAACTCAGTATGCAATTGCACGTGTAAGTGATATCAAATCCACATTTGAGTTGTTTATGACCAATGAAATGCAAACTATTATTATAAAGATGACAAATATTGAAGGTAATTTTCATCGTTTTTTCGAAAAACTAGCGCATAACAAACTAATTTATATGTACATTACTACTTTCATAGGTGTAAAAGTGTTTGGAGAAGCTTGGAAGGAAATTAACCATGCATCCTTGAAGGCATATTTTGGATTACTGTTATTAGCTGGCGTTTATCGTTCTTGTGGTGAAGCAATGGAATGCTTATGGGACGATGTGAAAGGAAAGCCCATATTCAAAGCAACAATGTCGCTGCGTAGATTTCAAAATATTAGTAGAGTTCTTCGATTCGACGATAAATCAGATAGAGCGGATCGGCGGGCTCGCGATAAGCTGGCACCTATCAGAGTTTTATGGGACAAATGGGCTTATAATTTGAAAATTATGTATAATCCAAACGACTGCGTGACAGTCGATGAGCAGCTAGTTGCATATCGTGGAAAATGTCCATTTAGGCAATATATTCCTTCTAAGCCAGCGAAATACGGAATTAAAATTTGGGCATTGTGCGACTCTAACACCAACTATGCCTGGTCAATGCAAGTATATATTGGACGAAATCGTAATTGCGCTCCTGAAAAGAATCAAGGCATGCGAGTGGTACTGGAACTGTCAGAAGGACTTAAAGGGCGAAACATAACTTGCGATAACTTTTTTACCTCACACGATCTTGCTGTTGAAGTTCTGAAAAAGAAAATGACTATAGTTGGGACTGTCCGAAAAAATAAGGTGTTTCTACCCCCACATATTTTGGACATGAGAATGAAACCTGCTTTGTATTCAGAGTTCCTATTTGATCATAAAAATAAGGTAACGTTAGTAGCGTATGTTCCAAAAAAATATCGGTGCGTATATCTGATAAGCACATTACACCAAGACGCAACAATAAGGGATAACCAGTTACAGAAACCAGAAATAATAGAATATTATAACAATACAAAGGCAGGAGTTGATACACTCGACCAACTTGTTGCACCTATACTTGTAAGCGGAAGACCAATAGGTGGCCTGTAGCTCTATTTGCAAACATGCTTGATGTATCTGCATGCAACACTTTCGTGATATGGACAGCAATAAATCCCGAGTGGAAGAAATCAAAGCATTTTCGTCGTAGACTCTTTTTGGAAGAACTAGGATTTGAACTTTTGGAAGAAGAAAAGCAGCAGCGTAAAACTCAGCCATATGGTTCTGTCGCCAGGAAGCTACATCACCCGCAAGAAGAGAAAAATATAAAGAGAGGTCGTTGCCACTTCTGTGAAAATAAGTCTAACAGTACTAAATATAATACAAAATGTATGAATTGTAACTTATTTGTATGTAAAAATCATTCCCGTGTAGAAATTCTGTGCAATTCTTGCAATAACAATTAATAAGCCTAATAAAATTGTATTGGGCAAAATTTGCCCAAAATACAAGATTCGTTACTTATTTTCTTTACAGGATGAGGGTTAATTTTAGTTAAGGCGCACCGTGAAAAGCGTTCGTGTACTCAAAGTTAGATAAATGAACGCATACTATTTTTCGTGTATGTTTGGGTAAATGGTTTTAATCATTTATTTATTTACAAACATGTGCACTGTTTGAAACTTTTCTATCCCAAAAACTGCATAATTTGTCGCTTATGGCTTTTCAACAGCTTACAGTGAATGGTTTACACTGTGTCTTCAAATGCAGTAAACAAAATGAAGTATAACAAATGTCAAATCGATTGCAGAGAACCGTCAAAATTATATGAATAACACGGTAATGGAGAGTACGTGCCCATTTTATTGCTAAGAAATATCATAATTTTTTAAAAAAAACAATAAAATTTAAGACAAAATTTATATTTGTCTAGAAATAGATCTTTTTCCCGTTTTTATTTACTAAAATTTATGAAGTCTTTGATTGCTAAATTCAAATTAAAACTAAATGCGACATTTTATGTTAGACATCATTACAAAAGCTGATTGTATGTCAACTATTTCTTTACATTGCAATAACATTGAAATTAAGTTTCTCAAGATGAAATTTATTGCGCTGAAATAATTTTGATAATTGCTTGGTATCATTTTATTTCATGTGAAGACGCGGGGTTATACTACAAATAATATCATAAAGGCTCTTTAATAATGGTTTGAAATACATATAAATAAAGATTTTTATAATACATCTTTGATCAAGGACAAAAATGTAAATTCTGAAAGATTGCGCCAAATCGCTAAACATTAGCCATATCCGCTTTTTAGTTAAAGTTTCTAGTCCAGGGACAAATATATATAAAACTTCATTAAAAAATTATAAATTTGATCAATATATCCAAAAAAATAAAAAAAAAAAAATTTTTTGTATTGCGATTGGCCATATATGCTCACATAAAAATATTAAATTTCCTTTAAAATTTATCAAATTAACTAAACATTAACACTAATTTGCTCATTTTAGTTTTTGGAACTAAATATCCGTACAACTTTGTATTACTTAGCTTTATTTAGTAATACTAACTAATTTAAACTCAAAAAAATAACAAATAGCCAATTTTTTAAGTTTTTTTTTTTTTAATTTTGCTATTGTTTCACTTTTAAAGCTTTAAAAATGTAGCTAAATTTGGGTCAGATTTAGCTATTTTTCTTGAAAAAAATTAGCAAATTTTTCATGTATTTTGTCTTCTGTTTGAAAAAATATTGTAACACACAAAATTCTTATGAAATTTAACCTGTAGCCGATAACAGTTCACGAACGAAACTTTCGCCCTCCAAGCCGAGGCTGACCTTTTTTGCGGCTACGGCCGATCAAGCCGCCGCCGAATGTTTTTGTCTCGATTTTGTTTTTTTTTTTAATGAAAACTAATGCATTATTGCTAAGGAGGAAGAAACAAAATTCTTTATACACAGAAAAAGTTCCACAGCTTTGTCAATTATTGGCCGTTTATAATAAATGAAGTACTCAATAAAACACTAACTTTATTAATATTGTTGGTTTGAAAAAGGCTCGAAGAAACCTGGTGGAAGTTAAAAAAAAACTGAAAATTTGAATTATTATAAATATATAGAAAAAGTACCATAACTTTGAGAATTTTCAAGTGATTTTAACAAATGAATGACCATTTTACACAATAAAACACTATTTTTGAGAATATTGCTGTTTAAAAAAAAATTCTATTAAATATAAAAGTTCTATATTATTTATAATATAAAGTAAGTATGTATTGTGACGCCAAAAGTCGGAGCCTTCATTTTTGCGTCAATATTGTATTATACTTTCTTCTGTTGTATACTAAAAGGTAGCGCAATATCATTTAAATAACCATCAATACAATTTATATCATCACAGTTACTTCATGTAACAAAACTAATTACCAATCGTTCATAACACATATGATAACAAAACTTTAGCCTTCGAAAACATTGCACATTTCAACAGTGAACAGCGAATTAATTTTTTTTAAGATTTTTATTTGCAACCACACAATGTTCGGTAAAATAGTGCAGTAACTGATCAGAAATGTGTAATTTTTCAACTGCTTAATATTTTTTTCGCGAGATTTTCTCTTTATTGTTGCTAATATATGAGCAATGCGCAAATTTTATTTATATCGATATGTTTTCATTGAAGAAGAACCTAAAAGTGTGGCCAAAAAGATAAAAGTTTTAAAAACATTTAATTGTGAATGAGGTTCGCTGAGAAATTATCTGTTTTGTATATTTAGGTCTGAAGAATAGAAATTAAATAACTATATTTTCTAGTAAAAAAAAATAAGGAAATTGTGAACATATTCCAAAGTAAATGAACGAAAAATTTTAAAATATAGTAAAAAAGATAAAAATCGAAATATTAGAAAAAATCTTTCACGGAGTTTTAACTTTTAAACGAATCACTAAACGCAATAAAAAATACAAAAAAACCAGTTAAAATTGCGCTGCAGAAAAAAGCAATAAAATTAATTAATAAAATTAATAAAAAAAACTAAACAAAAACTTTAAACTCTAATAAATTTAGGTTACATGTGTACACTTAGGAAATTATGTTGGTAAAGACGACTGCAATTGTAGTCAAAAACAAATGAAATTTCATTTAAAAAAAGGACGACTTACATTTCATTAAATTCAACTAACAGTGTCATTTGTTTTTTAATGTTCAAAAAATGACTAACATTATAGTAAAAATAAACCACATGGTAGTAAAAAATAAACCAAATTTTTTTTTTTTTATTTTTTTAATAACAAAAAACAACTGTAAAAAATGAATGTAAAATCATAAAACAGTCATTTGATGTGAGTTGTTTTTTTAAATGAACTACAATGTTAGTTAAAAATTTTATTTGTTCTACAAATGACTTACATTTACATTAAAAATAATGAAACCCAAACAACTACATATTTTTAAAGCAGAAGTTCCCTGAGTGTAGTTGTTGGTGAAATTTTTAATATAAATTAAAAGACAACTAAAATACAGCGCTTTATTTATAAGAAAAAATTAAAAGTTTATGTGTATTTTATTTGTCATGATTATTTTTGTTTTTTAGGTTTTTGAGCTATTTACCAAAGACTGAAGCGTACTCTACAAAAATGAAAAAAGCAAAGAATAAGTTGAAATTAAAATAAATATGTTTATTTCAGTTTAGTTCTGTGAGTGCAACATTAAAGTTTAAACTGTGATATTTTTGTTTGTGCCGTGATTATTTTTTATTTTAATTATTAAATTTGTGTCGTGACAGTCCAGTTTTTTAATTTTAATCTTCAATAATCTTGACAATGTAAAATAACTAATTTTACGAAAATAAATAAAAGACTCCTGAAGAAGTTGGAATAAAACCAACGAAACGTCGAGTTGAAAAATAGATAAAAATAATGTGTTTTATTTAAATCTATATAAAAAAACTTATTGACCAAAAACAGCCCAAGGCAACCCCTTATTAATGTCTAAATATGCAATGATTTTTCAAAAACTTTCAATATCTATTCTTTGTAAAAATAATAATATGTTTTATTTTATTATCAATTTTATTAATCAAGCGCTGATCTCCACAAGATTTTTTTTCATCTTCTCTTACATTTATTAACAATTAGAGTTTTCTATTTGTAATAGTAACATTTGATCTCAAACCTGACAATGCAATATGAAATGAGATTGTAAATAATTTCATAAACGTAAAAAAACACTTACTATAAGTCTTTCCATTCAGCAAAAAAATGTTTTCCTATTTTTTAACTCTTGAACATTTGTTAAAGTTTGTTTTTTATTAGTTTATTTATTTATAGCATAAATGGTTCTAAATATTTTTCTAATACGACGTATTCACTCCACTTGTCTATTTTATACTGACACAATAAGTGGACAATTTGCAAATACTGCAACTCCAACATCTTATTTCAACAACCTCTGCTGGTTTTGATTATCAAAATAATATTTTTAGACTTTAGTAATTCAGAAAAAAAATTAGTTAAAATCAGACTTGGGCGACGTCAATTACATTTCAAAATCATTCAGTTGTGAAATTTTTCTATATTATATGAAATTTCAGAACTGCGCTCTCACTTGTGTACTTAAACTCTTCCTTGGAAAATTTTAAATGTTGTCAATACCAGACATGGGACATAACATTAATATTTGTGTATTTAATTACAGGATAACTACTTTTTTATGTTCGTTTACATGTAATTGGGTGTAATTAAATACAAAGGTGTTTTTACTAATCCCTATGTTTGGTATTAACAATTTTAAAAATTTTCTAAGGAAGCAATTTAGATCACAAGTGTGAGCGTAGCTCTGATGTTATTAACGATATGGAAAAATTTCACAAGTGAACAATTGTGAAACGAAATTGACTTCGCCAAAGTCTGGTTAAAATTTTGGTATTTCATTAAGTCAAAATATCAAAATTTTTAACTTTAATTTGAATTTGAACTAAAAATTTGTTCAAAATTTGCAAATTTGGATTATTAACGGCTTTACCAATTTTTCTTTACTAAATTTCTTTTATGAGTCTACGAAATTTTTTGTACTTGAACGGATTTAAAAAACTTTTAAAAAATACCATGTAAACAAACACAATGATTACACTACTCAACTCAGAATATTATGTAGTTTACTCTTTATAGTTTAATAAAAAAAAAAATTCAGTTGAGTTAAGAATATGAATATGCATATATTTTTCACAAAATTTTTTTTTTGTAGCTTTTTCATTAATTTTTTCAAATTAATTTACTATTATTTACCGAATTTTTTAGTTTAATTTATTTTTTTCATTTATTTTAAGCACAAAAACGGAATATTAAAGTTATATTAGTTTTTTGTTTTTATATACATCGAGATTTTTTTTTTTATGTTATTTTCAATGTATAACGGGCTTTCAACCTCCGTATATTTACAAAAATAAAGCAAATCAAACATAGTAGCTAGGTTGATACTAGTATTTCGATCTGGCTAAAGATCTCATCAGATCCCGAAGTTTTAGAAAAGTTAGAGCCTCCATAATACGCACAACTTTAACAAAAAACCTATTAATAATCTATTTTGCTCCATTCTTGTCTTCTTAGTATTAAAGATTATAGTTATTATAAAGTTTACAGTTATTATAAATTCAAATTGTTTTTTTTTTTAAATATTCAAAAAATTATTGTCTATTTTTTTTTAATAAAAAGTTTTGTTTATATCCAAAATTATTTCAATTCAAATTACAAGTAATTAACAAATTTAACACACACGTGTGTTTGTGTTTTTGTAGAAAAGAAAAGCAAACAAAACAGTGAAACAATTTTCAAATAACTGAATATAAATCTGATCTGTAGTTAAAATTTGAACATTTATTTTTAGCTTACTATTCCTTTGATCTTACGAATTTGTTAGTTATTTTAACCATATTTAAAAATAAATAATAAGAAACATGTGATTTAAATGAAAAGTATGTAGGCCGTATTTTAAGTGATTTATCTTTTATGTTAAATTACATTTGCATTTAATTTAAAGTACAAACTATTTTAAGTGTATATATAAATATATATATATCGCACACATAGTTCAAAAGTGACTCAACTCAAAATTTTTCATTTTTCAGAAATCGAAAAAAAATATTTGCAACTTCATACCAATTGAAACATAAACAAAGACATAACTGTTTTTTTAGCAACAGTTAACAACAACAAAATACACTGATATTTTTTTATAGATAAACAAGTGTATTGTGCATAGTTTAAGCATATAAGCCCAAAAAATTAAAATTTTGAGTTGAGTCACTTTGCAACTAGGTGTGCGATATATTTGGTGTAATATATATTTGCTCTAATATTTTTTTCAAATAATGTATACAACTTTAACGTTTACATATGACACATATAAATATTTAATAACTATTATTTATTCATTTAATAAAGAATCATATCAAAATATTTTTATTTTATAATCAAAGTTTAAAGAAATTTTTACTTACGTATCTTTGTGGCTGTCTATAAATATGTAATACAAAAATCTTATGAAGAATTATTATAAATAACGTTTTTGCATTATGATTTTAACAAATATTCTTGTATGCATGTGACAATATTGTCACTTAGCTGTTTGTGTTATAATGCCACACAATACATATATACTTCAACATATAAGAAAATCCAACGAAGACAGGAAAACATTCCTTCATCTTGCAACCTACAAAATCAAATATGCATCGTGTGGTGCTATCGAACGACCAAACATCAAAATAACAGAACTTCGTTTTTTTTTGTTGTCGTTTGTAATGCCAGAGCTCGTTAACATTTTTATCTATTGTCTTGTGTAGGAGATTAGATTATTACATTATTGTCAGGTTTATTTAAGCATGATCTTTAGTGAAGATGTAAAAACGAATATGTTTATTAGGGCGGGTCGATTTAAAAATCGCTCAACGTTCAAGGAAAATCGTATTCTAGGGATCAAAATAAGAAACTTTGCCGAAGGAACCATACCTCTAAAACGAATTCTGATGTCCCGACTTTTGACCCAAAGGGTCAAATTTTGAAAAAGCCTACTTTGATATTTCAGAAAGTAGGAGGAATCTCTCCAAGATTATTGGAGCTACTTCTTCTCCGGGAGACGCGTTAGCAGATTAATGGATAAATCATCATTCTAGGTGACCGTTAAGGGGTTGAAATTTAAGTTGAAGGAGGGCCTTTTTAGCCGTCTTTTTATAGCAAAATGTACAAATCTCGGTATAGAGATATTTCAGAAAGTAGGAGGAGTCTTTCCAAGATTAGGGTTTCTATTTCTTCTCCGGAAGACGCTCTAGCAGATGAATGTATAAATTATATTCGATTGGGATGAACTCGATTGGGTTGAACTCGATTGGGGCACTCTAATGGGTCAAAGTGGAATTTTTCAAAATTTGACCCTACGAGTCAAAAGTCGGGACATCAGAATTCGTTTTAGAGGTACGGTTCCTGCGGCAAAGTTTCTTATTTTGATCCCTAGATTACGATTTTCCTTGAACGTTGAGCGATTTTTTTGCCTCCATACAAATCGACCCGGCCTAATGTTTATGCTCTTCTTTATTATGTGCTTCATTTTGCTATATTTTTTCTTTTGTTATATTTTTTTCTGTTGTTATATATTTCTTTGAAACAGACTGAATGTATATATTTAATTTCGCCTTATTATTTTTGAATTTAAAATTAACGGATTTTTAATATTAACTACCCAGCAAAACATCGGTACACTTAGGAAATTATGTTGGTAAAGACGACAGCAATTGTAGTCGAAAACAAATGAAATTGCATTTAAAAAAAGGACGACTTACATTTCATTAAATTCAACTAACATTGTCATTTGTTTTTTAATGTTCAAAAAATGACTAACAATTGTAGTAAAAATGAACCACATGGTATTAAAAAATAAACCAAAATTTTTTTTTTTATTTTTTTAAATAACAAAAAACAACTGTAAAAAATGAATGTAAAATCATAAAACAGTCATTTGATGTGAGTTGTTTTTTTAAATGAACTACAAGGTTAGTTAAAAATTTTATTTGTTCTACAAATGACTTACATTTACATTAAAAATAATGAAACTGTATTACAACCCAAACAACTACATATTTTTAAAGCAGAAGTTCCCTGAGTGTAGTAAGTTGGTACTAAGAATCATGTTACCTGGTAATACGTTAAATTTCCTTACCCTGACAGTACTAAACGACTTGTGCTATTAGACTGCCCATTAGTAATTCCAAATTCACATAGTTAAATGGTTTTATGGTATAGTTAGTTTGCTTCTATACAAAATTATATATAACTAAATTTTAAATACAAATTTGACAATTTTAAAATAATATTCGATTTAAAAAAAAAAAATTGACAACCCTTTACCTGTAAGCGAGGTTTAACATGTTACCCGAGTAATAATTACCTCGATTGACATGCCCTTTTTGTTTGAACGAAAAAGAAAAATTGGAGAGTTTTGTTCTTTATAGATTTATTGTTGATCGAACACTGTACAATAGTTTGTTAAAACTATTTTATTAAATAACCAAGAGTTTAAATAAATTTACCGTTAAGAATTTGACAACGAAAGAAACAATAAAAAGTGATCTAAAAAAAGTAATTGAATATAAATGAACAAATATAGAACAAAGCAAATAACATTTAAACAGGTGCTATTCTGACCAAACAATAATAGTTTTTGAAATAGAAAAATAACACGTTACCTCCTTATTGCAAAAAGTTAATTTATCCACCCAAAACTTATTAAAAAATTGCATGTTCAAAATTTTAAGTTAACAGTATTTAACAATTTTTATTTTATATCCAACTTAAAAAAATAAAATTTTCCAAAAAAAAAACTTATTTCACTTATACTGGAAGTAATCTGTGCAAGGTGTTATCGGAATGGACATACCCTTATTAAAAGAATAGGGTTTGTAATAAAAAAGTAACTACCCAGCAAAAAATTTCCAAAAAGGTAAGCGGGTTTGTAATCAAGTATTTTGGGCAGAACGCATTCCTTACTAGATTACCTACTCGATTCTTTTAACAGGGCGTGAGACTAAAATAATTGATTTTTAGAATTGATTATTTTTTTTACCGAAGAACCATTTACTTTATATTTTTAAGAACTACATACATTTTTTAATAAAGTAATAGTTCCATTGTAAAACTACGAAGTACTTACACAAAAAAAATAAATACATAGTTCCCTAGAAAAAATAAGAAGTACTTACATTAAAAAAAAAATAAGTAGTTCCATAAGTAAATTCAACTTTTACTCACGCGTGATTCTCCTAGGTCACTCAAATATAACGATCAAAACTCATACGGAAATAAAATCCTAAAAAGTGAAACATCGAAGTGTTATTATAACATGGGTTTGTAATAATTTTGGAGCTGTAAACCACGAAAATATAAATTTTTCAAAAAAAAAGAACAATTCAAAATTGAAAAACAAAAATATGACTCACGCACAATCACCCTCGAAGATTTTTTTTACACTCACTCACTATAACGTCAGTAATTTCAACTTCAACACACAATTTTCTGATCACGTGCGCTTCCCTAATTTATACCTAACCACAGTTTAACAAAATTTAGGCAACATGCAATTTCGTTTTTTAGTATTATTTTCCTGCAAATTAAAATTTGTTTGAAAATATATGTATATGAGAAAAATTCTTTCAAATTGTATAACTTCTTTTTTCAAAATTAGGAACTACTCCCAATAACGTCCTTTTATTAAGAAAACGTATATGATTACTTCTTGAGTACAAAAAGTTATATATATAAGTTAATAGCATTGTTATTTTCTTTTAAGTAAATAATTACTTTGTTATTGAGTTTAAATTTAAAGAATTAATTACAATACTACTTGCTTTTTTGACTCTACCGTTGGAATGAGTTTGGTATTGCAGTTATTAAATTTGGCAATGAGATATGTAAGCAAGTGTGGGCCTCACCTTCTTTTTGGAATGTGTAATTTTTTCCTGGGTAGTTACCGATCTTAATTTCTTATTCCCAAACCTACTACTGGGTAATAGAAAGTTTTGCTGGGTAGTATACTTATTTAGTACTACACTTAGGGAAAACTTTCCTTATATTGTTTCATAAATCGTTTGTCATCAATTATTCATCATATTTATGAAGTTTTCATTAATATGATGAAGAGTTTCATTATTTTTTATAACTTCTGAACACCTCTTAGGCATTGAGGCAATGAGCTTTTTAATATAATCGTAAGAAATTTCATTCCACTGCTTCTCCAACTCTAGGAAAAGTTCATCACCATTTCGGAATACATTATTGCTGATATTCCGTTTTACAATCATCCACGACATGATATTAATTTCATTTTCCTGCAGCCAAACTTTTTCAAACCCCGCCGTGTGTTTTGGGTCGTTGTCGTGCTGGAAGGTCCATGAGAGTGGCATTTCCCATTCAGCATACGGAAGCATAACTGAACTCAAAAGATCTTTATAGATTGTGGCCGTCATTGTGCTAGTAATGCAGTGAATTGAGCCAATCCCTGAAAAACACCCCCACACCATAATGTTTCCACCACCGTGCTTCACTGTGGCGGTTGTGTATCTGGGATTAAACTTTTCGCCTCGTGTTCTTCGAACATTGGCTCTTCCATCTGATCCCCGGAGGTTGAATTGTATCTATTATTATTATTAATTTTTTTGTTGTTTTAATTTAACGGAATTAATCTTTTTTAATTGTTTAACATAGAACAATGTATGAAGAATATGTAAAAAATAAATTTTTGTAACTACGTGTGTTTTGAAGAAAATAAATGAATGAAAACAACAAATGCGATCTCAGTTCCAAATTTTTTGACCACTACTGTATATAAATTTTGAGAACATATATATCCATACAAAATTTTATATGATTTTATTAGGAAAATGACCCATTGTTATTAGATCTAAGTTGTATAATCTTATTAATATTGACGAAATTTTGTATGAAAATATACAGCTTTATGTGATGACACAGTAACCACACATAATATGATACAATAATATAAAATTATACACGATTGTATTAAAATAATTTAGAAACAGGTTATTGAAAATTCCGAAATACAAATTGATGTTTTTTAAATAGAAAATTTTCTTGACTTCAATTGATTTATAAAACTTCCACACATATAAAAATTTTTTTAATCTATAACAAAATGTTAAGTATTATATTATTTGCTCATTTTTTGCTTGCGCTAATAGACGGCTAAAACACAATCAAAGTTGAAACAAAAGCGAAAGAATTTTTTCATAAGCCCGGCACTTTAATTATATACATTATATGCATTATACATTATATGCAAAATAAGTGTTCGTCAGTAGCCTTTATAGTGTTTGCATTCTAGGCGCGTTGTATATTTTTCTCACTCAAACACAGAATATAAACCAGGGTATCAATTATGTATCTTTTTTACGACACACGACAATGAAATAACACCTAAATCATTATCGTTTCGGGGATGGAACTAATTTTGTTTACTTATCTCATGGCTTACAAATGTCATATGAAACCGAAGCAACAAAAATTTTTACATTTATGCTGTTAAAACGAGAATGATTTAGGTGTCATTTCATTGTCGTGTATTTAAAAAAAGATACATAATTGTGATCCAGTTTTGAAGCAAATGTAGACAATTTTAGTTTTGCTTGCATTATACCAAAGAGAAACTGTACGCGATTTATCGCGCGAGTTACGTTGTAATTTACTCACCACCGTATTTTATAATTAATCTCATCGTTATTGTTATATGTTATCATACTTCCAAATTCGTAAACTAAATAGTTTATTATTTTCCTTTAACCATTTTCATTTAAATAAAACTTTTAATATTAACTCACAGAGAAAAATTTAGCTATTTGCCAACTGAAATTTGGTTACTACACTAATAATAATACATTATAAAAATACGAAAAAAATGTTAAAACAACGAAATGTTTTGTAAAATGCACAAATGTTCGTGTATTTTAGGAAAGTTTTTGTTATTTTGACATTTTCTTTGTATTTTCATGCATGGGTTATTATCAGTGTATGACTCACATTCGATTATTACGAATTTCATTCGATTGGTTTAATTGAGCATAAGTTTTCACAACAAAGTTCAGTTAATTCAACAGAATTTTAGTTGCAACACCCAAACGATTCAGAAAGCTAATTTAAATATTGTTGTACTAACTAAAGTTATAAGTTGTTATCATTAAAACAAACTTTTCAATTCGGTTGGCACTATATTTCTCTGTCTGTGTGTAAGAATTAGCAGATCATGTTTAGGGGTTTTCAATAAGAATTTTTTTTTATATAAAACGCAAACCATTGGAGATATTTGCATCGGCTTGAGTTCTTGAGTCAGCTTGAACTTGTATGGATTTAAAACAAGATACTTACGCAAAATTCACCATAAAGTGGTCTTGGCAATGCCCAGTTATTGAGAACGCAGCGGAATCGACTGATTTGGATCGTTTGTTATGGACGCCTGAACGGCAGCAATATTTTCGGCACTGCGACCAGCCCGTTGTCTCACTGGCACGGCAGCATCACACAATGAATATGTGGACTCAAATTGTTGCACTAAACTTGTTATTGCTTGCCTACTAGGGCGAGTATAACTACCGAAATTTGGAGTTAACTCTCTCCGACTCCGAATCAGTGTTGCCAGGTATGTTGAGCATAAAATCGTCAAATTTTCCAATAAAAATCGTCAAAATCGTCATTATATTTTCAAAAATCGTCAAAAAATCGTCAAGACAAAAAATATTTGTTACAAGTGGGATAAAGTTTTAATAAAAAAAAAGAATAATAATGTAATTCACATTTCAAGTGCTCATGTACTATCGGTGTAATATAATATGATTTTTTAAACTTTTCTGTAATTTAAACTACGAAAATCATGATATTTTATAACGATAGCACATGGCCACTTTAACTGTTAATTCCTTCTACATAATTCTGTAATTATTAAATTTGGACTGCCATTAACGAATTAAAGTTTTAAATTGCATTATCTGAATATCTAAACTTTCACTTTGGAACACTTTATTTAAGTACTTGATTTATTTTTGAACTTATAAATCAGAATATTCGAACTCGATGTTTGTTTCGCAAAAACTTGGATGTTTTTTTTTTTTAATTTAAAAAATATTTTATTTTTATCTCAATCACACACTAATTAAATTTTATAAAAATATAAATATTAAAAAAAAGCAGTGTTGGCATTCAATAACTGTTCATAGAAACGATTGGATATCACAGTAACATTAATAGCAGAATGGAAATTTAATTTAAATTTTTCCATTAAAGACATGTTTCTTCTTATGTAAACAGTTTTAGTTTTTTATTTAACCTGCTTGATTTTGAAAAATCTTGAACTAGTTAAAGTCAAAATAACGCTAAAATACCGAAACGACGATTTATAACGTTATTTTGTTGATGTAACAAAATATAATGGGTAGAATTTTGAAACAAACCCTGTAAAGACACATGCCACTATTGGAATAGTAGCTTTAAAACGTTCATAACGGCATTGTAGTGGCCTTGGCAGGCAACTTGCATTGTAATGAATAGGTTGTGTTTGCCAACCATGAAAAAAGTAAGCACATACTCAGGGAAGTTCTGCTGTAAATATTTGTCGTTTTTTCAGTTGTAATACTGTATCTTTATTTTTAGGTGAAAAACAGTCATTTGTAGAAGAAATTTAATTTTTGACTACATATGTAGTTCATTTAAAAAACAAACCTTATCAAATTACTGTATTATGATTTTACATTCATTTTATACAGTATACAACAAATTAATGTTTGTTTATATTTTACTGCACTGACTGAACCACTAATTAATAATACAATTGTAGTTAATTTTTTGAACAGTAAAAAACAACTGACTATGTTAGTTGAATTTACTAAAATGTAAGTCATTCTTTTTTCAAGTGAAATTTCATTTGTTTTTAGCTACATTTGCAGTGGTCTTTACCTTTATTAAGTGCAGAAAATAAATTAAAATAAACCTAACATTAATCCATAAATAACTTTTTTGCTAAACTTTCAATAAAAAATAGTTTTTAATTTTAACGAAATAATAAAAATCCAAAAATAGATCCGGTGATTTTTTAATAATAGCAAATAAACATGTTTTGCTGACATATTAAACGTTTGTCAAAAAATCGTCATTTTGGAAGCAATAATCGTCAAATCGTCATTTTGTAATTTAGGTACTAAAAATCGTCAAAATGACGATAAATCGTCAAACCTGGCAACAGTGCTCCGAATACATTTTTATAATTTGCATACGTTGTTCGTTCGTTTACTTTACCATGATGAAAATGTTCAGTTTTCTGAAAAAAATAAAGTAACAGTTAGATGATAAGTGAAATAGTGCGTTCAAAAATTAAATTCAAATTTGTCAAGTACCTATTGGAAAACCCTATAATAATATTAGTTTTTAGTCTTAATCCAAATTCTGATGAATAAACATGATTTTGTACTCAGTATTATATATCCAAATTGTGTTTTACTTAACTCGCGTGAAATAAAAATTAATTGACATATTGCTTTGCAAGCTGTATTAATTTTTTTGTGTTAAAGGACTAAAAAATGATTTTGAGAAATGCTATAAGAAGCCGTCAAAGTATTTCGAAAATATAAAAATAATGGTGAAACAACAAAAAAGTTATATTGTTAATCTGATTTGACTTAAGTCGTATTTTAATCTCTTTTCATAAAAAAACAACAAATTAACAACAAAAAAAACTCATCAAATCAATTAAACAATTGTGACGCATTTTAGTTCCTTCCCATAGTGTCTAATAAACTTGATTAACAATTAAAATTAACTTCATAATAAATCAACCATTATAAAAAATAAAATTTAAAAAAAAAATTTAGTTTGCCAATACATGAAGTAAAAGTTGAAAAACTGTATTTGTATGCTTTTGTATTTTTTAGTTTTAAGTAAAACTAAATTTATTAAATCTGTTCTATTACTTTCCCAGTAAAGTCCAGTAAAAATTACTTAGTAACAAAATTACAGAGAGTAAGACAAATTTACAAAAAAGTAAATGAACGGAAATTTGTAAGAATTGGTAAAATAAATAAAACAGCTGATTTTAAATACCAAATATTAAAAAGAATCAACTGGTCGTTATGGAAAAGGTAAAAGTTAATTGAAATTGTCAACCAGAAACAATTTAGAATGCTTTTTAACTTCTTCCATCGTTAATTCTTTAATAATTTGCACTTTAAATCCATAAACAATTAAAATTTAATTTAATATTTGTTTTTGTTTACTAAAAATACAAGCATATTTTTTCAATCATATGTTTTTTTTCTTCTTAAAAATTCTTACTGTCAAAAATGTATTCAGTAAAAACTTGTAAGTTTTTTGACAACAACCTGTCACTTCACTCTCTCTTTTGACTATTTTTTTACTGAGTATTTGTGTAAACGAACACTTTCCAGTAAAAACTTGTGTAAATTTGTACAAATTTTCGCGTAAGCGAACAAACTTATTATAGTGAATAAAAAGAATTAAAAAAACAGATCGCAACGTTTTTGTAACTTATATAAAGAAATTTAGGGAAAAATTTTACATAATTTTTGAAATTTTTTCATAAAATTTATGAAACATTTCTTAATAAAGCTTGTTTTTTATACTGGTATAGAACTTTAAGTTAGCAACACTTTCTTAACTGGAGGCCATTTTGTCAACTGTCAAGTGACTTATGTTTAGTTTGATTTGGCATTTCAACATGAATGCCTCCTAAACGCTTCCAAATTGGGCAAATTTATTTTGAAAATCATGGTTCTGTTCAAAACACGTATCGCGCACGAGTTTTGCAAATTTAGTTTAGCGATGAAGCTCACTATTGGTTAAATGGATACGTCAATAAACAAAACTGCCGTATTTGGAGTGATGATAATCCTCAAGTGTATATTGAGACACCGTTACATCTAAAATGTTGTGTTGTAATGGATCCATGTTTCATCCACAGTTACAAAACGCTGCAAAAACTCATTCGAATTGCTGTTAAACAACTCCAAACAATTATTTGAAGTTGTCACACGATTACGTTTATGGTCAATTGAGAACAAACACGGCACCCACACTGCCATATGAAATGCATATGGCATCAACAATCTCACGCACTTTTACTCTTCGATCGGCCAACACCATATCGTGGAATTTATCTACATTTTCTGGTGTATTGACCTCAATTGACCGTCCAGAAAGTTCAGCGTCATTTGTAATTGTGCGACCACAATAAAGGCTTTTCTACCATTGAAATCGATGGTGCAAAGTCCCCATATTATTTATCAAGCTTTTCATTGGTTTGTTTGACGGCTTTGTTTTTGCCAAAACTAATGTTTACTCAGCACTTTTTTTCCATTTTTAAAAAAATCCACGAGGTTGTATGTTTTGAACAGCTGTTAAATGCAAAGTGAATGACTGAACTTCCTCAAAATTTGACAGTAGTCTACATACAGAGCCAACCGAATTACAAAGTGTATATTAATGGTAACAACTTACAAATTTAGTTAGTACAACGATATTAACATTATATTTCTTAATATTTTGGGTATTGCAACTAAAATTTAGTTGAATTACCCGAAATTTGTTGTGAAAACTAATGTTAAGTTGTGCCAATCGTCTGAAATTCGTTATAACCGAATTTGAGTCGAAGTAACCGAATTTCAGTTGGCAAATAGCTAAATTTTTTTCTGTGTGTATATATATATATGTTTTTTGTAGCACCGTGTAATTATTATTTACCATTAGCTGCTGCCTGTATCTTTAATTGGAAAAAGTCGTACGGCTTTATTTTGAGCTGAATTAAAATAAAAACTTCCCTAGTGTATTAAAAAAAGTCAAGATCTCGTTAATAAAACACATTTTTTTAATAAAAATTTAGAATTTTGTTTATCATGAAAGTAATAAAATGTTATGACATTAAAAAAATAAAAAAACATAAAAAAGATTATATAAGATATGTAAGTCATTAGGGGTAAATATAAGCTTTTAAATTATGTATTTTGTTGTCCATAGGTATCGGGTAATCAAAATTCTGTAATTTTTGGTTTTAAAAAACGTACAAATAATCGTGGTCCAATTTTTTTTTTTTTTTTTTTTTTTTATTAATTAATAATCATATAATTACAAATTATATACTATTACCCTAACGGAACACTAGCTACTATGGCCTTCGGCGCATTGTAGCGAAAACAGACCAGTGCCTCTGGTGGGAATCGAACCCACGACCCCCGCACTGATAAGCCAGCACGCTACCAACTAGCCTACCGGGGCGCACTGGTCCAAATTTATTTTGGTTTATTTAGCATTTCGCGATATGAAACGCATTATTCTTGCTTTTATGGCACTTGTTAGTATGCCAATACTATTTTTGGTTTATTCTACGTTTGCCAATTTCTGCCTAAAAGTTTTATTTTTTTCTGTGTATTACATGTTCTAAAAACAAAAGCTAATTTTAATTTTCCATTTATGTAAATTTTTAATTACAAAAATGTGTTTAGTAATAAGGTTTCTTCTTTCCTACCCAACTCATTACCACCCACATTCGGTTTCTTGCCGCACTGTGTGTATGTGTGTATCTGTGTACTTTTTAAGATTCTTTGTGATGAAGTTAATAATAATGTCTACACATGTACGATGTGTGTAACCATGCATGTATATATGTCAACTAAAACACATACAAATACAACTTCATTAGTGTTGTTTGATAAATCTGTATTAAACATATTTATAGATTAGTGTAAGTGTGTCTGTGTGCGGTTGTGTGTGTGTTACTTAAAAACAAACACAATCACACGAATTTAATTATAAAAGTATGTTAGTGTATATGAGCTCATGAGTATGTGACTTGTTAAGTCATTTATTTTATTATGTGTTTTACAGTTAATTATTGGTTTTTATAAAAACAAAAAATGTTTTCTTCTTGGCAAGAATAATTAAGTTTTGTTTAACTAGTGTGTCTTTTTGCGATTTACATGATACGTTTGTTTTAAGGGTGGTTTCAAAACAAACGTTGTAAAGATTAAATTTAAAATAAAAAGAATATAAACATAATCAAGTTTGTAAACATTATATAACAAAAAATCATAAATTTTATTCTTTCAGAGAGAAAGTGGCCAGCTAATTAAAACCATACATATTCTTTCGATCGTCTTAATATGTCACATTTTTATCCACATCAGGTTCCTCCTAACACAGTCCCAGTGTAGAAACTGTAACCACATATCTTATACTACCAGCTTTATCTCTACATTAATTTAATGAAAATAATAATGACTTACAAATAACTAGTTAATTTTTCTATTATTTCAATATAAAAAATAGTGCGTACTTATTTTTTATCAATATTTTAAAAATAAATTGATAGTCTAAACTTTTTTTTAAAATCTATTTTTAGATTAATTATTTGTTGAAATCTAGTAAGTATAAAAATTTATTTTTAATTTATAACGAGCTTTCAACCTCCGTATATTTACAAAAATAAAGCAAATCAAACATATTAGATAGTATTCGATCTGGCTAAAGATCTCATTAGAACCCGAAGTTTTAGAAAAGCTAGAGCCTATATAATAGGCAGAACTTTAACAAAAAACCAATTAATAATCAATTTTGCTTCATTCTTGTCTTCTTAGTAATCAACCTCGTGGTTAGGTCTTTTCCTAACAAGCATCATGACGTTACTAAACTTTGAAGATTTATTTATTTTTAATTTCTTTTAAGCTGGGAAGTAATCATATTTTGTTCAACCAAGTCGTTATGTTTTTATCTATCAAGTATAACATGCCGAGATAGCTCAGTTGGAAGAACGCTTGACTGGAACTACATGTTGTTCCAGGTTTGAATTCCTTTTAGGCACATTTTTTTTTTATAAGTTTGTTTTTTTTGGAATTTTTTTTATACCCATTTTTTGTCCATACAAGTAAGCATACAGGTAATCACATATTTTTTGTTATTTTTCTAAGGTGCTTAGTAATGGTATGCCCTTATTTTGAGCAACATCCTCTATAAAAGTAATGAGATTTGTAATGACAATTAGAAGTACTTACCATTAACAAATATATAATATATATGTATGCACAGCGCATACTCTAGGGACATTTATTCGTTCCCCTGCATAGTTTAGGGACATTTGCTTACTTTAGGGACTGCCCGCAAAGTTTTCGCGCCTTTTCATACATCTAGCTGATAAGATGAGGACAATTGGTTCGATACACCGCATATCTCGGGGACAATTTTGGCCGTGTCCCTAAAGTATGCGAGGTGCATACATATATATACATATATATATATAGTTTAGGGGCATTTGCTTACTTTGGGGACTGTCCGCAAAATTTTCGTACATTTTCAGACATCTAGCGTATAAGATGAGGACAATTGGTTCGATACACCGCATACTTAGGTGACGATTTTGGGCGTGTCCCTAAAGTATGCGCTGTGCATTCATATATATATATATATATATATATATGTTGTTCCCTATATCATTACTAGTATAGACAAAAGTAATGACTCTAAAAATAAAATTTCAAAAAACTAAGTTTTATGAACTTAGTTTTTTGAACCTCCTTTTCTAATTATGGTATACATTAGAGGTGTTTTCTTTGCTCCATAATATGGCATACATTTCATTAAAAATTAATATTAGTATATTTTAACAGCAACAAATAACAAGCAAATTAACAAATAATAAATAACAACTAAAATAACAAATAACAATGCTAGTTTATAATAATTTGGATCGCTTGTGCAATTGAATCCTTACTGCAAGTTGTGGAAATTGGTAAAATGGCATTTCGGCAAAGATTGTCTTCATTTATATTCTAAATTTTGTAATTACCAGCATTTTCGGTCGTTGTTGACTTCATACAAAGTGGCAAAGTAAAATAAATATCATCCAATTATTTTGAACTTAGTTTATTATGCCTTTTCATCTTATTCCATCAAATAGTCAATAGCTTTTCGTGTCGCTTGATCTTAATGAGACTGAATCGAAATGAAAAATTTAAGCCCTTAACCAGGGTTAGACTTCTATGTATATAGATCGTATTTTTTTGGATTGCAGAAAGGAAACAAGTCGCCACCTTTGCAACCTGGCCACTAAAGCGACGAACTTGAAATTTCGTATGAGGGTACCTTTTACGGGTACATATATGTGACGACGGTATATTTGGAAATTACTTTGGGGAGTGACAAAAAGGGGAAGTTCTTTCCCTTGGCAACCTGCCAAAATCCTTTTGGCCAGAAATTTAAAAACTAAAGTTAATGTTCCATTGAACATAACCTAACGCACTGATATGATAGTTTTTGGATTTCTGAAGTTGAACGTGTTTAGAAATTGGTATGGTTTACGTAGATAAAACTCTCTTTAGAGAGGGACAAAAATCTTGTTCCGCTTTGACTAAAATTTTTAGATTTCAAATATATGTTCCTTCGAACTCGACCTAACTTCTTGATATAATGCTTTTTAGAATTTCGGCCAGGAACGTCGTGGAAGGGTAGAAATAGGTGTTAATAGGGGACAATTATTTGCCTTGCCAGCGTATCAACACCTCTGAAGCGAGGAACTTCAAATGGTATATGCCAATTGTGCTACCGCACATACATCTGCTTAAATGAGATTTTTTGAGTTCCTTTGGGTACAGGCTTAAAATGGGAAAATACTACCCAATATAAAATTGTACACAACTTCAGCCAGGAGCGTGCTAAAACTAACGTCAAAAAGTCTTTTTGGCGGCCTGGCAAAACCGTGCAAGCGATGAACTTGAAATATGGCATGAGTGTTCGACCTAAGACCTAAAAGTAGGGCAAGGCTTAATTTTTAGAAATTCCCACAGGTAGGTGGGAACAGGGGGGAAGGTCTAACATTAAAAGACATACCTTATATATAAATGAAACACAATTTGATCCAAAAATGGTGGATTGTATTGTATATAAATGGATTATATTACATTGAGTTTGAGTTTGATATAATTTGATACGATTCAATCCAGTGACAATTATTTTGTTAAATTGATTGCATTTAACTTAAATTAAATTAACAATAAAAATTGGTATGTCAAAGTAAAATATTAGGAGCTTGATAAATAAAATTGTGTTGTTCATTAGAGATAATTTCGATAGATATTTTCAATGCAAATTTTCGAGTTCATATTAAAATTTGCAGTAGAATGTTATGGATTTCAAAACAAAAACTTCACCCCTCCACAACTTAAAATTTATTATTATTTTTTTACATGGGACAATACTAAAAATACTCTAATTTTGTGAGTTTGTTATAATAAAATGTATTTAAAGTTAAAATTTTTTAATTTAAAGTGTGGAGAAAACCAAATTGTAAAAAACTTGGGTTTATGCAGGATACAAAAAAAATTCCACACAAAACAATGAATACACAGAAAAAATTATCAACCTAAAATACCTAATTAAAGATTTGATTTGAATTTAATTTGTTTCTAAACAAATATTTAATTGAATTAATAAATATTTTTATAGACTTTTAAATATATAAATACATATTTTATTTTAGACGCAATTATCATATTATTTTTTCATATACTGTATGCATAAAATACGAAATACATTTGAAGTTAACAAACAAAACAAGCACGCACACAAACAGACACAGCATTGCAAAAAACACACATACCACACACTTTTTATTTTGATTATCATATTTTTTTTTGTACAAGTTATTTATAACTTTTTTTTCCTTCTTAATTTTAATAAAAGGTTTAATTGATGTTATCATTGCCGTGGTAGGTGCAAAATCAATTAAAATATTAATTGATTCAATAAATTTTTTAATTGAAACCCGTTTTTAGTTTTTTCTGTGTAGTTCAAACTTTTTTCCATTTAATATAGAAAAAGGGAAAACTTATTTTATGTGAAATAAATAAAAGTTTTTCTGAATTTAGTAAATAGCTTCTTTTTTTTGGCTGATAAAATATCCAATTCTAAATTTTATAACAGCCAAAGAAAAATTCATACATTCTTCTACACCGAAATGTTAAAAATTTAAAAACTTTTATCTGTAAAAAAACTATTCAGATATTGAAAACATTTTCTTTTTATTCTATAAAAGCCTTGAACTTTTTGTAATTTAAAATAAGATTTAAAGTGCATTTACCTTCTAAGAATGATCAGTCTTTGGTCATAATTTTCTAAATACAAATTCTTTGTTTCAGCTTTAAAAAAATTATAAAATTTTGAGGAAAAATAATCGTGAAATTTTTTTTTCAGTATTCCTACTTATTTTCACCCTCTATGGCAAATTATACATGAATTATACATAAATGAATAAAATTTCTTTTAACCCGGACAACAATTAAATTGATCATATATTTCTGATATATTGCGACTCGTTTAAAATTTATTTACTTGTTTTCCTACACATATTATAAAATAGTATTTTCAGCCGATGAGCTCTTTAAAAGTTCCCTACGGGCAATGAAATACTCCTAAAGGACATATGATGGAAATATTAGTAAAATTATTTTCTAACCGCTAATTGTATTACAAAATAAAAAGTTTTTGTAATAAGGAATTAATATTTCAATGGAGTTAGTTAATTGACACGTTATTTTGCGCTGGTTCTGTGCTATATTCTTTGGCTATAGTTCCAGGATATGTTCTTTTCCGTCAGCCCTATGACACGTTCTTTGGGGTTAGTTGTGTTCTTTTACACCGCTCCTGTGACTTGTCAGAGAGACCAGTTCCTTATATATATAACAAATCAGCCCCGTGACAGGTCCATATCACAATGTACCGATCGCGTAATGAGTGCTGTAATAGGTTTCTTTCCCCAAAGGTAAAATCTCCTTGTAAAATTGTCATACATGATAGAAAAATACAGCACATAATAAAATCAGAAATGGTTTTGTTAAAATAATTTGTGATTGTAAAATGTGGTTTACTTCAAGATAAAAATATATTACTTATGAGGCATTCCATTACAACTGCACCACAAAAAGAACCACGAATTATTATAAGAAAAAATAACAAACCGACCAATATTTTTTAATGTTTTTTTTGGAAAAAAGTTGCCGAAATTGGCGGTGTTCAGTGCTGATGATTGAATTTTTCTTAAACAAGTTTTAAATATTTTTTGCTCGACAAAGACAGTTTTTCTAAGGCGAATGGTGTAATACTAGCGCATTGCTATTTTTTTATATTTTTCTGCAAATTTAGCGGGGTTGAAATAACATTTCTAAAAGCAAATAAATTTAAATTTAAAAATTTTTCTATACAATTCAAATGAAATTTTTAGCTGGAGGACTATATCGGAAATGATTATTTTGTAAAAAAAATGTTTTCTAAACAAAATATCAAACAATTTTTTCTATATATATGAATTATGCTAATTGAATATTATTAGAGTTGTGTAGTTCGAGAACGGCCTAGTTAAAATAGAACTAGACTTTGCTTTGAACTAGTGAGATAGTTCGCAATATTCAGCTCTTTTATGTCTTTCGATCGCTTCATTCTTTTTTTAATTTGAGTAATATTTCTTTTCTCTATGTTGCTTTTGAGTTTAGCTATGTTTTTTTTCTAGGTTGCCAGCTGATTTTTTTAATGTTAAAAACAAGTGTCTATTGTGAATAAATTGTTTTAAAATTATAAAATAAACGATGTAACGAACGATTGAACGATTCGATTCAACTAGAGGAGTGACCTAGTTCATTGAGATCAAATGAACCAGAAAGAGCACTCACTCAAACGAACTAGTTTGCCCAAGTCTAAAGATTAGGTATAATTTTCTGTCATTGTTGGTATGGTATGGAATTCTTTATATAAATATATGCATATTTTTATAATTTAACGGCAAAAAAAAACCTAAATCACTAACGTATTACAAATGCTACATGTGTATTCACGAAGAGCTGCAAACGTACCTTAAATTATGCAAACTGATTTTTCTGTTGAAAAGATTTTTATGAATATAAAATTTACATAATATAGGTATGTTTATAGGAATGAGAAAAATGTCTTCTTACCACTCATACAAAAAGACACAAATACACACATTTTATAACTTTAGATAATGCACAAGCACAAGTATACTACTTAACAATGTTGACCTGACTTGAGGCTATAAGTATACCATCTACATAGTGAAGGACTGAATTCAGAACTTTAAAAGTAGTGTCCGACCGAACAGTTCGGTCAAAAAACAACATTTGGTCGGTTTTTGGTATCTAGAGGCAATGATGACAAATTTTGGTATTCGAAACATATTTGCTGAGCCGACTTAATTCAATTTTGTGTACACACTTTAAGGAAAAAGTCGAAGTTTAGTTATAAAGTTAAAAGTTCGGCCGACGAACCATTTTCGATTTGACCGAACTTTCGGAGGAACAACAGTTTCATTGCTTAACTACGGACACTTCTTTAAATTTTACACGTGAAATCGCATCTTGTCAGACGAATAAACATTTTTTAATTCTTCAAATTTGTATATAATGGATTAAAATATCAAATTCGGATCAAAAACATTTTCTGTCGGAACTGCTCTGTCGAACACTATATAAAAGTGTAAATGTTTTAAAGCCCATTTGTGATAGTAAAATATATTTTTTTGATGAAATTAATAATTATGCTGATAAATTAAAAATGTTGCAATTTTTACCAAATTATACGTATTGAGTGTTTTCTCTCAAAATACCAAGTACTGAGAACCGAATTTGTTGTCAACATTGTTGTGAATTTGAGGCAGTGAGTTTTTCATAACCGGTCCCATTCGCATAGGAATTCTGCGTGTGCCAATTGATCACTCCCTTCGTACCAGAGACCGGTCATCTGCTAAACCCTACCCTATGTAAACAACTGGCAACTTTAACATTGGCTTGTCATAGGAGCGGGTCATTTGTCCTGCTTTAAACCACATAGTGGCATGCCACAGGACTAACCAAAGATGGGCATACCACAAGACTGTCGCAAAAGGGCCATGTCGTATAAAGTAAACGAAAACTAAACAGATTCTAATGGGTAAAATTCTGGATAACTGGTTTTTCTTGTTAATAAGCATTCTGGTTAAGTGGTATGTCCTCCCTTTACCAGTCACAGGATTGGTAATTTTAGGACAATTGACACTGCTTAAGCCACTTCAGTATTAAATTATAACAGTCCTGTGATAAGTCCTTCATTAACCAGTCACTTTTAGGTCAATTGGCTCCTCATTCCCCATAGGGTTGTTTCTGCAAAAACATAATTTAACATAATTTAAAAAGCAACAAATTGTTTTGTCTACATGATTTCATTATCTTAAGTCCTGGATTTTGGCTAGAATCAGAAAAGAAAGGAAATATTTGTTTTTGTTGAAAAGCATTATGCTACATATTACGCTTACCATTTGTTCATGCTATATACATATGGAAATTTTATAAGTAAATACATATATAAAAATATTCATCTTTTATATGGTTTTCTAAAACCTTTATAATATTCAAAAGTTTAGAACATATTAAAGCAATTTTGTTAAAAAGAACAAGTAAAGGGCGAAGAGCAATATATAAAATGAAAATGGTTATGGTAATTTGACTAATTTAAATTTTTGTTAATCTTTTAAAAGGATTTTTTAATGAAATTCAAAATTGTTTCCATTTCTTTTATGAAAAGGAAAAAAAAACTCTTTTTTGTTGTGTTGGAAACTTACCTTTTTTCACCAACACTTTCATATGTATATACATTATTTCGTGCGGAAAGTAAAAGATTTATAAACTTTAAATATGTTTTTACTTATTTTTTTTTATATCATAAACGTTATTTAATCATAATGTTATTAACTTTGTTTTTACTTAGGTACTGTCATAGATTACATAGACCTGCAACTCTTTGACATTAGCTGTCAGTGAACGTAACTCATGAGAATGTGTATGAAAAAATGTCTTTGTTGTTAAAAGAAGAAGAGTTCAAGATCTATGCAATCAATTGGTATGGTTGCGTTGGTTGATGTTTTTTTCAATTTTATTTTGTGACAAAGTCACTTTCTGTTATATTTAAATTATAACTTGTTAAGACAGTTGAACAATAATGAAACTTTTTATTGAATTGTTAAGATTTGTTTTGCCTTGAACTTTACATTATTATATGGATATGAGCATTATGTTAATACGGAAATGAACATCATAAAATACGTACAACTTTTGAGATAAAAAAAATGTTATTAAAAAAAGGCACCATGATTTTTAATCCCAGCAAAATAAAGTGGAAGTAGTGCTTTAAGAACCCCTTTAACTTGACTTCCAAAGCATTAGTATACGCACATTTTTTTATTTTTTTTTCATTTGTTAGTATTTTTTTTATTTAACTTAGTTTTTCTGTGTATTTTAAAATAATTAAGTAATTTGTAATTTAAAATGACCAAATAATAAACATCTTGACTTTAATTATAAAGAAAATTTTTTTTTGAAAATTGTTATCCAGAGTTGAAAAATAATTATTTGATAAAAATCTTTTTTTTGCCTTTGCGATTGAACTTTTTGTAAAACTTATTTAAAAATATAAAATAAAACCGTAAAGTTTTATATTTTTATTGTTATATTGATAAGAAAACGCAAAGATGTATTTCACTGCTAAAAAATAGTTTTCCGAATTTTTCATATTTGTTTCAAGATATACATTTTAGGTGTGCCTTAAAACGTGTGCAATATTAAAAAAAGAATAGCTTAAAAAATTTGATTTTGGCTTTAAAAATCTATTTGATTATTTAATTCTATTGTTTCTGATCGCATTAAATTAGCAAAAACGAAAAATATCAAAACCATATCTTGAAAGCTATTAATAATAATAGTTAATTAGTAAATTAATTAATTAATAACTTTCATTTAATTTAAATATATAACTTTAATTTACCTATAGAGTATCTCCTGATCTTTAGAAAAAAATACGTGAAACATTAAAAGATCTTACGTTTCAAGGTACACTCGTTTCATTGCAGGCCACTTTTCCCTACCAGTAGTTAAATTACTTCTCCAATACTTTTTTTCAATGTCTAGTATATTTTATCTTATTAAAGACACTTCTTGTCAAATTAATTATAATATTATTAAAAAAAATATTTTTCTACTTCAGCAATGAATTTAACATTGTTAAATGAGCTTTTTTATTATTTCTTATATTTTTTTTTAATCAAAACTTTAAAATATTGAAAAAAAAAAAATTTATATCTCAATGATAGGAAATCACATATTAAAAATGTTTTAAAAATTATTATTTTATCTTTTTTTTTATTATATATTTGTGTAGCATATTTTTCTTGTTTTCATAAAAATATATCAACTTAAGTTCGTTTTAAGTTTGTTGTACTGCATAAGTAACTTTGGTGCGAATAGATAGATAGATAGATAGATAGAGAGTTTCTTTATTTTTTCTTTCAAAAATTTTACAATAAGTCTTACACTAGGTATAAATAAATAAATTATTTTAAAAAAAAATTAAGAAATTTTTAATAAAGAAATATACAGCTTGGTTTTTAAAAAACCGTCAGCCGGAAAATTGAGTTTGATTAATTTTTTGTTTTTATAAGTTAGAAATTGAATTCAGCTACTAACATTTTTCTATAGTTTAAAGCTATTTTAAGATAATTAAAAAGGTTAGACCAATTAGCATCTTCAACACAATTTAAAATATTTATTATTTGTCCTTCAGACAATCTTATGCTGCGAAAAAAGCGAATACGAATCTCATTTAGAACTGGACATATACCCAAGAAGTGTTGCATTGTTTCTATTTCTCTTAGATTACACATAGAACAAAGTCGGCTATCCCCTAATTGGTAGGAGTTGCCATTTAGCCACAACACATCACCTCTAGCTTTTAAAATTAAAGAAATTTGACTTTGTGTATACAACATATTACAATACGTAGCACCTTTGGAAAAGTCTAACAACCTATAGAATCTAGTCTGGCTTTGTTGTGCACTTGTGACATATTCGAGGTGAGCCTGATTCTTCATCTGTTCTAACAACATGCAGCTAGCACTTTTCCATTGATTTTTACTGTGATTGATGTAGGCATTTTCTACATTATACTGTGTCATCCGGTTTTTAAGATCCTTGTACCAATAAGTATTTTTCTCGATTACTTTTAAAGAAAGTTGGTGTGGTAATCTACCATTTCCATAATCAAAAACTGTTTTCAATATATATTTTAGATGCAAAGCATATGTGTAAAAGTGTCCATCTTCTAGACCTGTTTCCAATGCAAGTACGTAATTCGGTGTGTTTTCTGGGAGTTTGAGAATTCTTTTTATGAAAAATCTGTGCAGTTTATCTACGTCCGCAAAACAATAGTAACCCCATATTTGAGATCCGTAGGACTGGATGGACCGGCATACTGCCAAGAACATTTTCCATTTAGCCTTTAGAGATACTTCACGTTTTCCAATAAAGTTACTCCATGTAACATTTAAACAAGTTTTAGCTGCATCGTTTTTTTGGTTAACATGTTTTGCAAATGACATTGTTGGAGTAAGAACCATTCCAAGATATTTATATTCGTTAACAATTCGTACAAGTTCACCTTTAAACGTCCAACTTTCGTTTGAGCTTAGTCTTCCACCTTGTTTTCTAAACACCATAATTTCCGATTTGGAGAGATTTACCTCCATTGCCCATAAACGACAGTATTTCTCCAATTTGTTAATCATTTTTTGTAAAACTAACACTTCGTCGGCAAGCAAAACTATATCGTCTGCATACAATAAGACTCTAACGTTAATTTCATCAATAAACAAACCACCTTCTAGATAATCGTGTAGATCATTTAGGTACAAAGCGAACATAAGAGGTGACAACAAGCAACCTTGTTTAACTCCAGAGTATGTTACAAAATTATCAGACAGCTCTGTGCCTGTCCAGACCGATGAGTTTGTATTTTGGTATACTCTTTCTATAAAATTTACAGTTTTTGTGGACAAACCGATTTGCCTTAGCTTGTAAATTAACAAATTTCTGGGAACACGGTCAAACGCCGCACTAAAATCAACAAAAAATGCGTATACTTTCTTCTTTTCATTGAATTTAAGGTTAACTATTGTAGCAAGATTGTATATATTATCAAAAGTTGAAAAGCCTTTCCGAAAACCAGCTTGGTATTCATTTAAAATATTTTGTCTGTGGACCCAGTCTGTTATTCTTTCATTGACTGCACCCATCATAATTTTTGCTATACTGTTCATTAGCGAGATTCCTCTATAGTTGTTGACTTGATTTAAGTCTCCTTTTTTATGAATAGGAAAAATTATACTTGTTCTGAAACTATCATAGTCTTCAAAACCATTTAATATTTTTGTAAATACCTCTGATACAGTTCTCAAAAATTCTTCGTTTGCATTTATGTAAAACTCGTAAGGAATACGATCTACCCCAGGAGCCTTATTAGGTTTAGCTTTCTCTAGTTGTTTTCTTATTTCTGTTAGCGTAAAGTTGCTATCTAGATATTCATCTGAGATAAAATTGGGCGCATATGATATTTCTTCAACTCTTGTTATAGGATTTAGCAAGGTTTTAAAATATTCTCTAAGAATGTCAGCATTAATTTTACACCCAATGTAGTTTTCCTGTTGTCTAATTTCCTTTGCTAGTGACCACCATTGCTTACTATCAGAGACTAAATCCAACTTACGTTCCAGCTCTTCAAAGTATTCCTTCTTCTTTATTTTGCATAGAAGTTGGTACTCGTTTCTTTTATCAATATATAATTGCTTATCGTGTAATGACTTCGAGTTTCTGAAATCATTCAAACGTTCCATTGATTCATCTCTAGCTTTTTTGCAGTACTTATCAAACCATTTATTTTTAAATTGACAAACATTTTTGGAACTTGTGGGCTGACTATAAGATTTCAAAATTACATTATTAAGGTCAATTATATTTATATTTGGTTTATGCTCTAAATCAATCTTTAAATTTGACTCTAACTTTTGCTGGTACCTTTCCTTATTACACTCTTTCCATTTAAGCTTGGGTAGAAGATTCATTTTTTCAAAAGAATTATTTGAACTATTTATTTCCAAACTCAATATAATTGGCAGATGGTCTGACCATATCTTATTTTCCACCTTAAAACTTTTTACATATCTCAGAATATCAATTGAAACTGCAGACATATCATTTACCGAACATCCATTATTGTTAACAAAAGTATAACTTCCTTCTTCGTCACCAACAGTTCTACCATTTGTGATCACCAAACCATAATTTTTACAAAATTCTAAATACTTTTTACCATTTGCATTTATCTTAGTTTTATCCATAGATTTTCTTGACTCCAAGCCAGAGAGAAATGTTAAATTTACTATTTCTTCTAAATTCTGTTGTTCTTCTCCCAATCGTACATTTACGTCACCTATTATTATAGGATTAACTAGGTCATGCTCAAACAGATTTTTTATTTGCTGAAATTCTTGATTCCAATTTGCACCTCTTATATATGCTGGGATAATTTCAAACTCTAAATCTTTTGCTTGAATCTTTATTGTAAAAACATCATCATAACTTTTAAAAATGTGCTTTACACCACGTTCTGCCAGATCTTTACGGACACCACAGACACTACCGCTTATACCTCTACCAAATCGACTGATTCTTGTTGCTGATTTCCAAACGGTGCTAAAATTTTTGAAGTTGTGATCAAATTTATAAAAATTTTTGCTTTCTACATGCGTTTCTAACAAAATAAAGATTTCACTTTGTTCGATAAATTCAAAGAAACCTTGTTGAAGATGCTTACTCTCTAAACCATTTACATTGTATGCAATTATGCTTAAGTTAATTTTATTTTTTATATTTTCTACATCTAAGATGACATTTTTTTTACTAGTACAATTTTTTTTCTTTTTTACACTAGAAGATTTTAACAGTTTTTTGAATTTAAAGATACATTAGCAGATAAATCAAGAGATGAATTAATAGATTTTAATAGGGAATTGTATTCTAAACTAACATTGATAATAGAGTCTCCGTAAATATTTTGCAATACTTCCTCACCTTCACTTTGGCCACACATCAGAATTTTATTCTTATTCCAAATGAAAAATTTTCCATCCACAACTAGCCTATCGCTGTTTACAGAAATCTTCTTGCTTTTTTCTACCTTTAATATCTCCTTTTTCAGCTGCAGCATTACTTTTTTATTCTGAAGTCGTTCTTTGGATAGATCACGTTCCACTGAAATAGATGATCCTTTAAGATTTTTTGCGTTGCTTAAAATTTCAGACACCATTCTGGAGGACTTTAACTCTACAAGCACTGTCATTTTTTTATCCTTTTCATAAATTTTTGTAGCATATTCAATTTCTATTTCTCTTTGTATCTTTAAGTTTACTTTGCACAATTTCTTTATAGCCCCATAAACAGACCGTTGACTGGGGAGACCCCGGATTATTAATTTTTTTTCTGGCTAAATCCTCTTCCATTCGTCTCATTCTGTTCTGGTCTAATTCTTTACTCTCTCTAAGCTGTTGCATTTCTTCTTTTAAATTTTTATTTTCACTTGTCAATCTGTTGATTTCAGATTTCATCTCATTTATGTCTTCTTTAACCTCTAAAAGATCGCTCTTTGTTGGTAAATTCTTTAGTTTTTCATCTAATAGATTTGACATTGTGTTTATAAGTTCAATAGTGGACATGTTTCCAACTTGTGAACTGCGAATGGTAGAGCGTTCTACTTCAATTAAACAGATTGTGATTCAGATTCGTGTGTTGAATACTCGCTGGCACCAAAAGATTTTTTTTTCAATATTTAAAAAACATTCCAAGAGTATTCTGGACATTTTTATTAAATAAAAATGTTAATATATAAAAGACCCTAAATGAACTATTGAAAAATAGCATTCATGCACTGTTTAAAATACTATTAACGAAGTTATATATTCACACCATCCGCCCAATGGCAAGACAATGTTAAAAACATGAATGATGCACCTCATCCGGATCCTCAGCTCTTATTTTGCTGGAATGTTAACACAAGGAAGATTGTATTGCCTGAAAAAAAAACATATATTGGGCCAATATTAATTTTCGTTTTAACAAAGTATCTTGCTACAACAAATATTTATTAGTACTATAGTTTACGAAAGCAGCACTCATGGATGTTAAATACGAGACATTTATTAAGCCAAATTTTCGCCTAAAAACTTCGCTGAAACTTCTAGTTGAAAAAACTATTTTGTATACTAAATACTTCTTTGATTAGTTTTTTTCCTATGACAATCAAAAAAAAAACGAAATCGACGTAACAACTTTTTTTAACATATCTTCCAAATGTTTACAACATTACATTTATCAATTTTAGAATGCAGACATACTTATGTTTGTTTAATTAATCACTATAAAATACTAATCGGGATTAATTTCAAGCAAAATTGAGTCATATTTAACACCAAACTTAAGAACAATACCCAGCAAAAATAAAAATTATTATAGGCAGGAAGCATTCCAATTTAAACCTTTGGATAATGTTTTCCCTAAACAAAAAAAAATTGCTTTCTTAAGAGTACATATTTCTCAAAAATTATATTTTAACAAACATTAAGACTAATAACGATTACTAATATCCGGGTGAAATTATTCAGCTCGACGCCTTTATATTATCATAGAACTATGTATCAAACAACATTCAGTTTTTTAAATATTGCTTTTAAATGCGTTGTAACTGCTTAAAGTTTGATTTTTCGGTGACGCGAAATGAAACATGTAAGGACCTGTCAGTAGATAAAGATAAAGCATGAAATTAGCGGATGAAGACATGTTTAATTAATAAATAAATATTGCACGGTTTTTTGTTCGAATTTGAATAGTCGTGCTCACATCATAATTTATGAAAAAAGATCGAAAAATAATCTTTTGGTTGTAATTATAATATATTTGGTTATATAATAACAAAATTTAAAAGTAAAATGTTTTAGTATAAAAATTATTTATGTACATTAGAGTATTTATTTACATTAGAGTAGCAATAACTTTACATGCTCTTTTTCGAATGTAAGTTTTCACCCTACAAATAAAATTTAATATGAAGTGGCCGCAACTGAGACTGTTTGTTATCTATGTGTAAATTGAAAATTAATTTGTTTATTTTTGTAGGATTTTTCCTTGGTGCACCGGAGTTTTGTTAAACAAAATCATTGCACGGAATATTTCGTTGTGTCGCACCACGAAAGATTCGTATAAATTATACGAATACGTAGAACAGTATTTGTAGAACGTACGAAATGCATTTTCTGCTTTAAGAAATATTATTTATATGTTACGGAAGAACTCCTTGATAAACTAGTAAGTAGCATGCTAGCCTATCATTGCGGGGCTCATGGGTTTGATTTACACCAGAGGCTCCGGTCTAATAAAGCTAACATACCCAGTTGCCAACGTGTCGTTACTCTGTTGATGTAATACTACACTCAGTCACCTTCTGCGAACATAAGAAATTTTTTGGCTATATATCATGTTCAATTTCAAAAAAATCCACATTAGGGAACATTTAACCTAAAGTGGCATTGCTTTAAGGCATATATCAATTTTATGAAATAAAGAAAAATCGACAAAAATTTGTGTTTAAATTAAAATTTATTTTAATTTTGTTTGTTAAAACGTTTTATGTATCGTTTAAAGCTGTTTAAGAAGTTACCACATATAATGATAGCTTTTATAATTGCGGTAAACAATCAATAGACAAGAAGAGTTAAAGTAAATCATAAACCATTTAAAAAAGATTAAGCTTGAAAAAAGCTCAAAAAAGCAAAAATATACAAATTTCCACTTTAGGGAACAGTATGAAAATTAAATTTTAAACATTTTTGTTTTTTTTTTTTTATTATATTCGTTAAATAGTTTTATCAAATAGTTTTAATAAACTTTTTAATAAAATTCTTATCGTTAAAAAAAATCCTTAAAACTTGGTTGTTATTCACTTTTAATGTTAAAGGAAACTTATACTTTATACAGTGTTTTTTGAAATGACACAATAAAACCAAGAAACACATGTTTATTGAAGTCGAAAATTTTTAAAAATAGTGACTAGATTAGACTAGAGTGGCACTATGCACCGCGACCAGAAGTGGGTATTTTGTGCTGCCAACGAATACACCCTATAGGTTCAGGCTCCCTACGAAGCCAACTATAAGGTAAACAATTCCAAACGTCCGATGGCGTCACTATTCTACCACCAAAATAACGCACCCTCCTGTCGGAGAGCCTCGGAAATTTGCAGAGAACATGCTCTGAGGTCTCGGGTTCCAATTCACAAAACCTGCACGTATCCGTAGAGGATCGTCCCATCTTGCACAATTGATACCACAGTGTCCCGTGAGGTAACCCGTCACGTTCCGTAGTTCGCCCCTCGTCATAGACAAGAGTTTCCGCAACCTCTCCCCAGAGGGATATAAAAATAGTGATAGTGGAAGTAAAAGTCGATGATAGTTTAAACATATTTATGTAACACCACGAAAAAAATTAAAAGGGAACATTCGCTTATATATTTAATTTTGTGATAAATAGTGTAAATAAAAAAATATATTATGGAAAAAAGTATCCCCCTTTGATATGGTAGAATCATAAAAATCAATGAAATATATGAAAATTTGTATTAAGTGTTGTAGTTCAGAGCAACAAAAACAATATCGTTAGCCAAGAAAGTATTTGTAAACTTTATTATATATTAAGAAAAAAGTGGATACGAATGATGTTGCTAGTTTTGTTAGCTGCGCTAAATTTATTTCGTAAAATGGATTAAACTTTCTTGTAGTTTATGAGAAAAGTAGCTACTAAGGTTTTTTTTTGTGAAAAGTTGTTTTGACGATTCGGTGTAAGGAAATTATAAACTTTAAAAAAATATATTCAATATTTAATGTAAAAACAAAAACTTTTAATTGAAATAACATTTTTTTTTTTTTAACAAATCTTTTATTGAAAAACTGTATGCAATATTTTTTTCTGATTAACCTCTTCATATTTATTAGTAGAAAAACTCATAAAAAATTATAGGTATATTCAAAATTTTACTTAAGCCCAAAAATCGCAAATGAAAGAAATATAAAAGCATGCTTTTGCTTAAAGTAAAAAAAAAATAAAAAATCTTGATAAAACTATAAATTCAGATTAGTAAAATAAATTATAGTTAAATACACCCATAACAAACGAAGTTAATATAAAAACAACGACAGCTTTCGTAAAATGAACAAATTTTGGTTTATTTTACAAAAGTTTTTGTTATATTATATTATATTATTTTTTTTTTTTTTGGTTAAAAGTTTTTTTTATTATTTTATTTTATTGTTTTCGGGACTTTAAAAGTGTAAGCATCAACAAAATAATTTTGCATATACCCATTAAGTTTTATTAAATTTTGCTTTATTATATGTCGATGGCATAGTACAATCATGTGCTTTTTCAATTTACCAAAAATAAGCGATCTTCTATTGTAGCATAGAACAGGTGAATAATTTGAAAATTGACGATACACATCTATCTATAGATGTTACCCAGCAAAAAATAACCTGGATTTGGTTAGCAGTAACTACATTTGTATGCTTCCAAAATAGCGCTTTACCGCCATTCTGTCGTGCTTCCCAGAATGACTTCTTTGAAGCAGTGAATATTGCTTACAATAAAGCAATAAAGTATGCATATCATGAAGCACTAATGTTGTCAACATACAAAAAAGCGGTTCTTAGTGCCTAAGAAGGCATGAATTTATTGCTTCTAAGAGCACATGAAAGAAGCGCTTTAAAAGAGACATACCAAGTTGGACATCGCGAACAAAAATCATGCCTTCTTTATTTGCTTTGGAAGCGCTTCGTTATCAAATAATGCCTTCCGGAAACGCTTCCGAGTAAGCACTATTTTTTGCTGGGTACTGGAGTATATTTGAAAGATACGTTTAGTCTATATTGAAATATGTAGACATTTTTTAAATTAGAACTTTTTTAAAATTTTCAATAATATATTTTTTGTTTTCATCTTAAATCTTTATTAAACGCATTCTGGTAATTTTGGTGATGCTTAAACAAAGACATTCAAGATTATTTTTTATATACGCTAAGTCAGATTACATTCCATGTTTCTGAAAGATCAATTTTGCATTAATAGCGATAAAAAAAAATTGTTTTATAAAATTAAAAGTATTGACATATTGGAAAAATATTAATTTTAACAAAAATTGCCATTAAAGAATATATTTAAAAACAATTATTTTTTTTTTGTAATTTTAATTTTATTTTTATTTATTATTCTTCAATTAAATAACTGAGCCCAAAGGGCTAAGAAATAACTCATTACTACTAATCAGGAATATACTACCCTAGCAACTTGAGTTTCGTACGGATAATAAGTATTCATGTTGTTCATTTTGAATTTGTTATAACTTCCTTAAACATAAGTTAATTAGCACAAATTTGGGCTTTTCGGAAACCTTTTATATAGGGGTCTCTTAAACAGTCATGACCTCAAAGTAGTGCGTCATTAAACATTTAATGGATTTTGCATTCAACTTAAAATTGGCCACATAAGTTTCATACTTTCAAAGAAATTTAAATATTTTAATTGTTATATGAACTTAATAATATCTTGCCATATTGGAAAAATAACAATTTTAATGTAAAAAAAGGAATATTTATGAAAAAAATTCTAAAATGTATTGCAAGACAGGTTGATGAAAACGGAATTTTTGCAAAATAATTTAAGAAAATGGCAACAGAAGTATTTTGTGGCAAATGCCTTAAGAAACGTTCCCTACTCATCATATGATAGCCCATCGTATATATTTAGTTTTGAACTAAAAAGTATTTTTCTTCTCCATATAGGAACTACATGACGTATGAGTGTTATTAAAGATATTAATATTAAGTATACGGCGCACAATGTAATTTTGCAGAGTGATCTAAAATGTATTAATTATAAACGATTAATCTAGTGGCGGAGGGCGCCACCAGGAAATCCGCCGTTCGCCTTTGTGCTACGGGGCGATTTACGACGAGACCTTATGGTCACGGGATGATCATTGGGGATAGGATCTGTAGCAGTGACTACACCATCCCGAAAATTGGCCTTACCACTTTCTTGCGTGTTACCCTGAGTGAATACGGCTGGTTGGCGGGCCTTCGTCCTGACCACAGAACCTTCAACTTCTTCGCTGATGGCTCAAAGATGGGGGAGGGGGTCGGGGCAGCGGTTTTCTGTCAAGAGCTGGGTATCGAGGAGTCATATAAACTTCCCGATTACTGCAGCGTCTTTCAGGCGGAAGTTATGGCGGCCAAAATGGCTGCTGACCTTGCTCTTGTTTCTGAAACGGATGGCAGTTACGTTAATTTCTTTATTGATAGTCAGGCGGCTATCAAAGCTATCGCCGCCAACTTGACCTACTCTTCGATTGTCCAAGAGTGCAAGAACTCTCTAGGGAGACTTGGATCCGGAAGGAGAGTCCACATCTATTGGGTTCGTGGGCACCGGGGTATTGAAGGGAATGAGGTTGCGGATGAACTGGCTAAACGGGGAGTCCAATTGCCAGTTGAAATGGCATTGGATGTTCGCGTGCCACTTCGGTCTCTAAAAAGGGATGTAGAATCCACGATGATGCGAAGAGCTGATGCGGTTTGGAGAAATAGCGAAACATGCAGAGTATCGAAAGTCATGTGGAAATCCTACGATCCCGTAGCGACCGAACTTTTACTGTCCTTGTCCAGGAGCGACTGTAGACTTTTGGTGGGTTTGTTAACTGGTCACTGCTGGACGGCAGTTCTTGCCAAGAGAGCGGGAAGGCTGCAGAGTGACGAATGTAGATTTTGTGGGGTACCGGGGGACAGAGAGACGGTGAAGCACCTAATGTGCCACTGTCCTGCTCTTGCACGCTCCAGGGCGAAATGTTTAGGGGACCACCTATTCCGAGATCGGGGAGAAATCTCAGAAATCGGAATCTTGAGACTTCTGTCATTTGCTAAGAGGGTGTGGGGAACTCTGGCTACCATCACTGACGACTGACCTAACGTGGGGGTTATCGTTTCTAATCTGGTAACGCTAGGGACCTAATGGTCTATGCGGGGTCTTTAACCGGCCAGCTGAACCTAACCTAACCTATATTGTCAGTGGTTGATCCAGCCCTCTATTTCAGTGGGGAGGGGGGGTTAACTTTTCAACATTTTTATAAATTTAAAAAAAAATTTCTGAGTTTTAAAAGGGGTAAACAAAATCCATCTATGAGTTACTAAGATGGATTTTTATTCCCAACAAAATTATTTTATTTTTTTTATTTTTTCTTGTATCATACTGAAGAGCTCCTGGGTACTAAAAAAATTATTCGTCTATTAAATTTTAACAAATTATTTACTTTTGATGACCTTAAATATAAAAATTCATAATTTTCCAAACTAAAACTTTTTTAAATAATTTTTCTGCAAAAGTATTGGTGCGCAATTCGGAATTTTTCATTTAAAGCTTATCAAAGTGTTAACGGTCACAAACAATTTTCATACGAATAAAGTCTGAAAAAAAATTGTTAAACACTTTTGTATATAAAATTAAAAAAAAAAAGTTCGGATAATTTCATCTTTTAAAATCAGAGAAAAGTAAGTTTTCATTTTTGGCTATTTTACAATTTTTTTGAAATAATTTTTTTTTTTTTAATATTCTGGCTTAAAAACATATTGACTTTGTTGTTTAAACTGTTTTACTAACCGTTTGCTTTCCTCTTGTCTTTTTAATTACAAATTTATTGCAGATTTTAAAACTTTTTTTCTGTTAAACATTTAAGATTCTATAAATCTAAAATTCCAAGAAGTTTTTATGGATTGTTGTTATACAAAATATCACCTGTTTCAGCGCATCCAGAAACATGTTGTTTCATGTTTTTTCCTGTGCGTCGTATTGCAAAATTAATGAGATATCTTTTTAGAACGAAAAAGAATTCTGCCATTGATATGTTAAAGCATATTTTGCATATTTTGCTGTAGTTTTTGAATATTTCGATAAAAAATAAAAAAAAAATCGTATTTTTGAGCATATTTTAATACTTTTTAAAACCAAAACATATTTCTATAGCATATTTTATCGATTTTTTTACTTTTTAATTATCGATTTCAAGATGTTAAGTCATTTTTGCATATTTAAATTTATTGTACCAATTTAGCTGTATTCAATCTTTTATCCTCTTTTTTGTTGGAAGGTGAAACAAATTTCAAAATTTACTGAAAATAAGTTTTAAAATACGAATTCTTTAAGAAAATGTGTGTTATAAAAGCAAATTTTCCATTTTTAGTGCATTTAAAATTTTATTTTTAGAACATATTGCCGGTTGCTTTAGGGAATTTCGACACTTTTGATGATACACATAAAAAAAACGATACTTTTTATGTAATATTTAAGACATTTTAAACTTTATCCTCACCATTTCGAAAGAAGGTTTAAAACATTTATGTAAAATTTTACCATTTTCGGATTAAAGCACATATTTTAATAGCGATCATAAATATTGAAACATCCGATTACTTGTTTAACAGAATTTTTCTAATCAAATTACGATATTTGAACATATTTAAGAAAATGTCCTGGTTTAGGCAACCAACAAAAATTTTAATGCGCAAATCTTTTTAAGTTAACCATGATTTAAAATTGCAAACCGTGTTATTTTTAAGTTATTATGTGTGATATATATTTTGTGTGATACATATGGCCACATATGTAAATATATAGAATTCTATCAACCTAGATGTGACCATATTTACACTTTTTTCGTCGGGCTATACAAGCTGAACATTTTAGGTAAGTAAGCACTCACCATATAGAACGATAAACAGAATCAATTTTGTATTTCTCTCAAAAACCAGAAAAATATGAGCTACTCACATGATAGTTTGGTTAACTAAAATGTTATAAATTTTTGATTTTATGATGTCGAAACATTCGTTGTAATGTTACGTATACATGTGCCAAAAAAAACAGATTTAAATTATTAAGTTATCAATGCAAAAAAGAAAAATTTACTTTTACCTGTGAATAAATATAAAAACAATGAAACTGAAAACTATTCAAGTTCGAGGCCATGCTTATATTTCTTTATTAGGATACTGTCCTAACAAATAATCTATAGAGTTTTTTGTTTTCAAATTTATTATTTGACCCTTTCAAGAATGTGTTGATAGATCTTTTTCGGGAATTTTCTAGGTTCCCATCATCAGAACACATTTTGAACGAGGTAACAATCCCATGTCAAACATCAAACATTCATATAAACTAGTTTACTCTCTACATGAGAACTAATATATTAGCATGAAGTTAAAGATTATCACCATTGATCAAAAAATAAATTGCAAACTTGTTTGTTATGTGCAAGGTCCACCTTTGGTGGATATTCAATACACCTTTTTTGTTTTTTCCTCATTTTAAATTTTTGTTTTGTCTATAAACAAAACAGGAGGAGTTAACTAAACTGCACTTTGTCTTTTATACAAGTTTGATATAATTTTTATTCTTCTTTATTTGCATATCCACTTCTAGATTTTAGCGATTAGTTTTTACGAGCATTACTTAAAAATTCTAAAATATTACATAAATATTCTAAATACATTTTTATAATGTACATTTAATTAATATTATTAATTATACACGTTTGTTATAATTTTTATTAAAAATAAAAATTATGTTTTTTTCGACCTTTAATTGTGCAATGAAAATGAAAATTATTCAAGTTCGAGGCCATACTCTATATTTCTTCATTAGGATATTGTCCTAACAAATAATCTATAGAGTTTTTTGTTTTCAAATTTATTATTTGACCCTTTCAGGAATGTGTTGATAGATCTATTTCGGGAATTTTCTAGGTTCCCATCATCAGAACATGTTTTGAAAGCGGTAACAATCCCATGCCAAACATCAAACATACATATGAACTAGTTTCCTCACTACATGAGAACTAATATACATATGAGTTTGAAGTTAAAGATTATAACCATTGATCAAAAAATAAATTGAAAACTTGTTTGATGTGCAAGATCCACCTCTGGTGGATATTCAATACACGTTTTTTTTTGTTTCTCTCTCCTTTTTATATTTTGTTTACTTTGTAAGCAAAACAGGGGAAGTAAACTTGGCGGTACTCTGCCTTTTATACAAGTTTGTTATAATTTTTATTAAAAATAAAAATTATGTTTTTTTTCGACCTTTAATTGTGCAATGAAAATGAAAATTATTCAAGTTCGAGGCCATACTCCATATTTCTTCATTAGGATATTGTCCTAACAAATAATCTATAGAGTTTTTTGTTTTCAAATTTTTTTTTTGACCCTTTCAGGAATGTGTTGATAGATCTATTTCGGGAATTTTCTAGGTTCCCATCATCAGAACACGTTTTGAAAGCGGTAACAATCCCATGCCAAACATCAAACATACATATGAACTAGTTTACTCACTACATGAGAACTAATATACATATGAGTTTGAAGTTAAAGATTATAAACATTGATCAAAAAATAAATTGAAAACTTGTTTGATGTGCAAGATCCACCTCTGGTGGATATTCAATACACGTTTTTTTTGTTTCTCTCTCCTTTTTATATTTTGTTTACTTTGTAAGCAAAACAGGGGAAGTAAACTTGGCGGTACTCTGCCTTTTATACAAGTTTGTTATAATTTTTATTAAAAATAAAAATTATGTTTTTTTCGACCTTTAATTGTGCAATGAAAATGAAAATTATTCAAGTTCGAGGCCATACTCTATATTTCTTCATTAGGATATTGTCCTAACAAATAATCTATAGAGTTTTTTGTTTTCAAATTTATTATTTGACCCTTTCAGGAATGTGTTGATAGATCTATTTCGGGAATTTTCTAGGTTCCCATTAATTATAGTTAAAAAATCATCTCTAGCAGTGTTTATAAGATTATTCATTGTTCGTAACCCAGTCCAATTTCTTATATTTCTGAGCCATGATAATTGCTTGCAACCGATTCCACGTCTTCCTTCAATCTTTCCGTAGATAATGAGCTGTAGCAATTCATATTTTTGTCCTCTTATTATATGACCGAGGTATGCTGTTTTTTGACGCTTGATGTTTTTTAAGAGCTCACGGTCCTGTAAGCCTGTAATACTTCCTTGTTTCTTACTTTATGGGTCCATTTTATACTTATGATTCTTCGATAGCACCACATTTCAAATGCTTCGAGTCTGTTCATGGTACAAACTTTACGTGTCCATGTTTCTAATTTTTATAAAAAATGAATATTATGTTTTTTCTTCGACCTTTAATTGTGCAACTAAAATAAAAGTTATTCAAATTCGAGGCCATAATCTATATTTCTTTATTAGGATATTGTCCTAACAAATAATCTATAGAGCATTTTTGTTTTCAAATTTATTATTTGACCCTTTCAGGAATGTGTTGATAGATCTATCCGTGCCAAATATCAAACATTCATATAAACTAAAAAAAAAAAAAAAAAATAAACATAGTTTTTATTTCTAATAAAAATTATATAAAACTTGTCAGAAGTTAATTCGAACAACTTCAAAAAATTTTAAATTTTCTTTTAAAATCAGAATTAGAAAATTTTTAAAATAAAATTGGTTAAATATCAAGCAATCTTCTTTAACGTTCGCCTTATTAAGGCCCACCCGGGTGGTTTTTTGGATTTTGATTTCTTAATAACTTCCTGTATTTTGATCGAAACTAACTAGGGTTTCGACTCACTGAACAAATTTAAGAGTGTTTTTGTATAGTCTACGCAAAATAATTATTTTCAAGTATTTTAATCCTTTTTTTCTAATTTTGTCATTTTTTCTTCGCGGTTTACGAATACCCACCCGGGTGTGCCTGTTCAGCTTCTCTCATATTTATATTATTGAATCTTAGCAAATGAAACAAACACGTTAAGAATTGTTTTTTGTTTCAATTACTATATGTTCTACATATTTTTATTAATATTTTTTATTATTTATTATTTCTGTAATGATGTAGATGGACCGACGTAACAGTTTTTACATTTTGTTTGGCAGATGCTATGTTCTGCGCATATTGGCTTTTTACACTTTATGCAAAGTTGACGCGTGTTTCTTCTTTGCTGATCCATATAGCATTTTGTTTTATGCGGCCAGATGTATCCCGTTCTAGGATGGGATCCGCTTCAAAATCGTCATCCGCGCAAGTTCTGTCAAAAGGCTTTCCTACAGTAGAACAAAACATTATAAGTTTTTATAATGAAATGTCATAGAATAAATACATACCTAAAATGCATTCAATAGCAGATCTAATTCTACCAATAATATTTGGGTTTTTGGATCTCTCCAACATTAGTGGCATACAAAGCTCTTCGCCCAGGCTCTCGAGGAATCTCTTTCTTTGCGACCGCTTTTTTGACATTTCTGCATTATTCTCCTGGTATATTATAAATGCTGCAAGGGCGGCCGTATCTAAAATATTAAAAAACATAGCCAAAGGCCAACGCAATGTTGCGCGTTTGGTTGTGTATTGTGAAAGCATTTTATCCATTGTATCCACACCTCCTTTAGTGTGGTTGTAGTAGTGAATAATATCTGGTTTACTTTGTGGGCCTGAAACGGCGTTGTTGTTGTGCATTGTAGACAACAACACAACAGACCGATTTTTGGCTGGCACATACGAGCAGAGTGTCACATTTTCAGCAAAGCCAAACAAACTTGATCCCACTTCACGGGATGGTGATGGCTTGAATTCACAAGGAACATACCTTTTGTTTTTTTTTAACAGTTCCTACAACGGATATTTTCCAATTGGCCAACTCTTTGGCCAATGGCAGCGTTGTGAAAAAGTTGTCCATTGTAACGTTTCTTCCTGTGTTTTTGTACTCACAAACTAATTCTTTGACCACACGCTCGTCTTGGTTGACATCACGTACATTACCAACTTTTCCAGTATAAATTTGGCCTTGCAGTGGCTAGAAAGTAGCCGAATCACAAGCCCACCAGATTTTTATACCATACTTGGCTGGCTTGGATGGCATATATTGAGTGAATCGTGTACGGCCCCTGTATCCAAACAACTGCTCATCTACTGTAATGGCCGATAATTATCTCGCAAATTTGAATTCACCATGTCGAAAACGTCTCTTATTGGTGCTGCCTTATCTTGTGCTTGTCGCACGATTCTGGTAGCGTGCCAGTCAAATCGTAGAAATTTTAAAATTTCCATAAACCTGTCACGTGACATGGTTGCACGATACAGTGGGTATGCATTTTTTTGACAAAGTTCATATAGTTGCTTTTGGTTTGACTTTTGACAGCCCATTATCAGAGAAATTCCTAAAAATGCAGACAATTCTACGTCTGTAATTGGCTTCCATGTACGGCGATCCTTGTCAGGATGATCGTCATTCCATTTTGCTGAATAAACTAATTTTTTTGCTTTCCCCTTTTCAGCAGACTTTTCTGCTGTGTCTACTAACAAATTTTTTTGAGTGTATTTGAAATTGGCAAACACAAATCAAATATGTTTATATGTAAACGAATGAATGTATATTTATGTTTATATGTGAATATATATATATGCATTTGTATAAAGAATCATATGGGCCACCCGGGTGGGTTTCAGTAAACGATGCACACAAAATTGTTCCGTAAGGCGAAGGTTAAACAGTGTGACACAAAAATAATTTTTTTTTGCGAACAGATCAACAAAATTGAAAAAAGTTCCTTAATTAATTCGCGAATATCTATTTAACACATAATTAATTTTTCTGAAATTAATTTTTTTAATTCACTCAAAGTATAACTTACAATATGTAAAAATTTCAAGTTGGGAATCAGAGAGGTCCAAAACTAAACGAATTTTTTTTTGTATAAATTTCAAATTTTGCTAGATATTAATAAAATAAGAAAAGTAAAAATAAAACTGTTAACTTTACATAATTTTAGTTATATTCGCGTTGAATTTTAGTTAATTGAAAATAAATAAAATTAGAAGAAAATTTTACTAAACATTTGTAGATTAAAAACAGCTAACAAAATCTTTAATATCAACAAAATGTTTGCTATATGCAGGGTGATTTAGTCACGACCCGCCGAATTTCACCAGCGTATTCCTCGGCTCATTTTATGAAAATATATCCACTACGACCATCCCCGAAAATACAAGTGTGCGAAATGGCAGCGCTTTGGAAATTTTAGACTTGGTGGTCGGAGGGTAGTAGGATAAAATTGCTAACTTCTGAACCAGTAGTCGAATTTTTTTGGTTTTGGGCTTGTTGGAAAGGTCTTTGGGAGACTTTGTTACTTTAAATTAACAAAAATTTGGCTCAAGTAGAACTAAAAATGTGAAGATTTAACAGATTTATTTTTGCTGTTTTTATCCTACTAATTTTTATTAAAAAAATCATAGTTTTTTCAGCAACTTCATTTCTAACTGATTTTTAGCTGATTTGGCAAAACTGTTTACTAATTTTTTTCTAGCAGCGTGTGTATTTTTTAATACATTAAATATGTCTGCATTGGTTTGGCCAACCCCTGTAGATAAATTGGCAAAGATGTATTGTTTATTTTTATAAAATCTCATAAATAACATTCTAAAATCACATGCCGAAATTATATGAAGAAATAAAGAAGCTATGCATTTATGACCGTATTCTACCACTGTGCAATGTGAAATGTTAAATATAAGTAGTTTGTATATCTCTGATTTGTAAATTTATTACACGTGTTGTCAGTTGATTCACACATACCTACTCTTTACATTCGTGTTCATTGAATATTCTAAAGACCAAATGCTAAGGTGTGATAACAATACAACCTTTGTCAGTTCTGACATAAGATATGACAAATTATTTGTCAGCATTTATCTGACACATGGTAGTCTAGTATATTAGAAATTATGCAAAGGATGATGATGATGACCAACATTATTCTGATGACGCTTATAATATTATGCTCAAAAAAAAGTCCGTAAAGTGAGCAAAAAGTTAGTTGAGTCAGTAAAATTTTTGCTTGGAGGATTCTTGTAGCAAATTTGCTAATATCTGCAAAAGTATTTAGCTGAAAATCAGTGAGATGATTTTTAGCATAAGTTTTGTAAATTCAACTAAATATTTTGCTGACACTTAGTTCAATGCAAATGAAAATCGACTTCTTGAAGGTTGTGCTGGAGCTTAGGTTTTGCTTTAGAAAAAAACTAAGAAACTTAATATAAAATTTTTACTTTAGTTAATTTATGTTGCTGAAATTGAAATCTATTTTATTTTGTGATTGTTTTTAATATATATTGGACTTACACATCGCTAACATAATGCAATTAAATAAAAAATCTGGAAATAAACAAAATATTTTTTTAACTAAATAACAAAATATAATAATTCCCAATTATGTACGTAAAATTACATTTTTCTAATGAAAATAATACAAAAAAAAAATAAATACAAAAAAAAAATATTCAAAATGTGGCTAAATATCATAAAAACCCTTTATCTTTTAAAAACAACTACCTGTAACTGGCATCAGTATTGCCAAGTTAGGGGGTTTCCTCCTAGATTTAGGGGGGTTTCAGTCGTTTGGGGGATTTTAGGGGGGTAACAACTCGTAAGGAATTTAGGGGGAATTTTAAAGGGTAAACATCTGATTAAAAGAGGTAATTTTGACATTTTAAAATCAAAGTCTTTGGTTCGATTAATATTTTTGTAAAATTTTTATCATAGCTTTAACTTTTTTAGATAGCTGGTAAAATTTATTCACTTTACTGTGCTGTTAAAAAAATTTTAGATTTTGACTTCGACAATAGTTTTGTTCAAAGAATTTCAAATAAAAACTAAAAATCTGTCAGATTTTAGAAAAAATAATTTTAATGGGAATTTTTCTTGTTTTTACCGTAAATCTAGGGTTTTTTTTACAATTTATAGGGATTTGTAAAGAAATACTTGGAGTATACAATAAAAAATTAAATGAAACGCGGTTGCATTTTGTGTAAGTCTGTTTTAATCTTTCTGTTTGTTTTAATCTTTTCTTTATCTCTACTTCTACCATACAAGCTGAGACACATACACCTGTAATCTCTTTGCTTGTTCCCATGCTATTAATGGAGAACATTTGGTAGCAACGAAAATTAGTTAAACATTATATCGAAATGAGTTTTTTGCTAAAAGCGTGTAATTAAAATTTTAGCAAAAATTGCTGAAATTTAGTTAAATATTTAAAATAGACGTTTAACAAAATTTTCCATTAACTTTTTTTTTGTGTGTAGTAGTAGTGCTGATGATGTTGACAATGGTAGTGGTAAAAAAATATTTTTTTTGTTTTTAAGTTTGCTTTTTTTTAATGATAATATTTTTAATATTAGAGATGAGACTTGAATACAGGATACACAGGATTTAGCAAATTTCAAAATTGTTGCCATAAGTTAATTTATATGTAAATAAAAACAAATCCAACTATTCTATTGTCTTTGATATGTTTATAACATAAGCATGTTTAACACTTATCCCTCGTATAAATAGGGTTTCTTTCTAATAAAATTTAATGGTTTTAAAGGGAATATATAATATAATATCAATATCGTGATTTTCTACAACAATATGTTTTCGTATAAAAATTTATCAGCGTTATACGAGAATATGATGTATAAATGTACTCAAATACATTGCGTTTAATATAAGCGTGTCCCCAAGATCTCAGTCAAAGACATTATTTTTATTTGAGAAATTTAGTTAAGAATATAATATTAAAATTAGTTAATAATTATGTTAAAATATTTTGGTATACTTTGCACAAAATTACTAAGCCAAATGCAATTCATCAAATAATTAAAGAAAAATCTTAATATAAGTATTCAATACCATTACTGCATACCCTGACCGACAGTTTTATCCACATGCACATACAGTGGTGTCTACTGATTCAACCTCCGTGTATTAAAAAAAAAAAGCAAATCAAATATATTAACTAGGTGGATACTAGTATTTTGATATGGATAAAGATCTTATCAGAACCCGAATTTTTAGAAAAGCTAGAGCTTCCAGAACAGGCAGAGCTTTAACAAAAAAAACAATTAATAATCAATTTTGCTCCATTATTGTCTTCTTAGCAATTAAAAATGTGGCTAGAGTCTTTGCCTAACAAGCATCATGACATTACTAAACTTTGAAGACCAAAAATATTCTATTCAGATAAAACATTTTTAGTCAGAGGCTCAAGTAATATTTTTTAAAGTTTTCTTGTAAAAAAATGAGTTGATAGATATCCCACTCGCATCCCACTAAGCGACCAAAAACCTCTTAAAGCTCTCTTGATTTTGAAAAACAATAGTCAAACATATTATTTTAATATTTGTTTTCGAAAGATTAAAGAAATATCTATCAGAACTATTTAGGACAAATTTTGCTAAGAACAATAGGTAATAAGTTACATGGATGAGAAAAACCACCTGTTTGGGCAAAATGTCAAATTATGACCCCCTCTAACTCAGAGAGTTCTTAACCGATCTTGTTGAAGAATTGTGTCTACACTACTATCCAATATTACTAACCTTGGTTCAAATTTTCATCCCGATCGAAAGGCATCGTTTTGGAAAATTGGGTCACTTGAGATGAAACTCCCCATATATATTCATTTATATTTATTAATATTTTACCTATATATATCCTAAATTTAGTAGAATGAAAATACGAGTATATTTTGATGAAATCAAAAAAATATTTGCTAAAAAATTTTCGATTGCTGACTTCAGCGGGGCAGATTTTTATTCGCATTAAAAAAAGCTCTTAAATAAACTTTAAAGTATTCACATATTTTTTTGCTACTAATACTTAGAAAACCTTTTTTCTTGGCAATAGTTATTACGCAAAAAAATGGAAAAATCAGTGGAAATTTTACTCTTTGAGCACAACATACACCCAAAACAAAAAATTAATTATTGAGATAAAAGTCCGATTTTTTTTAAACTTTGTCTTGTGAGGTTTATTTGAACATTTTATTAATTGTTTCTGAAAATAATAATGTGAATCGAGAGTAAACTCGAAAATTAAAAATAAAAAACATGAAAAGCTGTGTTTTCTTTATTTTAAAAAAACTAGGCAAAAATTAAAAAAAACTTCTCTTCTTTAGGGACGTCATATGAAAATCCGCTAATGCTGCACAGTGGCTCCTGATTTTCAACATCTTTTTTGAGAAGAAGCCATTTAAACCGTGTTTAACAAGCTTTAACTTTTTTATTTCTGCGAATTTTTTTCCAAAATTTCAAAGTAAGTTCTCATAAAAAAAAAATTTCATCTGATTCGGTTGTCACAACCGAATTCGCAACACCCAAATTATAATTTGTTACCGAAAAAATTCAACGCTTTACCCGTATTGCTTTATTTACTTGATGAGAAGTAAAAAACAAAATTGCAAGAATTGAACTAATTAAAATCAAAAATATAACATATTTAACTAATAAACATTGTTCGGGTATAGGCTAGAATATCTAGTCATAATAAACTGTGTTGTTAGTGTTTATTAAATAAACAATAACACTTTCTGATTATAGCATTAGTGTCATGAGGCACTAAATCGTAAAAAATTAAAAACAAAAGTTTATTTTTCAATCTTTTATTATAAATTATGATGTGAGGAAGATTATTCAAGTTCAAGATAATTTGTTCTTTGTTAAACAAAAGCAAAAAAACCCGTGCAATATTATGCAACAGTTTCACTAACAAACATTTCTCAAACAGTTCTTAGATTTCAAAATAAATGGATGTTCCACATTACCCGCCTACTTCACATTATCCGCACTTACTCTGTATACAAATATTAACAAATTCACTTTAAATTTTTGAATAAAATGTGGACTAAAAAATAAATATGCTAAATTTTATCTTAATTGAATAAAAATTTCGGATGCTTTTAGCCAAAAGTCGTATAAAAATGCGAAAAATAAGCGAACTTATTTTTTAACAAAAACTAAGTTTGCTTATATTTTATTATTTTTTTATCGTTTTAATCTATTGAAATATAGACAAAAATAATGGTGACGTTAGCACACAATCACAACATTTTATTCATGTGTACATTATTATGCATTACTTTAAAGAAAAATGTACTATTAGAGCAAACGTTGTTCCAGAAAATTTGTTATAACTTTTCAATTGTAACCGAAATACTTTTTTTTATAATGGTAGAGCACAAACCAGGAAACATTTAAATTTTTCTTTCGAAATTTTGACAAAGAAGTCCGAAAATTGAATTTTGAAAAAAATCACAAAATATTTCGCGTCGTAAGTTGAAAATCAAAATTAAGCACATTTTTCACAATGGCTTTCAGACAGAGTGATTAAATAAATCGCCTAGAAAACACAAATTTTGAATGGAACTTAAAGAATATAATTATCAATTTTATATTTTTTATATTAAATTATATTTTTTCGAAAAAACAATGGACAGTTTAGTTTTATTTTTACACAATATCTAAAATCGAAAATCCAGCAATAAACGAGAAAATTCAGCATGTTTTTAAAGAGTAGAGGTGCAATAGACGAAAATATTAGTGTTCAAATAATATAAACTTTTCGCTTTTTTGGTGAAAGTTTTCATCTAAATTTGGACCAAAATCAATGAACAAAACTACCCAGGTATAAATTATAGACGATAGAAATACAAAGCGCTGTCAGAACGTTTATTTTCGATGGTACCAAACAAAAAGCATTTTGATTGTGAACTGTTTCTTAAACACTTTGAGAGTAATTTTCATAAAAAAATTACAGCGGTTTATGAAATAAAAACACTTTAAAAACATTGCTTTAAAGGGTTTTTCTGACGTTTGCAAAAAGTGCTTTATCACCACTTCTTTTATTAATTATTTGAAAAAAACACTGTGAAATCATTGGTCTAATGCTTTCTTGCAAAATTGTCTTCATTAATATAAAATAACTTTAAAATATTAGTGTGAAATATATTTGAGTAATTCTGACATAATCGCTTATGTCGAAATTCCTAGTTTTGAGATACGAGGGCGGGTTAATAAGTCGGTGACTTTTCGAACTTCCCTCGTAGTTATATGAAATTCAACAATTCTCTCACCAAGTACCACCTGTTAATAGACTACTGTCAAATTCTGAGCAAGTTCCGTAATTTACTTTGTGTTTAACAGCTGTTCAAAACATACAACCTCGTGGATTTTTTTAAAAATGAAAAAAAGTGAATTTATAACCGTCAATCAAACCAAAGAAAAGCTTGATAATACTATGGGGACTCTGCACCATCGATTTCAATGGTAAAAAAAAGTGGTTTACTGACTTTCGTTGTTGTCGCACAAGTACAAATGACGCTGAACATTCTGGACGGCCATTTTTTTTTTTCTTTTTTTTTTTTTTTTTTTTTAAAGAGAGGCAACACTCAGGAAATACTTCCTATATTTTAGTGTGTTGCTTTCTTTGGAAAGGGATAGTAGAGAGTCGAAAGATGGGGAAAGATGAAGGGCTTCAGACATGGCAACACTGTTATTGCGCGAGATGATAAGTATTAGAACAGTTGTTGCTCGCCACCTGATGGAGAGTTGGCGAACTTATTGAAGCTTTTTGGTTCATAGCCCTGATTCATTATTTTACTTCGGTGGGGTTAATTGCTATGGGAACACCGAAGGTGAACATTGCGATACGTATAAGGGATAGAAAAAACTCATACGTATTAATTTGATGTTGCCGGCACCCGGGATCGAACCCAGACCATCTGTGTAATAGTCCAACGCGCTAACCATAACACCACAACGCGAAATATGTCGAAAAAATCCACGATATGGTGTTGGCCGATCGAAGAGTAAAAGTGCGTGAGATTGTTGATGCCATAGGCATTTCATATGTCAGTGTGGTTTCGATTTTAAATGATCAGATGGGTTTAAGAAAGCTGTCTGCAAGATTTGTGCCGCGTTTGCTCTCAATTGACCATAAACGTAATCGTGGCCTATAAGGTAATGGCAACAGTTTTTTGGGATGCACGCGGGATTAACCACATTGATTAAAACAATAAACGGTGAATATTATGCCAACTTATTGGACCGATTTAACGAGGATTTAAAAAAAAAAACGACCCCATATAGCCAAGAAATGCCTATATTATGGACCTCGAAAAATCCTATTTTTTTTAAAGGATACAAAAATTGGCGAAACGTTTTTGCAAAAAAAAAACTGTGTTTCATTCAAAAAGTCACGGACTTTTCGATCCGCCCTCGTATTACGGTCTTTATATAAAAATGATATAATAAAAATTTGCAATATTTTTGAACTAAATTGAATTTAAAAAAAAGTTTTAGCGCATTATTAAGTTCAAGAATAATTAGCAAAAACTAAGATATTTAAAATATAGTTTAAGCTATGTTTCATAGCACTTCTTAAAAGTTTAATAAAAATATAAAATAAAACCAAAGTCATATCCGGTGAAAATATGGCTATTATATATGAAATAATGTATATCTGTAAAATTATTTTAAAAAACTATTCTCACATATGTATTTAAAACGATTGCAAAGTACCCTTTTTGTCGCTTTTATAACGCTTTGGCAACTTTAAAATTGTAAATTGATTGGTATTTTTAAATTTGTTTTCAAACGTTTTGATTACATTATAATGGTACATCTTGGTTATCATTTCAGTCATCACAACCCTTTTAATTTGTAAACAAGACTATTATACGAACACTTTTCTGATGGTTAAAAAAGCATTTCAGAGTTTGTTTTTGCATCGCTTTGAGAACGGTGTAAAAATCCATCCACACACCGTAAAACATGGTTATCGCTTGTACCACTTTTTTAAGTTCTTTTTAGACTCTTTAACGATGGTATTTTTCTACTTGTGTACTAACAATTGTCAAATTTGATTTTTAACCATTATATTCTAAATTAGTGGCCATTACCTACACTTGATTTTGATTTTGGTTTTAAACGGTGGCTAATATATTGCTCCAAAGCCTTGCAGCAGTAAATTTACCTAGACACCGCATTAGATATTAATAAAAAAAATTTAAGTTTCGTTTAATAACAAATGGATTTAAAAATTAGCTTTATTACAAAAATGAGTGTGTTAAATTAGTTGCCACCACTGTATCTGTCTCTATAAATTTTCAATTTCATTTGATGTCGTTATAGAAAAAGAAATCTATCCACCCTTTTGTTTTAATATATCTAAAGAATATAAAATATTTTTGATGTTGAAATATAATTTGCATATTTTAAGTAATATTTGGAAGAAAAGTTATTTGATGACTTTTAAAACAAATGAAAATGAAAAGTTCAAATTACTTTAGTCAATTTATACATATAATTTTTTTTATAAAATGTTAATAATTCAAATGTTTTCCATTTAAAGCCATTTAAAGAAATTTTACAATTTTTTAAAATTTAATTATTTTAAACCAAATTTCATACATATGTGTTTTATAACAAAAAGAAAAGCTTTGAAAATGACAATCAATTATAATATTAAGACAATTTTAAGTAATACTTTTTGCTAAAAAAAAAGGAATTTTGTTAGGTATTATAAATAGTATAGAGAAATTTATATATTTTAAAAATAAGATAATTAATATTTTGAACCATTATAGAGGAATTTTGTGGATCCGGCTGTGAAATATGTTGCAATAGCCTAATTAAACTATTTTTTTTTTTGCATTTAGATATATGAAAACTGTCTGACCAAATTTTATAGAATAATAGATTTATGCCAAAGAGATGTTTTTATCAATTTCATGGCTCTACATCACCTCTTAATACGCTGACGATCCAGACGGGTAAAGCTTTTTACAAACTTTTAATTACATATTACTTTTACGGTTAAACTTAAATTTTTTTTTTAAAGTTTTTTAAATTTTTTTTGAACTAGATAAAATGCGTTTTTAAAAAAACTTACAAATTACCGTCAATCTTTTCGTAATGAAGACGTATTATATCGGGAACGCATAAAAGGGAAAAATGCAAAAAAAAACAAGAAGTTATCAAAAAAGTATAAGTTCAAAATTAGAAAACTTATTCGCAAATATTGATCATAAAAGGGGTAATTACAGTCACATTCTTGAATATTTTACAACTCTTGTTTATTTTTCATACTACCATTTTTTATGTTTTTATGGCAATAATTCGATATTTAATTAGTTTTTTACAAGGCTGCCCACGAAATAATTTTAATACTGTTATCTGATTCACACCCCTTTCAAATTGGTACCGAATCCGTTTATTAAAAAATTAAACTTAGAATACTTTGTATGTAAATACCACTGCAAATGTAGTTAAAAACAAGAGAAATTTCACTTAAAGAAAGGACTACATACATTTTAATAAATCCAACTAACATTAACATTTGTTTTTTAATGTTCAAAAAATTACTAAAAATTTAAGTAAAAATTAACCACATGGTAGTAAAAAAAACAAAATTTTTTTTTTTATTTTTTTAAACAACAACAAACTACTGTAAAAAATTAATGTAAAATTATAAAACAGTCATTTGATGTGGTATGTTTTGTTCTACAAATGACTGACATTTACATTAAAAATAAAGAAACTGTATTACAACCCAAACAACTACATATTTTTAAAACAGAAGTTCCCTGAGTGTACCAGTACACCCTAACCGTTTTGCTTAATACCGTCATCGTACCAGACTTAAAACGATATTTTTAATGTTTTTGTTTGTTTTTAGCTAAAAACTTAATTTTTTTTAACACAAAATATCAAAAACGGCAAAGTAGTTAAAAGCGCTACAACGAATGCAAAATAAAGCTCTAAAAGTGGTGTATAACCTTCCTATCACTCATTCAACTGTACAGCTATATAGGGAAAAAGCTTTATTACCGATTTCTGGGATTTATAAAATGCAAGTTTTAGTCTATGTTTTTAAATGTATTCACAAAATTGGGCACCATACTATAGATTTCTTACAAAATGAAAACGTATACAATACGAGAAATAATGATAATTTGGCTGTAGCTTGGTGTCGACTGGAAGCAACAAAGTAACGCATTGAGTATGTGGGTAGTCGTGAATTCAACAATTTGTCACCAGTTTTAAAATCTATAAATATAATTTCAATATTTAAAAGAGACTTAAAGGATTATTTATTACAACATGTGGAAGAGCTTCTGATGTAATTTTGTTGATCTAATGTGTACAAATATACTAATTTTAATGTTATATAAAATTTTACTTTTAGTAGTATAAAATTCAAGTACTTATGTGTTTATTTGTTTTTGCCAACTCGCCTCTACAATGCCGATAAGGCACTGAGGCGTCATAATGTAATGATTTTTTTTTTTTTAAATAAAATGAAAACAAAAAAAAAAAAAAGTTTAACCTTTTGTTAATGGAAACTACATAATATTTATAATTTAACGTACGGAGTAAAAATTTAAAAATGAATGCCAATAGCATTACCAATACTGGTAACAATACTGTAATTCGGTTCGTTTGCCAATTATAACGGGTTGACGAAAACTCAAAACCATGTCAGATATTTCCAAAACTTTATTATCGACTTGAAATACCATCAAAACATTTATGAATAGAACTCGACTTCGTTCATATTGCCACTACGGGCACGTCGGCAGCGGTCGATTCATTGGATCCAATTTTCGATGACTCGGTTACACATTTCGGCCGTAACTGCCGCTATTTCGCGTTCAATGTTGGCTCTGAATCCTTCAAATGTCGTCGGCTTGTTTGCATAGACCAATGATTTGACGCAGCCCTAAAGAAATAAGTCTAAAGGCGTTAAATCGCACGAACGATGCAGCCTATTCACTGGTCCATTTCCTGAGATAACACGTTCACCAAACTTACTCTTCAATAAATCGATTGTAACGTGTGCTGTGTGACACTGTCCTGTTGAAACAACATGTCGTCCGAGTCCATGTTTTCCAATTCGGGCCAAAAAGCGAGTTGTGATAAAAAATTGATTTGTATAAACAAATACTTGACTAAATAAAAAAAAAAAAATTAATGCATTACCTTGTTCGAATCAAAATCTACATTCGTTTAATGTAAAAATAAATTATATAAAATTTTACGATTTTTCGCCCAAAAAGCACCAATAGTCTTTTACCTCCACTATTACTATTCTGAAAGGCCTTTTCATATAAAAGCGAGTTTTGTTAGAAAAATTTTGATTTGTATATACTTCAACAAAATTCAGAAATTTTTACCTTTCAAATACGATTACTCAAGTTTTGCTCTACCAAGAGTACTAAGTAATATTCTTTGTAAAAAATACGTAATCATTTAATTTCCTTTCCAATGATCCCATCATCTATATGGCATATTTGTAACTCCTTAAGAGGAAATAATCAAAAGTTAAGATGTTTTTTTTTTTTTTTGAGCCATCAAAAATAAACGATCTCAGTGAATTAGTAAACAGGTAAAAAATTGGTCACGGTTATGTAATTCAATACTTTCATTTAAAAGTGGTCAGTCCAGCCAATATTACAGCCGAGCTAGATTATACTGTGGGGGAATTTGCTCCTTCGTTTACGACCATAAAATATTGGGTGGCAGAGTTTAAACGAGGCCGTACGAGCTGCCAAATTGAACACCGTAGTCGTCGACCAATTGAGGTGTCCACTCCAGAATCGATTAAGAAAACTAACAAAATGGTATTGAATGATCGTCGGACAGTGCTTAAAACCACAAAAAAGAGTATGGATCTCTAAACTACTGGTCCAGTCGGGAAAAAGTGTTCACAAAATAGAAAAGAGGGAGCAATTTCCATGAAATTTATTTTTAAATTATCTCAAGTTGTTTCGCAGTGATAATTTTTTAAACTTAATTCATGATTTGCCGCCACCTGCTAAAAAACGGGACCAAATTTTGTGGAAAAAGTTCAATAGCGTTTTTTATTTAAAAAAAAGTGTACTTATATTATCAGTTAAAGCAAAATTTTATTTTCTTTTAATAAAAAGTAAATAATTGTCCCACGTTACAAAAATCGTTTCAATATTGTTTATAGTTATTTTTACATAACACCACAAAGTTCAATATACTATTTGTAACTAAAATAAATCGTATATTTTTTGAATTGTTTTTACGGCAATGTTAAAAATTTTAAACAATTTATAACATTTTCTTACATATGGTTGAAGAAGACCTATTTATTAATTCAACGATGCATAAAACGTTTATATAGTCTATTCCATCAATTAAAACTAATGCACTTAAATCGGACATCTCTGGTCAAATTGTAGTATTTTACAATTTTTTATGTTCAGGTATACGGAGCGTATACTTTATTGCATTATATTTCTCTTATAACCCTTTCAGAGAAATATAATGCAATAAAGTATAAAGAATCACGATCTTCTATTTGGTGTATTTTATGCTTGATATCTTCAATCATACTTTGGAGGAGACATTCATGTCAATTTTTTCCCACTTATTTTATTTTTTTTCTTCAATTTTTCAGTGCATTTGGCTCCCCATTCACTTGCATACAGTTTTTGGCATTAAAGACAACAAATGTCCTCAATTTGATTTGTTTTTGGGACGTTTGGAGTATTTGCGTATTTCGGTACTAAAGGTATATTTTTTGCATTAAGCTATTCTAACATCCCTTTGGCATAATGACAGCTTGCTAAATCTGCCCAAAATAATATGTCGTCTTTAGAGTGTCTGTCTCTGATAAAATTTTCCAGTTTTACTAAACATTTATTAAAGTAAACGTTCGAGTTTACAGATATAGCATTTGAATCCTGGTTGTAAAGATATGATATACATTTTGGAGAAATGGCTGCGCACACAAGTACTTTTGGTTCAAACTTTGCCTTGGCCGAATAGCGTACCTTGTGTGTGTGTGTTTTTTTTTTTTTTTGAAGTAAGTTTTCTGCATTTTGTAGGTATTTCTACCAATTATTTTTTACTATATTTGGATATTATCTCTGGTAGTGTTTCACTTTCAGTTGGAGTAAGTTTTTGCGAATTGTTTCTATGGAATCATGAACTTTTCTGGCCAAATTACGATTTAACGCCCCTTAATCAAATAACCGCCAATTGTTTCAAAGTGGAACATATTGTGCTACGTGGTCCTTGTTCCTTAAGGAAATAATGTTGCACTTCGTTTTTAGGCTAGCGTCCAGGCATAAGATATACAGTTTTCTTAAACTGTTTTGTTCAAACACTTTCATTTCGAATTTTTTATACATTTGAAGATTTACAATTATGCTTACAATATAAGATTTTGTTGACATACATTTTATTTGCATTCCCATTTAGATCATTTACTTAGTTGGCATAGGTTAGTCTTTGTAAATTTAAAGTAACTTAAATAAGTTTGATATAATTTTTATTAAAAATAAAAATTATGGTTTTCGACCTTGAATTGTGCAATGAAAATGAAAATTATTCAAGTTCGAGGCCATACTCTATATTTTTTTATTAGGATATTGTCCTAGATTATTTGTTAGCAAAATAAAGAAATATAGAGTATGGCCTCATTTTCAGTGACTTAAATATTTGTCCACCTGTTTTTGATTTTGATATCTATTTCAGAAGATAATTAAAAATAGATTACGATTTCGAATTTAATAATTTAATAAGTAGGTACTTGTGAAAGCTTGCAATAAAATAATATACGACAAATATAAAAATTTAAACTGGATGTAATATTCACAAAATGGATATAATAATATCTAAATTACTTTAAAAATAATATTTTCAACAAAAAAATATCAAACATCAAAGAAATAAAAATATTAAAAAGTTATTTAGAGTAAAATAAAATGTTGCATATAAATTTATACAAATTGTATGAATACAGTTACAGACAAACATATGTATTTATAAATTCGTTAGTATCTACATTTCAATAAATATTTTTTTTTTATGATATACATAATAAATTTTTCATGTACCAATTTTAATAATATTTACATACTAAATGTCTATACATATGTACATAACATTTACAATGAGCCTATTTTTGTATGCTCAATATTATACATAATTTTATTTTCCCCATGACCAAATTTCATTCACCTGCATTTATATTTGAAAATAATACAATAAAAGATTTAAATGTAAAAAAGTTATTTCAAATAATAAAAATTTCATTTTCATTTCATTTATTTATTGTGGAGCATATTATGGATAGTTTACAACAATAATAAAATTAATATATAGAGCAATTCCATATGAAAGCGATCACCTTTTGGACGACCCCTCTCCGATTTTAAAATAAATAGTCTCAATCGATTGCCCAGCAAAAAATAATGTACCTACATATTTTTTTTTTTTTATAGTGACTGGTTTAGTGGTGGTGTGCACCACTGTCATGTGACAAAATTGAAGAATTCTTCATAAGGGACCTCATTGAAAGTTGTTTAAAAAAAAACTACTAAAGCGATCGCAACGAGTGATAGCTCGTTGGAAAGGTATTGAATCAGGCTTTAATTAAAAAATAAAATTTTCTTAATTTTTCTCAGAGATTTACCTTTTTTCCCATGAAAATTAAATTTTCCCATGAAAATTAAATTTTCCGATTTTCCACAGAAGCTCCTAAATTTTCCGGCTAATTTTATTTTTTTTGGATTCCTCATAATTTTGCTTTAAGAATCAGCCATAAAAAGATGGGCCCCGACTCCTTGTTTGGACAGGAGAAGAGCTTAAGAGACCACCTTGTTCTCATTGTTTTTATATTTTTTATAATTGAATTATTTTTAATTATTTAACAAGAAAAATTAGGAAAATTTTATTTTTTAATTAAAGCCTGATTCAATACCTTTCCAACGAGCTATCACTCGTTCGCTTTAGTAGTTTTTTTAAAACAACTTTCAATGAGGTCCCTTATGAAGAATTCTTCAATTTTGTCACATGACAGTGGTGCACACCACCACTAGTCCAGTCACTATAAAGAAAAAAAAATATGTAGGTACATTATTTTTTTCTGGGCAATCGAATTAGACTATTTATTTTAAAATCGGAGAGGGGTCGTCCAAAAATTTGCCAATTTTGATCGTTTTCATATGGAATTGCTCTATACAAGTTTAGTCGACTTTTGAGCTTAAACATGATGTTTTAAAATTATGATAGATTACTTTAATTTTAACTAACTAATTAAGGGAAAAATTTACAAAAACCTTTAATATTAAGAGAGAGAAAAAAGAAAATTTTTGGAAAGGAAGTCTAAAGATAAAAGAAAGGGAATTTAAGTGGGTAAAAGTGAACTGTTTAAGGACAGAGAGAATTGATATGTTCATAAGAAGAATACGCACATCTATTAAAGAATTTTTCTTTAATAATATCTATTTTATAATATTTATTTTAACAAGTTTGATATTGGATAGTGAGTGAAGACGTGAAGTTGAAAAGTAGGGTGGCAAATTATAAAACATTTTTAGCAACTTGTTCTGACAAACTTGTAACCATTTTAAGTGGCAGTGTTGCACCATACTAGAGCAGCATAGAATATTATTGCATGGAATATTACCTTTAAAATTAAGAGGTTATTTTCAATACTAAGATCTGATTTTCTGTTTATAAAAGGATACATAACGTGTGTTGTATGATTTACTTTGTTTACAATATTGCTAATATGTTCATTTAATAACATTTTCTTGTCCAGTATGACACCTAAATACTTAACGTTGTCCCTCCAAGTAACTTCAACCCTGTCAACTTTTATATTTGATTGTGGAAGAAAACAATTTTTTCTTTTCTGGTGAAGAAAATTGCCTGGGTTTTAGAAGGGTTAACTAAAATTATCCACTTCTTAAAATATTCCGTAACTGAGTCAACAGAACTTTGTAGGTTGCTTATTAAATCGGATGCAAGGACGTTTGAGCTTAAAATAGCGGTGTCGTCAGCAAAAATTGAAGAATCACAGCTTGTTAATGTTGGGAAATCTGAAGTAAAAATATTGTAGAGTATAGGGGACAAACACGATCCCTGGGGACATCCAGCTAAAATGTATTCTGCCGAAGATTGATTACCGACATATACACAAAAAGACCTGTTTGTTAAGTTACTCCTAATAATTCTAATAGTTTGTATGTTCATGCCAATAGTGATCAATTTACAAACAAGTCCGTCGTGCCATACAGAGACAAAGGCAGATTTTATGTCCACTAGTATCATTGCCGTAGATTTTTCCTCGTTAAAATTGTCTTTTACTTTATTTCTGATTCGGACCAGCGGTTGTGTGGTATTGTGTTCCGCGCGAAAGCCGAATTGCGAATCACAGACAAGTTTTAGGAGCTTAATACTGACAGGGAGTTGGAAACAAATTGATCTGTGTCAGAATCTCTTAAGTTTGAAAAAACCGAGTGATTCAAAAGAAACTTTTGGCAAAGTACCTCAGCCTTCTGAGTGTTAGTGGTGTAGACATTTCCGTTAAATTTTAAAGTTGGAGTACATTTCTTCCTCCTCCAAATAATTTTAGAAATGTTCCAAAACTTTCGAGAGGATTTATCTAAACCTTTTAGGAAATTATTCCAGCTGGAATTCCTAAAATTAACTATGTTATCATGGATAACATTACTTAAGAATGTAGTCTGATATTTAAAAACAGGAATTCTGTACCTAATCCAACATCTTCTAGCCTTGTTTTTGAGCGTAATTAAATTAATAATATGTCTTGGTAGTCGCTTTGCCAAAAAGCTAATTCTCGTTATGTTTTATAAAGTTATGGATTGACACGTTGGTACCTTAAGCTTATAAGAGCGGAACAAAATAAGGGACACGTATTTTTTCACGTGTTAAAAAGTGGTCCCAAAAATTATTTGATAATTTTAATAACAAAATTACTTGAAAATAATGCGGTTTTTGCAGGGTAATTTTGAAATATCATACGAATATATAAAATAAGTTAATGTATGTATTATATAAGCAACTACATCAGCCCCAAATACCACCAAAACCTAGTTAAGGAATTAAAACTTCAAGAAAGAGCCAAATGTGTACTAACCATTTTTAAAATCTATCGTGTTTTGGGTTGCTATAAAAAATAGTTTCAACGCTACCCAAAAAATACTTCATCCTACATAAAAACTACGAAAAAAAATTCTTTCTACAATCGTTTAAGCGTTTTTGCCATTCGAGAATATATGAACAGCGTTCAAACTGGTGTTATCATTTTAAGAATGAACTCTCTTTTTAAATACTAAATTTAGCGATCTGAAAAAGCCATAACGCGCTTCGTAGAATGTTATTTTATCTCTAACATAATTGCAAATCTTAATGACTTAAGTCTTACCAATTTTTATGCTGAAACCTATTTCGGAACTTGGAATTTTCTTTAATGGGAGACAATCCTTGCTTGTACCAATTAAAGAAAATGGTATTTCAGTCTATTATCTTCAGTCTGGTATTTCAGTTTTGGAATGAAGGAGTCGAAAATAAGATCCTCTGCTGCTTAAAGATGTAAAATGAAGCATATAAATAAAATTTGGAGAACAATCAAATCCAATCTAGTTAACTACACACAGAGCAATAAAGTGCCAACCGAATTGAAAAGTGTATATTAATGGTAACAACTTATAAATTCAGTTAGAACAAGGATATTTACATTTTTAGAATAAAAACGTTTTTAGAATATTTACTTTAGATTTCTGAATATTTTGGGTGTTGCAACTAAAATTCAGTTGAATTAACCGAACTTTGTTGTGAAAACTAATGTTAAGTTGTGCCAATCGTCTGAAATTCTTAATAACCGCATTTGAGTAGTAGTAACAGAATTTTAGTTGGCAAATAGCTAAATTTTTCTCTGTGTGTATTGAACCCTGAAAACACAAAAGTGAAAAAATTACAATATATCCTTTAAATGTTTATTTATTACTCAAAAACACTTTTTTGAGTAATAAATAAACATTGCACGGTTTTTGTTTAACAAAAAACAAATGATCTTGAACTTGAATTTGAATAATCTTGCTCACTTCATAATTTATGATAAAAGAACGAAAAATAAACTTTTGGTTTTAATTTTTTTAAATTTAAAAGTAAAACGTATCCTTTAAATGTTAAACAAAACTGCTTTCAAGAAGAACTACTGGTGATAATATCTAAGAATAAATGAATATTCAGATTTAAACACCTGAAACTAAATTATTTAACTTAATAAGGTAATAAACCTAAAAAAAATAAATATCTAATCTAATTAAAATTAATTTAAAATATGTATTACTAATACTACTAAACTTAAGCATTTATAAAAAACAACTACATAAATATTACAAAACCAACAACAATATATTGATGTTTGCTATGTAGCGATAATATAAAAAGTGTCAAGTCAGTTCCGAATTTAAGCAAATATTTAATTGACTCAATTAATTTTTAATTGACCGTTTTTAAAATTTTCAACAAACTGATTTAATTGAAAAAGTAGGGAAATATTTCTTTCTGTGTTAGTTGAATTCAGAAAGGGTGGATGAAATTGAGTCAACCACTCAACAACTACTTTTATATGTTTTCAGTCTTACGCGAAATATTTTTAATCGATCTTTGTATTTAAATTCAATAATATAGAGTTAAAAATATCTTAAAAACAACAAAAATCACATTTAAAAATATTCCATACATAATTTTTTTACTTTTTAATTTGAGAAATATAACAAGTTCAAATATTTTTACATTCATTACAAAACATGGCATAAAAAGTGATTTAATTAAATACAAATATTATTTCACACTGTTTTAAAACTTAATTTAATGATAATTTATACATACATTTTTATATGTTTTATTTAACTCAACACCATGACGTATGAGTTTTAAATAAATTTAATTATAACTCATACGCACAGTAGGTTCATTTATTATTGTATATGTATATTTCAGTGTAACTATATGAATAAAAAATAACTGCTAACAAATTAGTTTGGGTACAATTGTTATAAGTTTTACTTTTTCAATTTCAATTTATTTCCCCAGTTAATATGTATTTGTTTTTTATAAATTCCATAGAGATTTAAGTATGAAAAAATAAAAAATAAAACAAAAAATTTAAATAAAGTTGAACAATTTATGTAAACAATAAATACATAAAAAATATGAGTTGCGAAAAAGTTGTATTTATTTACTCTTTTTTCAAGCAATACTCAGAACACAGTTAAACATAAACTATTGTTCGAGTTTTAATTAAAAAAAAATTGCAAAAAAAAATACCATAATCAACTAAAAACTCTGAAGTTATTTAGTGGTTAAATATTAAAAGAATTGTGGCAAATTTGTTTTAATTCATTTTATATACATAAGTTTATTTTTCTTTTTTTTTTGACTTTAAAGTAATTTTTTAACAATTTAAGTTATTTTTCAACATTTGAACATAGAAATGCTAAAAATTTTATATGCAAATCATATTGAACCATTTGTTACAACACCAACATTATTGGTTTATTCGCAATATTGAAGGCAGTTAAACAATTAAAGCTGACCAAGGTCGAAAATAAATTATGCTACCAATGCAGTTGTTAGACAAAAAATAATAGAAATTAACAAACAGAACTGGAAAAATGTGTTTCAAAATTATTTTGTTTTCTATATCACATTAAACATGGCTTACATATAAACCATATAATTTGATTACAAATATATTTAAGAACAGAAAATTCTATTGTAATACACTTTAAATACAATTTAAAAGATTCTGTTATTACTTGTGAAGTGTGTTCAAAAAAGTGACCAATCTAAAATTTACGATGTGATTGTGGTTTTGCTTTCCATTATTATTTTTTTGAAAATAATCTAAATTTTATGCGAATTATATACAAATGTGCAGCCAATCACAGGATAAAAGAGAATTTAAAAAGCAATTTAGTGTTGAAATCTATCTATGTGTATTCATATATATGTTCAATTTTACAATGTGTGTACTATTGTATTATATGCATTAGGGGGTTTCAAAATTCTAGACGTAGAAATATTCGTTATTTTTAAGGCCCAATTAATGTGACGACAAAGTGTAAATAATCAAAAATCGATAAAAGTAATGTTCATCTAAAGGTCCCGAAATAAAAACTTAAAATTTTTTAAATTGATTAGTACACACAGGAAAAACATTAGTTGAAAATCGACTGAATCTCCGAAAAATCAGTTGGTGAGCCACATATATAATTTCAATTACATAATTTCCTTAATTTTAACAGTTACACGGTTTTAATAACAGTTAAATTTGTAATACAAAAAAAAATAAATATCGTAATTCGTCAAACATTGGTCAAAGAACCCAATACTAAATCAAAATATAGTTATGGTAATAACTGGTAAATTTAAAGTAATTATAACAAATTAATTACAAAAGAAATAAAGAGCATTATAAACATCAATTTAACATTAATAAGTCATCATTTTCAATTCTTTTTTTTATAATTTCTTTTTTTTAGCAGCAACAATTCATTCGGATTTTGGTCATTTTATAAATTCAGAAGCGGGTTTGAAAATGTTATCACTAGTTTCGAACTGAACATGCATGATGCAGTTGCTAATGGCTATGTGCAATAACTCCCAGGTGAAAAAAGTCCCAACGAAAAAATGAAATAAGTCCCAAAAATTTTTCATACAAACTTGGGAGTAATTTCAAATGAAATAATACCCAGTTCTTTTGCAGTTATTTCATTTTTTTAGAAGTTACTTTATTTTTGTTTTATGTGTTATTTCATAATGCAGTAATTCCGAAATGAAATAACTCCCAACAGAACTTAGCGTGGGACTTATTTCATTTTATTTTCTTGTTCGGTGTTATTTCATTTGCTGTGGGAGTTATTTCATTTTCAAAAATTCATTATTTTTTTAATATTGTTAATATTCTAAACGTTTCCTATAACGGGATCTTTTAAAATATTTTGATGATCTTCTTAAATTGTGATAACTTAATCTACTTTTTAGCAAATTTTGAAGGCGTAAAGTTTAATTCCCCAAAGAAAAAAACGACATAGCGCCCTAAAAAATTATATGTAAAATGTTGTTGTAAAAATTTTCTTGTTTTTGGGCAATACGACATTGATTTGGACGAAATAACATTTTTTGTTGGGCGCTATGACGGTTTTTTGTTTGGCCAAAGTAAATTTGGGCGCTATGACGGTAAAAAAAGAAGTTATTGCCCAAAATCATAATTTTTTTTTTTTAAATGTCATAATACCTTCAATGTCAAGGCTGATTCATGAAATCTTTTGTTTGATTTCATGAATCAGTTTCAAGGAAACTTAAAAAAACTGCTTCAATTTTATTTTTTTGTGTCGCAAGCAGAAAAAACTTTATTTCGCGTAGCTGCCTGACGCGTTCTACGGAGGAAAAAACCCTAATCGCGGCCGAAGGCCGCCACACAGAAAAACTTGTTTTTACAAATCCAATGTCGAATCCTTTGAAATCTTATTTTTAAGACAATAAGTAATATAATTTGACCAGTCATAGCTTTGCTATTTAAACAGCTAATTGATTGTTTTTTATCTTAAATAAAAGAGTAGAGCATTGGCCTTCTGTTTATTTAACGTTTAGACACTAATATACAAATTCAAAAAAAAAAAAAGTTTGTAAAGTCAGCAAAAAATTTTGCTGAGTCAGCAAAATTTTAGTCAGGAGGGTGCTAGCAAAAAAATTGCTAATGTCAGCAAAATCTTTTGCTGAAAATCAGCGAGCTGATTTTTAGCAACAAAATTAGTAGATTCAGCTAAAGTTTTGCTAACACTTAGTAGATTAGAAATAAAAAAGCGTTGGTAAAAATTAATAAATTTTTTGCTGTACTTTAGTAGACTGAAAAAAAACGCAAAAAAATTGTAAAAAATTGTAATTTAGTTAATATATTTGCTGAAAATCATAAAATATATTTTTGTGATTCTTTTAAAAATAATTTACAATAATAACGAAATATAAAAATTTTCATTTTCCCACATTGATGTCATGAATTAATTTAATATCTGAAAATATATAGAAATAAATATATATAACATAACAAAAATCTTCTTTCAACTACTTACATCAATGGTAGTCTAAATGATGCTTTCTTTTAAAGGACGCAACTGCCGAAGATAGATAGAAACGAAACGAAAAAATAAACAAAAACAAACGAAACGAAAAAAACAACTCTTTTTTTGCAATAAGAAAAAGGAACAATACACATCTTAGTGTGTCTTTGTCTTTCGCTTTACTCTGTCTACATGTCTGTATATGTTTGTTTTCAATTTGACCACACTAGATTATTTATCTATTAACATTTATTATAGAAATACATATTAAATTTAAATATTTTCTTTTGTCTTTTATTTTATTAATAGATAGTTATTTTCACAAACCGGTGACGACGCAAAATTTAAGTTGTTTTAATCCTCAATTTTGTTTTATGTATGAAAAACAGATACAAAAGTCTTCTTTCAACTACTTACATCAATGGTAGTCTAAATGATGCTTTCTTTTAAAGGACGCAACTGCCGAAGATAGATAGAAACGAAACGAAAAAATAAACAAAAACAAACGAAACGAAAAAAACAACTCTTTTTTTGCAATAAGAAAAAGGAACAATACACATCTTAGTGTGTCTTTGTCTTTCGCTTTACTCTGTCTACATGTCTGTATATGTTTGTTTTCAATTTGACCACACTAGATTATTTATCTATTAACATTTATTATAGAAATACATACTAAATTTAAATATTTTCTTTTGTCTTTTATTTTATTAATAGACAGTTATTTTCACAAACCGGTGACGACGCAAAATTTAAGTTGTTTTAATCCTCAATTTTGTTTTATGTATGACAAACAGATACAAAAGTCTTCCATGGTTAATTTTTTTATATGTCTTATTGCAGTTGTACTTTTTAGTATCATTTTCCTCTTCTCTACTACATCTTGACATGCCGCGACATCTGCTTCATTCTGCGTAAATCTTTCAATCTGGTTGTCGTCCACACTATTAATGTGCTTATCAGCACAATTTCTTTAGCAAAATTAATTAGTAAAACATTAGTATATTAGTAAAGCATTAGTATAAAACAGTTAAGTGCTGAATAAGTATAACAAAAATTTTAGCTGAAAACACGATTTTAGCAAAAATAGTATACCTGATTTACAAGACGTTTTACTAACTTTTGTACTAACTTATTTTTTTGAGTGTACGTAAAAATTTTAATAAGATAGACTTTTAAAAAAATAATCATTAAAAAGCAATACATCTTGGTGTGGGTTGTTATTTTTGGACATAAGCAGTTATGACAGGTCAAATAAATGTTAATTGACATTTCAACGGACTCGACATCTGATTTGAAAAACAAGTTCTTCTGGGTGGTGGCCTTCGGCTGCTCTTAGGGGTTTTTTCCTCCGTAGAACGCGGCAGGCGGCTTCGTGAAATAAAGTTTTTTCTGCGTGCGACACAAAAAACATTATGTCTTATGACATTTTGGGCAATAACTTCTTTTTTTTTATCGTCATAGCGCAAAAAAAAAAGGTTTTTTCTAAATAAAATGTCATAGCACCCAAAAAAAAAGTTTTGGATTTTCTGACATTGATTTGGTCGTTATAACATATTAACATTCACAATTTTGGGGAATATGCGGACATTTAGTCAATATGTCATTTTGGATTTTGGGCAATACGACTTTGGGGAATATAACGGTACGCCCTTAATTCATTTGTGTTGCATGGACTATTTTTGGGAGTTATTTAATTTTTATTCTTTGGAAATTATTTCATGATGAAATCACAACCAAAACCTAGGATTTCTTTCATTTTTGTTTTGGAAATTATTTCATTTGTTTAGAATTTATTTCACTTTTTCGAGACGGGACTTATTTCATTTTTTTAGAATTTATTTCATTGGGAGCTTTTGCACAGGGACTTTTTTGCACCTGGGACTTATTACATAGAGCCGTTGCTAATGTACTAGCAAATTAACTTCATTTAAATAATAAAAAACTCCATCTTTTTTGTTTGAATGGTATAGGATATTATAAAAATAAATTTTAGCAATAGAATTTATTTTAGTAGCATTTAGTATTCATTCACCACTGAAAATCATCATTTGCATTACAGAATTGTTCAATTATGCCGATCGAATACAGCAACTAATTTTAAGATGGTTGTCGTAACCGCCACAATTCTATTCTATATTGACTCGACAGTATAGGTTCGATTGTACTACCAAAGGTTAGTAAAACCCTGTACTCGGTTTGGCCAGTTTGTCTACCAATTTTTATTATAGTCCTCAAAAGATTTTGAAAATCGGTGCACGACTCAAAAAAAGGTGTCCTCAGTTTTTGGCCAACAGCTAATTTAGTGTTGATGATATTGCTTACCTATATTTGGAATAATGTAGCAAAGAGTCCACTGAACAAATTTTATAAACATTTTATGTGCAAAGACATAAAGGAAACAATTATTTTTTTTACTTTCTTCAGCATAACTTACCGGAACTTATAATTTTTCACTAACAACATATGACAAAATTGTAGCCATTGTAAATCTGAAAAACTTTTGTGAACATATCAATACAATCTGAATGTGTCTAGGCATTCGAAATAGTTTACAAAGACCACTTTGTACCTTATAAAGAATTTGGAGTTAGTTTGAGTAAAGGATATAATCCCAGCCTTATTAATGCACATAACAATGATGATGAATCTGACTCTGAATTCGATTCGGATGACTCGATCGATGTTTCAGGCCCTCAATTTGGATCTATAACTACACGACTATCAAAACATTTTCCATGTGCGAGCCATACTTTAAATCTTCTGGCTTCAACCGATTTCAACAAAATTATGAATTCTTCAAGTCAGGATTTAAAAGAAGTTCATTAAAGGTCTTTCGACAAGTAAACATTTACCTAACTGGAAAAAGTGCAATAGACCAAAATCTGCAGAAGTGGCCACTGAAGTTTTAAGCGCCAATTTAATAACTAACCATGCGTTACAAGGTGGAACTCTGTTTATGATTCCGTTAAGAAGTTGCTGAGATACAAAACCAATTCACCCGAATTATGTTATCGTCTGGGAAGTCCCACCATTCTAAGTGATGGAGCCTATAGCAGAAGCGATCGATTTTCTTCAGGACGAAAAGACTATGTATTTTGGCTACACTCAAAAAAAAATAAGTTAGTAGAAAAGTTAGTAAAACGTCTTGTAAATCAGGTATACCATTTTTTAGCAAAATTTTTTACTAAAATCGTGTTTTCAGCTAAAATTTTTGTTATACATATTCAGCACTTAACTGTTTTATACTAATTGCTAAAAAAAATTGTGCTGATAATAGTGTGGACGACAACCAGATTGAAAGATATACGCAGAATGAAGCAGATGCCGCGGCATGTCAAGATGTAGTAGAGAAGAGGAAAATGATACTAAAAAGTACAACTATAAAAAAATCAACCATGGAAGACTTTTGTATCTGTTTTTCATACATAAAACAAAATAGAGGATTAAAACAACTTAAATTTTGCGTTGTCACCGGTTTGTGAAAATAACTGTCTATTAATTAAATAAAAGACAAAATAAAATATTTGAATTTAATATGTATTTCTAAATTAAATGTTTATAGATTAATAATCTAGTGTGGTCAAATTGCAAACAAACAAATATATACAGACATGTAGACAGAGTAAAGCGAAAGACAAAGACACACATCTTAGGTAGATTTTTATGGTTCGTTTCTATAATTATCTTCGGCAGTTGCATCCTTTAAAAGATAGCATCATTTAGACAACCATTGATGTAAGTAGTTGAAAGAAAATTTTTGTTATGTTATATATATTTATTTCTATATATTTTCAGATATTAAATTAATTCATGTCGTCAAAGTGGGAAAATGAAAGTTTTTATATTTCGTAATTATTGTAAGTTATTTTTAAAAGAATCACAAAAATATGTTTTATGATTTTCAGCAAATAAATTAACTAAATTACAAGTTTTCTACAAATTTTTTGCGTTTTTTCAGTCTACTAAAATTCAGCAAAAAATTTATTAATTTTTAGCAAGGCTTTTGTATTTCTAATCTACTAAGTGTTAGCAAAACTTTTGCTGAATCTAATAATTTTGTTGACATTAGCAATTTTTTTGCAAGCACCCTCCTGACTAAAATTTTGCTGACTCAGCAAAATTTTTTGCTGACTTTACAAACTTTTTTTTTTTGAGTGTACTTTGTTTCTACTATAGTGTCTTTAAGAATAAAACTTTGTCATTTGGAGCGTGCGAACTTTTAGTAAGCGAAAAAATGCAAGAATCTTTACTTAAAAGATTTGAGAATTATTTCCTAATGAAGCCTGAAGCTTGGGATGCTATTATTGCGCTATTATTATTCCTGAAATAAAATTAAGATTTTTAAAAGCTTTGTTGGAAACAGCAACAACACAAACAGAAGATGAAGTGAAAAAAAAAATGTTCAACACTTATATACTTAACTATGGCAAAATACCCGAAGCTGAAACTCGTGCCATACCTGCAACAAAACAGAATTCATTTCTAGATTTCGGGGAAGAAAGTAATGATAAATTTGTTACCCTTAATTGTACGTTAAATATTTGTATTAATATATGTATTGTATCTACTTTTCTTAAACAGATGTTAACGTACAGTGTGATTGCAGTGACTCGGTAAATTATCTCCAGGAAACAGTTTTATTCCTGATCGAACAAGACACAACAACAAAGTGCCTAAATAATCACATTGCCATTAAAAACGTATTTCTAAAATACAATACTGTATTACCCTCATCTGCACCTTTAGAACGATTGTTTTCATTCGCTGGGATTGTGAATCGTTCCAGAAGACAAAAACTCAGTGATGTAAATTTTGAAATGCTTGTGTTGAGAAAAGCTAATAATATATAGTATCAATAAAAATAAAAATAGTATGTCGGCCAATTCTTTGATATTTGAAAAACTGAAAGCGTTAATTTTTAAGTGGGTTCAAAAAGACTATAAATAGAAAATTATGATTGAAATTTGAAAACCCAAGGTCAGATTTTTGACTTTTTAACAAAAAAGTAATGGTACGCTTTAGTTTTTTAACATAAATTGTGATGCAATTTAATAAATTTGTTTTGTTAACATTTTACTGATTTCTGCATTTTTAAATTTTTGCTGATTACTGCAATTTTATTTCAGTAATCAGTAAAACGTTACTGGTACTGCAATTTTATTTCAGTAATCAGTAAAACATTACTGGTACTGCAATTTTTTTCAGTAAAACGTTACTGGTTACTGCAATGTCTTTTTCAGTAATCAGTCACATGTAACTGATTACTTAAAATCGTAATGCAGTAAAAATATACTGCAGTGTGCCCATGTATGTAAATCATAATCATAAATCATCATAATATAAGTTTTTATTTTAAATAATTTTGTTTTGTAAATGTTCTAAAAAATGTAAGTTTTAAGCTATCATAAAAGTCATTGGATTTCGCTGAAATTTGCAAAGTAGGCTAGTGTGGTCCATACGCAACGATCAATACTTGAAGAATACAAATCGGATTGCGTCTATATGTCTTCATATGATCTTGAAGCACCCTAATATACATATGTGTTTGTAAATATTTGAATACATTTGTATGCCAGGAAATGTGTGAAATTTTATTTGAATTTTTATCAAAGCGGAAAGTGAGGTTATCAATGAAAAATGAATTGAAAATAATAAAAATATAACGATTTTAATGCCAAATACATATTATCTGTATGTGTTTGTGGTAGGTATACATATATTATCGTTTTTTTTTTTTTTTACCAAAAATAATTTAAAACTTTTTGGTCAAATATTTGATGACTTAATAAATATGGTGAAAAAGTAATTTAAATACCAATAAATATTATAAAATAAATTGTAAAAAAACAAACATAAAAAAAAACATTGTATGTTCACTAGGGATACATACAACTTTAAAAATTCATTGCATATATTATATATTATACAAACCAGTATGGAAATCGCTGATTTTTTTCTATCTCGGTTGTTAAAAAAGTTGTCTTGAAAATGTCTTCAAATAGAAGAAATAGATTGTTATTTTTTGTCTTCCATTGCATTTTTATTGAATATACCAAAAGTTATATAATAATTTAATTTTCACCACTATTTAAATATCTAAAAAATTGATTCATATATTATTTTAATTTTCACATTGCCTTTAAAAAGTAAAACAAATAAAATATATGAAAAAAAAAATTTATTCCCTGCGTCTGAAATTTATATAAGGACTGGTAACTTATGATTAAGAAAGAAATCATTCACTATGTATTAATTACAGTAACTCATAAAATTTTAAACTCTGTTTTTACTCTAAACATTGATTAAATTTACATATTTATTAGTTTTTTGTTTTTATATACATCGAGATCCGACATCCGTTTATTTACAAAAATAAAGCAAATCAAACATATTGGCTAGGTTGATACTTTCGATCTCGATTTAGTTACAGGAATTTCTATAATTAAGAATTTAAGCATAGCTTTTTTACCCTACAAATAGGGTTTGGCGTAGTTTTGGGGAATTCCCGATTCAAATTTTCAGGAAATTCCCGGGAAAAATAAAAAATATTGCGGGAAAACGGAAACAATTTAATTAATTAATATATTTAGTTAGAATTTTTGTATTTTGTGAAATTTTTGTGTTTTAATACAAAAATTAAAACTTGTTTAATTAATTAATTAATTTATGCAGTAATATTTTATTTCTTAGCATTTTCATTTTGGACTTGCTATGATTTACTGAATTTTAAATTCCAAAACATTATAAAAAACATTAATTGATATTTACTTAGAAAATTTATATAATGATCAACATGTCACAGTCCTCGAGATGTTATTGGAAGTTTTTAATATCATAAGAGATGCACTATGTGGAAGAGATTCTAATATTTTAGTAGCTGATGCTATTATAAATGTACTTTTTGAGAGGAAAAGTTTACCAAATGTCAATTCAAAACATCAAAAATTCTTCAAAATTGTACACACAGAAAAGGGAACCAATTGCTGCAACCGAATTTTTTGCCAACCGAATTTTGATAGTTACATTTACTAATATATTTTTAACTTAGAAATTCAATTGAAGTCATTAAAATTTGACTATGTGTACTGACTATTCAATTATACCTACGGAATTAAAAAAAAAAAAAATACTTGTTGTCACAATTGAATTTATTATCTACTTAACCGAATTTAATTAAGTAATACACCGTATCCAATGTTTTTATTTTTATTTATTAAAATAAATATTACAGTCAATATAAATAATATAGAAATAAAGAATAGACCGGTCTACTAGTAAAACCCGGTCAGCGATATTAAAACAAAGTACTTCTTGCATAAAAACATACCCTTTATAAACGCAAAAGTACCTTTTCTCAAAAAAATGCCTTTTTCACAAATAAATACTCTTTATCAAAAAAGAAAAGTATATAGTTTTCAAATAGTACCCTTTTTCAATAAAATATCTTTTCAGAAAAACTATCCTTTCTCAAAAAAGTATCCATTTTCAGAAAAATACTACTCCTTTTAAAAAGAAGTATATTTTTCTGAAAAAGTACCTTTCTTCAAAAAAAAACTACCCTTTAAAACAAAACGACCCTTTTCCACAAACAAAAGTATTTTTCTCAAACAAAAAGTTTTTTAAAACGTACCCTTTTTCAAAAAATGTTCCTTTTCCAAAATAGTACCTTTTTTCAAAACAAATACCTTTATAAAAGGAGCACCTTTTTCCAAAAAAAAATAAATTTTTCAAAAAGTTCCCTGATACAAAAAAGTACTTATTCAAAGCAAGTACATCTCATCTAAAAAGTACCTGTTTGAAAACAATAAACTTTTTAATAAAAAATATTCTTTATAAAAAAAATTTCTTTTTCAAAAAAGGACCATTTTTAAAACATGTCTTTTTTAAAAAAGTTACTTTTTCAATAACAGTAATTTTTTCAAAAAAGTCTCTTTTAAAAATGTACTTTTTATTGAAAAAGCAAGTATTTTGATAAAAGCTATTTTTTTGGAAGAAGATATTTTTTTTTTTGAAAAATTTACTTTTTTGAAAAACTTACTTTTTTGTAACAAATACTTTTTTGTAAAAAATGCTTTTTAGTTCATTTTATTTTCGAAAACAGGTTATTTTTAAAAAAATGTGATTTTTAAAATAAATGTTTTAAAACAAGATACTATTTTTTTTCTTAAATAGTACTTTGTTTTTGAAAAAGATCCTTTTTTTAAAAAATTTACTTTTGTGATTAAAAATCATATTTTTTTAATGCAAAAAGTTCTTTGATTTAATAGCGCTGACCGGATTTTACGAGTAGACCGGTCTACTTGATTTTCGGTGTAGCCGGGGTTTCTGGGATTCCCGGGTTTTCGTTCCACCCGGTCTTTCGGTCTAATCGGGTAGACCGAAGACCGGGAAAACCGGGATACTGGTCTAGACCGGAGGCTCTACTTAAAAATTATAAAATATATTTTCGCAACTTCGCTAGATAGAGCAATGCCGCTGCTAAGTAGTTGCTGTTAATATGTTAGTTTTCTCCAATTTTACCCCATATTTAAAATATTTTCGATCCTCCATCTTACAAATATGTTTCAAATTCTGAAAGAAAATACAATAATTTGAGTTTATATGTATACAACATTTAAGTTTACCACATTAGCATCCCCTTTTTGATTTCTGCTACTACTGGTGTTTGTTTTATTTTATTCCGTATTTTCTAAGCATTTAAAATTTTTGTACTTATATGTTTTACTAAAAATTTTTTGTTTAAATTTTCGGTTTGTTATTTTTAAATAATTCATTTGACACAAGTAGCAAATAACAATTATTTTGTTCGGAACAAGGTACGATAGTTACGGCAATTGGGAGCAAGGGTTATGATTATAATTAAATAGCTCTGTTTACTGAAGATTTTTTTCTATGGTTGCATAGAGTAGTAGTTTTTCTAACCATATTTAAAAATGTATAATTACGGAAATCAACCAAATGTCTGTCACTAAGAAAGTTAGTTTATTAAGCACATTTTTAAACTTGCACTAGACAAAATAACTGGTCCTGATTAACATTTTTATGTACACACAGCAAAAATATTTGTTTAACAACTTAAATAATGTAATATTGAACGAATTCCAACTGATATTTTCCCTGTGTGTGTTTGAAATATCCAGTAGTTGATGAAAGTTTCAAACTGAAACGAAACCCGATATAGACATTACAAATGCTGATCCATAAAAGACAAATTCAAATCATGGGAATCTGTTAAAGAAAGAAATTAATTTATATGAAGCATGCAACATTTAGACCAAAAGATTAGATAATTTATATAATGTTATGTTAACAATAAAGCCAACATCGGTAGATAGTGAAAGAATTTTACATAAAAAATGAAAGGGTTGTGACAAAAATTTGAAATCGGATGTCAAGCAAATTACTAAACACTTAATTGGTATTAAAAATATATTTTTTTAACGAACTGAAGCATTATTTATTTAAAACTATATGATATTTTTTACAGTTATATTAGTTTTTTGTTTTTATATACATCGAGATTATTTTTATGTTATTTTCAATTTATAACGAGCTTTCAACCTCCGTATATTTACAAAAATAAAGCAAATCAAACATTTTAGCTAGGTTGATACTAGTATTTCGATCTGGCTAAAGATCTCATCAGAACCCGAAGTTTTAGAAAAGCTAGAGCCTATATAATAGGCAGAACTTTAACAAAAAACCTATTAATAATCAATTTTGCTCCATTCTTGTCTTCTTAGTAATCAACCACGTGGTTAGGTCTTTTCCTAACAAGCATCATGACGTTACTAAACTTTGAAGACCAAAAATGTTCTATTTATATAAAAAAATTTTAGTGTGTACTCTGGCTCAAGTAATATTTTTTACAGTTATATTAGTTTTTTGTTTTTATATACATCGAGATTATTTTTATGTTATTTTCAATTTATAACGAGCTTTCAACCTCCGTATATTTACAAAAATAAAGCAAATCAAACATTTTAGCTAGGTTGATACTAGTATTTCGATCTGGCTAAAGATCTCATCAGAACCCGAAGTTTTAGAAAAGCTAGAGCCTATATAATAGGCAGAACTTTAACAAAAAACCTATTAATAATCAATTTTGCTCCATTCTTGTCTTCTTAGTAATCAACCACGTGGTTAGGTCTTTTCCTAACAAGCATCATGACGTTACTAAACTTTGAAGACCAAAAATGTTCTATTTATATAAAAAAATTTTAGTGTGTACTCTGGCTCAAGTAATATTTTTTACAGTTATATTAGTTTTTTGTTTTTATATACATCGAGATTATTTTTATGTTATTTTCAATTTATAACGAGCTTTCAACCTCCGTATATTTACAAAAATAAAGCAAATCAAACATTTTAGCTAGGTTGATACTAGTATTTCGATCTGGCTAAAGATCTCATCAGAACCCGAAGTTTTAGAAAAGCTAGAGCCTATATAATAGGCAGAACTTTAACAAAAAACCTATTAATAATCAATTTTGCTCCATTCTTGTCTTCTTAGTAATCAACCACGTGGTTAGGTTTACTTTTAATTTAAAATGATCACAAATCATTTAATTAATTTGTTTTTGTTTTAATTTTCAATGCAAAAAATTATTCTGCATTAATTAAGCAAACTTACCAGTGCACTTCTCAAAAAAATGGAAATGGGACTTATAACTGCAATAAATATTTTCAAAAGTGGAAAATCAATATTAATCCAACAAATCTCCCAAAAGACTTCCAAGTCGTCAACTATCAATTGGAAATTATACTATAAATATACTCAACGATGTTAAATATCTTGGTGTTGTTTTAGACAAAAAACTCTCATTTAAGCAACATATTAGCGAAGTGTGTCAAAAAGCAATAAAATCTTTTAGAAATCTATCGCCATTACTAAACAGACGTTCAAATCTGAACGCAAAAAACAAAAATCTACTTCTCAAAAGTGTCATAGGATCAACATTAACATACGCGTGACCCATTTGGAGTACTGTTGCTAACTGTCACCTTAAACGTTTGCAAGTTATTCAAAATAAATGTCTGAAAATGATAAATAATAATCACTGGAGATACCCAACACACCTCATTAATGAAGAAACTGGTTATGAAAAAAATATTGATTTCATAACAAAAATTAATAATAAGTATTTTGATAAAATTGAAAGTTCTTCTTATACACTGATAAGAGAAGGTAGAGAAATAATAAATTAAATGTAAATTATCGAATTGAAAATGACATGTCTATGGAGGACTATTATTATTAATAGTACTACTGTAAACACCCTGCGGGAAATGAAATGCCAATTGATCCAAAGTGTTGGTTCTGTGATATATGATTGAGGAGCACGTCACGCAACTGGTGAAACCAAAATTGTGGTGCACTAAAAAGTGTTAATTTGGGTGCAATGTCCAATCACGTGACTATAGTTAAGGTGACAAAACATTCACTGGTTGGTACCAGATATATAACGTTATTGGAGAAAAAGTAACATAACATCAAAGTGTACTGAAGCCAGTTGGATCGTTGCAGTTGAAGTTGCTAGTTGGCATTGAACTGGTTCAAAACCCTTAGCAGTGGATGAAAATATGGCAATTAGTACCAAAGGAAGATGTTCCTTGACTGCTACAAAGTGGACGCAACACTGAAGGAATTTTTTATGTACCGACTTTGTGGCAGTAGAAATGAAGACGTAGCACTTCACTGGTTTAAAATAACTGAATACGGATCTATTTATACAGTGACCAAATTTGTCAGATATGGCGATTTCCCGCCAAATATCGCGATCTTAAAACTCGTTTGGCAAGTTAATTTTCGAATGCCGACACTGGCTATTTATCAAGTGAATGGCGATTTTACACATGAAATATCGCTACCAAAAAACAATCACCAGAATATGATTTTTTGCACACCTTATTCAAAAACTTGAAACGCTGTACTTGAATATAAAATAAAATTTCTGCATACTGGTTTCGAAATATTTTGTTTAGCTATTTTACAAGATTTTTGGTAACAATTTATTATGTGTAGGTAATTGGCAATTTTTAAGAATTTCTTTCGAAACAAAATTGAAACTGCGTATATAATTTGTCAATCTGCTTTATTTATACATTAAAGTTGTGCTGAATTGGTGCAGCTCCTTCTTTTTATAAAGATATTATTGTGAACTAGAATTATAATGCAACATACAAAATCAAAATGTACATGAAGTGCTTTTTAGATGTGTTGGAACATAAAAATTAGTAGAAATTGTTTGATAATACCAATGTTAGCAAATAAAGAAAAAACTTGCAAAAAATCTATATTTTGAACATCCTGACTTCTTGTCTAGTTTATGTACTTTTCAAAATTTAAATTGTCATAATGAATTTAATGTTATAGTATTTTGTTGAGTATAGACAAAATAAACTAATTTTAAAATTGATTTTTGTTGGGCCTTTTTGAAGGTTTTTAGAACAGGTGGTATGACACGCTGTTTTGAATAAGATAAGTGCAGTGGCTGGTTCCAGACGGGCTATTTATCAACCCGTACATAATATGACACACGCTGAATAAAAAGTGACAGGTTTCTTGATAATTACTTTTCGCATGACCGGAGACATGTACCTTTACACCCCTTTCTTTACAAAACTATTGCACTCAAACTACCCCTATAACAGAACACATTGCGCTTAATATGTGACCAGTTTTCCTTCAACAATTTATCTCCAGTTCAACGATACGTACACATACACCAGTCACGTAATAATTTTTTTCCCACTGGTTCAGTTGCATATCATATAAATCCTAAAAGGATCATACTTTGACACTACCCACTTCCAACATGTCCTGTAACATATTAATTGTAGTCGGTACGGTGATAGGTTACCTTGGTCAAGTTTTTCACCACGTCAAACAGTGCTCCACAGGTAGCAATTGTCACCTCCTATGACAATCCCATGTTAAAAGTACCGGTCACTTTCATATAACAGAACCGAAACTAGGACTGGTTCATACACACAAAGTTCTTGTCACGTGACCATACCAGTGACTGATCCATTTCCCGCAGGACATATACATTTCCTAATAATATTTGAAATATTTTTTTTAAAACCATATAAATTTCTTTTTCCCAATTTGCCTTTAAAAACCTCAAATTAAATAAAATAATATTAATATCTTTTGATCCATTGTATTATTCGCTGTTATATCTACTTGTAAAAATAAGATCTCATTTCTAAATATTTAGTAAGTAAAGTAATAAATGTAAATAAAACAAGAACATAAAATTGAATTGAAAAAATTACTTTTTAATAAAAATCTCCTTGAAAAAAAAAACATTTCTTAGATACAAATTACATGTTTTAAACAAGAAAAGTAATTTCCCGAGAATTCCCTGGATTCGCGCGATTCGTATATGAAAAAATTCGGGAATTGTAAAACCTTACCTACAGTTCATGGTAGATTTAAGTATTTTTTGTAAATTTTGTAACTTTTTCAAAATTTACACGGAGCTATGTGTTAAATAAATAACTTACAATATTTCATTATTGCAAAAATATTACTTTTTGAAAATTAATAAAGTTTTCTGAATCAATCAGTCTTTTGATGGAATTAAATAACAATACCTCTGTTCATATTTATGGCACATATTTAATGCACAAAAATTTATATTTAAATCATTGCTTAGCGTTTTATGTAGGTTTTTACCTCTTTTTTACAGTTTTAGCGAATATAAACACTTAATGAACAATTGACCTGAATAAGTGTTAATTCTTTCAAAAGATGCAATTAATGGGAAATATTTTTCCAAAAAAAAAATCAATTTGCATATAGCGAATATTTGCGATTTTTCAAAAATTTTATATGGCAGCATAGATTTCCAAGTTGACCAAAGTGTTATACTCTCGGTATGATACGTGGGCACATCTAAAAAATGTTGTTGCAAAAATTGAAGCAAAAAGTTTAATTTGCAAAAGTTATCATAATATAATATTTTCTGTTCAGGTACATGTAATTAAAAAATTAAAATAACAAAATAATAGAAAACTAAAACTTTAAAAATTTATGTATTTTACAGTTCTACTCGAGCGAACCACTACAAGATCTCTTTACCGCAACGTACTTCTTTACACGAGAGCCGATGACTTATTCTCGTTCGTTACAACCGAATGCTGTCCGAGAATTGAAGTTTCTTCACCTGTGAAGTTACGCGGCCCAGTTTTCCAGAAAACCGATGTTTATTCTAGTTCGTTCTTAGTTAGTCGTATACTTTAATCACGGGAACCTCTATTTATTCACGTTCGTAGATAGATGTATTCTTTGAACACAAACCCGCTGTTTATTCTCTTTCGTATTTTAGTCGTAACTTTGAAAATGAGAACTACTGTTTACTCTCGTTCGTAGTTAGTCGTACTCTTTGAACACGGAAACCGCTATTTATTCTCGTTTTTATTTTAAGGCTCAGTTAGGGGTGAATTAGCCAAGCGTAAACGTATCTCGGTGTACGAAATTTAATAAGTTAAATAAGAATAGAAGATATTTTGTGTATCTTGTTGTTCATTAAACATATAGAATACGTAAAAACACAAAGAAAATCTAATCAAAATAGAATTTTGTTGTCCGTTTACGTGTTCTATATGTTTAATGCATATGAATGAAACAACAAGATACACAAAATGTCTTCTATTCTTATTTGACTTATTAAATTTCGTACACCGAGATACGTTTACGTTTACGCTTGGCTAATTCACCCTTTAGTCTTGCCATGCCGTGCCGTAACGAATCAGCTGTTCTTACTTAATCAATAAAAATATTTTTTTAATCATGTTAGCATTGAATAATGTGTTGAATGATTGTGTCCAAATATTTTCGATATTGCATATTTATGTTGCGTTAAAATGCATATTCAAGAAAACTTACATGGAAAACTAACAGGAATTTTTAATAAAAATACGAATCCCAATAGAGAGGAAAATCTACCAAATTGTCTTTTGGACATTGGTGAAAACGCGAAACGAAGAGTCGTCGTCGCCGACGTCAAAAGTTGTTCTCATAATTGGAATAAGTCAAACGAAAAGAAATCTGAAAGTACCAGTAATACCCAAATTATGGTATTTCATATAAAGTAAAAACTTTCATACAAAACACCTAGTTTATCTTAATTGTTAGTAAGATGCAAATTCACATAATATTCCTTTCAATAAAATGTTTTTTTATTTAAATATAACATTTACCTCAAAAGTTATTGCGATTTATTGATGCAGTTGCTATTTCGTGCGCAAGCCTTAACTGATATATATTTTTTTAAATTGTTTAAATAATTTTCATTTTCATTGTTTAAATAATTTTAAAAGTGATTTTCCCTCCCTTAAAACGTAATATAAATGAAGAAAATCGGATGTACCATTATGAAATACCGAGCATCTTTCCTTACAAGGGACAATTTCATTTAGACATTTTATGATTGTTTGATACAATGTGCTTGCAAAATATGCTTTTACCATTTGTAACGTTTATATTTGTTAAATGTGTATAGTATTATATATCGTTGGAAAGCTTTTTGAAACACATGTAAAAAGTCAGATTTTTAGCATTTAGTTACATATAAAAAACAAAAAAATCTGTAAAATCACACTATTTTCACAAAATTTTGTATTGGAGAATGTCTCAATACTGATATATTATTTCTAATATATATTTCTAAATACCAATAATGCATTTTCAGAAACATGAAGTTTGATACCCATATTGGTTATGTTTTGGCCATAGAGCTTCCACCCTGTGGCAAAATATAGTACTTCAGGAAACTTCGTCGAAAATCCAAACGAATATACCTCATAGTACAAAACCACCAAAAATGTATATGTTTTTTCGAATACCACGAAAAGTTGATCATGCTCGGACATGTTAGTTTATACCGGTAAGGCGCATTTCAAATACTTTTAAATATATACCAAATTTATATATAGTGTTTTTTGGAAGAAATATAAAAAACACAAAAACATAAAATGGGGTAATTTTTGAACCCACCTAAATGTGAGATTGTGCAGTTAATTTATTATTCTAACATATCCAAATTTTATTGCAATCGGACCCATGAACGGACTCTTCTTGTGAGCTTAGTTAAAATGTACCTTTTCTTCAGATGCGGAAATTGTCTTGTTATAGTAGGGAACGCAGTATTTTTAAAAATATTTCAAGTATTAATAACACATGCCAATAATGCAAATAGATTCTGCCCAAAGACTGAAATTTTGGTGCCAACGTAAAGGTCTTAAAAAAGACCCATATAAATATTTTTATAAAATCATTCTACCAATATCCTTTCAAATGTCATGTTTCGATGATAATTGCTATTATGACAGCAATTTGGCTGTATTACCTAAACAAAAAAAAATTTAAATCCAAAAAATTTCGACAAAATTAACATATAAATAAAATTTTAATGAATAAACATTTTATTAAATCTTCTTTCAATAACATGATAAAAATTAATTTAATCTTTTAAATTTCCGAACAAATAAAAAGAGGGCAGATTGAGAGCGACTGAGTAGGATAGAAACCCTCTGATCAAACCTTATAAAATTTTTTGTGAAATGTTCATTTTAAATTCAATGGGTCTTATTGTCCTTTTAGTGCAAATTATGGACATATTGACTCTGTATATGTTGCATAATGACATTAATTATGCTGTTATTCTATATAGTTGTAATCGATATAGTAAAGTAAAACTTTTAAAGATTTGTTCGGAGATGATAAACACTTTTGATCGGGCAGCACCGCCTTCCACTCATAGAAAGGTGACAAAATTTAGCCCAAACATTACAATCGATGGTCATTCTCATAATTTCTGGTACGTTGGGCTGTACGCTACACTTGGTATTTTTCCATTTGATCTTGGGCCACGCTAATGTTTAAGTATGTGTAATAATATATGATTACATACATGAGCATTACTGGAAATTGAGGTAATAACTATGTAGATTTTTGATCATGTATGACTATTCTTTATGACATATGCATATTCATAGTTGTCTATATATTCAATAATTCATTCATACACACAGATTTTTTATATATTAATTTGTTATTATATAATATGTTTATAACATAAAGGGTGGTTAAATTGTAAGGGCCGATGTTGAATGTGAACCACACCTAAACGCCAAGTTTTTTTCCGAATTTTATTTGACATTTCTCTATTTCAGACTTACTCAATTTGAACCATGGAGAGATACACAATCCAACAACGTGTTAAAGTTATCCAGACTTATTATGAAAATGGGCGTTCAAATCAAAATGCATATCGTGCACTTCGTGATTTTTTTGGTCAATTTGATCGTCCAAATGTGCGTACAATCGCAAAAATCGTGGAAAAATTCGAGCAAACCGGGTCTGTAGAAGATGTGAGAACACCAGTGCATGCTCGTACAGCTCGTACTGCAGAAAATATTTCTGCTGTTCGCGATAGTGTGGCTGAAGAGCCGTCCACCTCAACTCGTCGTCGTGCCCAACAATTGCACCTCTCACGCTCGTCGTTGATGAACATTATGCATAAAGACTTGCATTTACACGCTTACAAGGTGCAATTGGCTCAAGAACTAAAGCCTCTTGACCATTCCAAACGTCGTGAATGGGCAGAATGGTGGCAAGAAATGGCAACAGTGGATGATCAATTTTCGAAGAAAAGCATCTTCAGTGATGTGGCACATTTTCACCTCAGTGGATTCGTCAATAAACAGAATTGCCGCATTTGGGCGAATGAGAATCCAAGAGTGATTGTCGAAAAACCAATGCACCCACAAAGAGTGACTGTTTGGTGCGGTTTATGGGCTGGCGGCATCATCTGGCCGTATTTTTTCCAAAATGAGGCCGGTCAGGCAGTTACTGTGAATGGTGTTCGCTATCGTGAGATCATAACGAACTTATTATGGCCCGAATTGGAAGATATGGATGTGGACGATATGTGGTTTCAGCAGGACGGTGCCACTTGCCACACAGCTAACGAAACAATGGCTCTTTTGCGCAACAAATTCAATGGCCGTGTTATCTCACGTAATGGCGATGTCAATTGGCCGCCAAGATCATGTGATTTGACACCGTTGGACTTTTTTCTTTGGGGTTATTTGAAAGAAAAGGTGTACGTCGATAAGCCAGCAACAAATTCAAGAGCGGCATAGAACCTCCATTATACCTCAGCGTCATCGAAAATTTGGACCATCGGATGGAGGTGTGCCGCCGTGGTCGCGGCGCCCATTTGGCCGATATTTTGTTCCATACATAATTAAGTAATACCAATATATCATAATAAAATAAAATTACAATAATTTCCTAAATAGTTTGTGTTTTATTCAAAATCAACATCGGCCCTTGAAATTTAACCACCCTTTATATATTAGGGTGGGGGCGATTTGAAAATCTTAATGGAGGCTTCGTGTTTTTGATTCTTGGGATTGTACCGAGCAAAAAAGTCTACTAGACCATACGTCTACGGTGAAAATCGAGCTTCCAGATTTAGACTTTTTAGCCGTATTTTGTGAAAGTAACAATGTGTGCGATGGACATATCTCAGGAAGTAGGAGGAGCTTATCCAAGATTATGGTATCAATCTCTGCTTTGAAAGATTCTCTATTAATTAATGCATCAATCATATTTGTGGGTGGGGTTTAAGGGGTTAATTTTTAATTTCAAAATAGGGCTTTTTTGCCGTAAAGTCAAAATCTGGAAGCTCGATTTTCACCGTAGACGTATGGTCTAGTGGACTTTTTTGCTCAGTACAATCCCAAGAATCAGAAACACGAAGCGCCCATTAAGATTGTTTTCCTTCCATACTAATCCATACATACTTTTAAATAAAATTAAGAAATAAAATTTATTTTACAATTTTGAAAGAAAACACCGAAACAAAAAAAATTACCGACGAAAAGAAGATAGCAGTATTCTGCTCCTAATACGCTTATGTTTGGTCCATGGACATCGCGAAGCTAAAAAAACGGTCCAAGTAATCGTTTTCAAAAACGCAATTGGCTAAGAAATATTTACCTCCAACGCTTGGTTTTGTCATACTATTTAGATCTCGATGCACTATAGACTGAAAGAGTAATAAAAGCCATCAATAAAAATATTGTACGTAAATACGCAAAAAAACTTACCTTAACTTAGAAAATTCTAAAGTTTATAAAGTTACAAGTCGCTTTGTTTTACATAAAAAAATATTTTCCCAACACTTTTAAAAAACAAAAAAAAATTAGAAAAATGAAAATTAAATATAATATTTTTGACATTGTGATTTTGAAGTTTAAATCAACAAATTCAAAATATAAATATAACAAAACAAAATACATACATTCAATAATGTCAAAAAACATACACACTTACTGCATAATGAAAGAAATACATGATGATATTGTATTAAAAAAGATATAGAAATCAAGCGACTTCAATGTTTCTCTCCATATAAGAAAATTTTAAATTTAGTATCGCGATAATTTCGCGAATTGTTTAGATGCTGATTTAGCAAAACACGGTGAAAAAACTATGTTTTAATACAAATATTGTTTCCTACTATATCATAGCTCTTGCCGCCGACTTTTGCATTTTCGGTTAATTTTAATCATTTAATCTCATAAACCGTTGGCCCAATTACAATTAACAAAAAAAAAGAAAAAAATTCATCTAATTGTCAAACTTGATATATTTCTCTATTTTCAAGGCGTTTGAGGCACCGTTTCCCCTTAAGCGATCAATATAATTGTTTGCATAGTGTATTTTGATACTAAACCGAATACTTCTAGGGGAAGTGATGGTATAAAATCGAAAGCTGACATTTTTGGCGCACCCTAATGATTATATGTTATATATTAATTTTTTAAAATATACACCAAGGCGGCTTCTGCTTGTAAAACTTGTAGTTGTTTTTGCTGTAAAACAGTTTCTTTATTTTTAATGTAAATGTCATTCATTTGTAGAACAAATTTAGTTTTTGACTAACCTTGTAGTTCATTTAGAAAAACAGACCACATCAAATGACTGTTTAATGAGTTTGCATTAATTTTTAACAGTCGTTTTCTGTTATTTAAAAAAATAAAAAAATATATGCTTCTTTTTTTTACTAACATATGTGGTTAATTTTTATTATAATTGATAGTAATTTTTTGAACATTAAAAGCAAATGACACATTTTAGCTGAATTTAATGAAATGTTAGTCCTCATTTCTTCATGCGAAATTTCATTTGTTTTTGACTACAATTGCTGTCGTCTTTACCTACATAATATATTTAACCTACATAATTTTTCTTATATATATAATGAAAATCTATAATATATATTTTCTATAATATATAATTAAAATTGCAACCTATTATAATACAGAATAAGTTGTTCTGCAACCTGTTAATTGGATTTTACTATTTTAGTGGGCAGGATCTAAATTTTTTTTAAATCTTTATTTATACTCATTATTTCTTAAACTGTAGTAAGCACATATATAGTAACATATTTTGATTTTTTGTAATATGGAAAGTAATGACATTTTTTGCAAGCAAGTGATTTATGTTTTGTATCTATCAAGTATAACATGTAAGATGGCTCAGATGGTACAGCGCTTGACTGACAACCTGGAGTCCCATGTTCGAAGCCAGTGTGGTCAAATTTTGTTTAAAAAACTATTCCAATAAAAAAATATTTTTTATTAAATTAATTTTTTTTTTTAAATTTATTTTTAGACTCATTATTTTTGTCCATACTTTTAAACATATAGGTAACCACATATTTTTTGATTTCTCTTAAGGTTTTAATAATGATATGACATTATTTTGCGCGACATCACCATATAAAATTATTGAGAATTATAATGATTATTTTAAGTACTTTCCATTGCCATATATGTACACGCAGAGAAATAAAGTGCCAACCGAATTGAAAAGTGTATATAAATGGTAACAACTTATAAATTTAGTTAGTACAACGATGTTAACATTAGATTCCTAATATTTTGGGTGTTGCAACTAAAATGCAATTGAATTAACCGAACTTTGTTGTGAAAACTAAAGTTAAGTTATGCAAACAGTCTGAAATTGGTAATAATCAAATTTGAGTCTTAGTAACCGAATTTCAGTTGTCAAATAGCTAAATTTTTCTCTGTGTGTACTTATATAACCACTTATAAGTTAATGCTTTTCAACACTGGGAACTTAAATTGGCAACAAAAAAGTATTATAAACGTACCTGTTTCTTTATACATAGTACACATTTTTTCCCTTATAATCTGAATTTTATCCAGAACTTCAGCACAAAAATTCTGTTTCCTATACCACGAATTGTCTATCGAACTAATTACCCATGCTATTCGAGGGAGATATGTATAAATATTACAACACAAATTTTTATTTATCATTTATGATCTGATACCACGCAAATCCTTATAATTTCATATAAAATATTCTGTATTCTCTTTAACCTTCTCACTTCTAAAACTTTTTACATACTTAGTGCACTGAAACCCCCCTTGTGGTTTTTTCATGTTTACACATATTTTAAATAAAAAAATGCATTTACTGCAACATTTCATAATGCGATAATGAGGAAGAGACGAAAAAACGAATAATAGCAAAAAACTATAGCAAACTATATTTAAATACCCAAAAAGGAGCCACCTTAGAAAATATAGCTAAATCCAGGGAAGAGGTGCATCGAATTGATTTTCAAAGGCAGGTAGAGAAAGTATTTTGAAAAATTTCACAAGCTTACTGGGGTGCAGTTAGCGGTTCAAAAGTCAAATTTACATAGTCAGAAAAAATGCACGGAAATGCCTCTGAGAAATTGGGGAAGTAAAATTTACGAAAACTTTCTTGTAGCTAATAGTCCAAGGAGTTTTTTATCGGACAAAAAATATTTACTTGTTTACAACCACTTACCTGGGCATTAAAATATGCCTTTCACTGGTATTTATTGCTTGAAATATTGATTATTTTTAAGTATAAATGGAGAGTTTTACACTCATGATCATAAAATAAATGTTTTGTTGTTAATTTAAAAGTCCCAAGAATGGGTGAAAAATGTACCAAATAACTTCTAAGATATTAAATATTGAATGAGTGAAATTTCACCGATATTGTACAATGGAATCGGGGGTCAGTCATTGATGGGTTAACTATACATACCAGAGCAGCATCAGCCGAAATGTGCATATGAATTAGAGAAATCAATAATTTCTTATTCAAACACAGTGCGAACATTGTTATATATACTTCGCGCTACAATTTTACGTAAATTTGTCAAAATGTTATTGTTTTTTGGATAATACATTAATAAAATCAACATTTTTAAGTTTTAAAGGCAATTCTTGTACTAAACAGTGATAAAGAAAAACAATATTCTGAAACAATTCACCTGGGCGTTTTTCGGGAGAAGACGTAGAAAAATTTAAAAACTAAAAGAAAAAATTAGAAAGAATATTCGAATTATGAATAATTTCACAGTTTCTGATAAAAATGAAAAAATTAGTCACTGAGTCGAAAGCATTTTTCGTTTTGACCAAAAACCGTCAAGTTATCAATGATTGAAAATCTACTAAACACACCCGGGTGGGCTTCAGGAGTGCGAATGTTAATTTCGTCAATCAAATCTTTTAATTAATCAAATGTATTAAATTATTTGTCTTGTTTATCTTTCAAATTTACATTCATTTTCATTTTGTTGGTTCTTTTGATGTGAATGCTGTTTTTCTTCGATTATTTTGCTTTCCTTTTATTTTTGTTAGTTAAGAAAAGAAAACAGTATGAATTTATGTCAACATGAACATAAATAATGCAAATCTTCTAAAGTGTAATGTAAAATAAGCAAAAATTCTTTGTCACGTTTGTAAGCAACTAACAACAAACACCATTTATAATATTGGATTGGAGAAAATGATAATTTCGTTGCTATCTGCAAACGAACGAAATATCCAACCTATGATGCAAAACAAAATACCCAGTCAGAAACTGTCAGTGGTATAAAAAATCACGCACTTTAATACTACAGCACTATGGCTTAAAATCTAAAATTACAAAAATTATAAAATGTTATATTTTTTTACTTTAAATAGGAATGTTTTTGGAAATTGCACTCCTTTTATGCATATTTTTTTTTTTTTGTAAGAGTGTTGCCACCTCCGATTCCTGACACACTGGTAACTGACAATGGGTGCGCGGCTAAGGCTCGTCGGGCTTGGGCGGGTGTTCGTTGCAGAAGCGGACATGGACACAGCTATACTGTACCAGTGCAAAGACAAAACCAAACCGGATCATAAAAGAGGTGGGGGTTTCAAATGTTTAAATCAAATCATCAGAGTTAGGTTTAGATGTTAAAAACCTGAGGAGGCCCTCCCACAGTATCAAACGATACCATACCATGGTAATATTATATTAATATCTGGTGAAACGAATTATCGATTTGATGCCTATTTTTTTACAGCATTTCGCTATTTTTTCGAAATAAATAGGAATTTTTAAAGGAAAAGTTGTTTTGATAAAATAAATTTTCTTAAAAAGTTGCAAAATCTGATAAAGTGAAAATGATAACAAGATATCAATTTACAGATTTCAACGAAAACATAATAGAAAAGCAGAATTTTATGGATGATATGAATGCAATTGACTTAGTTCTTGTTAATTGTTCTATGCCAACCCATTTTACAAAGACTGCCAGTACACTACTTGATCTCTCTTTCGTAAATAATCATGCTCAATTGCTTATTTCCCATCAGCTTTCTGCATCACTGTTTTCAAGACTTGATTTGATTTTTATTTCTTTTGACTACAATGTGAAAACTCAGGAACAACTGCAGAAAATAACTTTTAGAGTTTTCAGGAACATCGACAATAAGTCGCTGGAAGTTGAACTATCAAACATGCATTGGAAAATTGTCTTCTCTATGCCAACAGTAGACGAACAAATAACATTTTTGCAAATCAATATACTATATCTCTACGAGAAATATATCCCTATTAAAACAAATAATGTAAAATGTAATGACAAATCGTGGTTTTCAAATGAAATTAAAACATTAATCGAGAAAAGAAATTTGGCCTATTAGAGATGGAAACGTTATAAAACATCAGAACTACAAAATAGTTTTAAGAAGGCAAGACGAAAAGTTAGCTCAAAAATTTGTGTTTGCAAAATCACCGCTTTATGAAGAAAAATTCAAATCAGCAGTGTCCAAAAAGAAGAAATGGAGGGAAATTCGAAATATGGGTGTTGCAAATAGTTATGCCAATGCTGCTGACTTAACAATCGATGTCAATCAATTAAATAACGAATTTGCCAATATACCAATGCCTGCAGTAAACGTTAACTTTTATAATATCAATCCTACAAACAACATGAATGTTTATTGGAATCGGACCCACAAGTGCGCCATTGAGCACAGTTGTGTTTCTGCCTTAATAGATGTCACTGAGGAGCTAAGGTCAAACATTGATAAATATATGATTTCATTTTAAATTTTGCTTGATCATTCTAAAGCATTTGACATAGTCGATCATTCTATTTTGTGCCTTAAATTGAAGCGGATGTTAAATTTTTCAACAACAGCTGTAAAGTTAATATTTTCATACCTTTCTGATAGAAGTCAATCAGTATACCATAATTCCGAGGTGTCTAATAGTTATTCAATTTCGAGAGGTGTACCACAAGGTTCCATACTCGGCGCATTACTTTATGCCATATACTCCAATGACCTGCTTTCTCGCCTTCAATATTGTGCAGTACATATATATGCAGACGATGCACAACTTTATGTAAGTTGTCAACCATGTGGTATCGATGATTGCATTGGAAGGATTAACTACGATCTAAATAATAATATGGAATGGGCATCAACGAACGGTCTTTGCTATGATAGCTATGATTATAGTAAAACCCAGATCTGTAAAAACTGTTTTGCCACCAATCCTATGTATTAGGCAACTCAATAATTTAAATCTCTGAAACTGCCAAAAATCTCGGAGTAATTTTTAGTGAGAAACTTCACTGGTCTAATCACATTAATGTTATTTGTGGCAAAACGCATTCAATGTTAAGAAATCTATGGATGACGCAGTATTTCACACCTTTTGTCGTTGCGATGAGCCATTATATAATGATGTTGACTAGTGTTGACCAATAAAGGCAGAATCCAATTTCAAAAACTATCCGGATCGACTGGACCAAATGTTTCTTTGAAGGTAGAAGTATACCATAATGGAACTGCTAGGAAAAATGGAGCAAATATTTGACACTCTGAGCACAAATAAAATCACCAAATAAGTTTTTTCTCAGAAAAAAACAAAATCATTCCAAATGAAAATAAAAGAAATGGAAAACAAACGAAATAGAATTTTGGAATAAATTTATTAATAAAACTATTGGAGTATGATCTTACCAGTATGAATGTAGGAATAACAAGAAGTAGTTATTTCTATGTTGTTGACGGAAATAGTATCGACGACATTTTTAGGACTTTTAAAATTCGTTTTCGGACCAATATTTAGAAAGCGATAGATACTTTGTATCTATTGTACAATTCCATACCAAAGATGTTTCTTTGACATTAACAGTGAATTTTAAATCTTATTTTGATTTCTGTTTTAGCCACCTATTGTATGGTTTTAGCAAAATTTTTCAGCGTTGAAAATTTTGTTTAGCCATTGTTTTCCGACACTTTTTGAACAAACGAACCTTTCGTCTAATGATGTGATCATTTTGAGATTGGGAAAGCACTTGTTGCTAGCACTTGTACCACCTGTTGAAGTGCCTAACCATCGGTGGTAAGTTTGCCTTTTTCTGACTGGGTAGTTATTTAAAGTGTTAGTGTCTTGTTATACTTTAATATGCAACAACTTTTTCCCTTAACTTAAGTTTGCACGCGAACAAAAAATGAAATGGCATATTATTATGGTATGAAAAGCAGCATCTACTTTTCCTATTATAAATTCAAACATTTAAAAATGCAAAAGATGAAAAAATAAATAAAAAAAAGTTCAACATAAATATTGGTATGAATTTGCTAGTACTTAAAAAGTATGAGTGATAAAATTAAACAAATTTAAGTGAACCCCTTAAATCCCATTTCTATCAGTATATGAATATGTATATCTTTTTGACCCATAAACACCACCTTTTATTATTTGGCTACCATTCAAATAAATTCAAGTTCATAAAATATTACGAAGAAAAACTCCCAAATATTTTGCAAATAATGCTTAGTTGGTCTATGTTTAAGTACGGGTGTGTTTGTGTATTAAATATACAAATCTTAGAGCCATATTTATGGACGACAAATTTATCACTGCCAAGGGAATTTTCAGAACTTGAACATTTACCTGCGAATATTAAAACGATTTGTCTTCTTATATTTGCAAAAAAAAAAAACAAAGATGACATTTAACAAAAAATGTACTCGCAACTATATAGAATCACTACACTCATAGAAATAAGTCTGTAAAAAAGCTACTAAAAATTAGTTATAAATGACGTTGCAGAAAAAATCTGCTAAAATAAGTTGATTTGTTTTGCTAAATATTAATAAAATATTAATAGCAAAAAAAAATTTTTTTCAACTTAACCACATTTTAGTTATATTAGAGTTGATTAAAAATAGCAATTTACTCTGCTAAAACTAGCAAAAAATTTCCAAAAAATATTTAAAATAAAAGAACTTAAAAAATGTTAATATTTTTTAGGATTTTATTTGTCCACTAATATTTAGCAATTTTTTTTTCCCTGATTTTAGCAGATTCATTTGTTACTTTTAATGCACTAAAATTTAGCTCAAATATTATTAAAAATTCGTAAACATTTAAACAGATTTATTTTTGCTATTCACATCTTACTAATATTAAAAAGAAATCAAACATTTTTACTAGATTTTTCTATCAGTGTACAGCTAAAATGATATCTTGAAGACAACACCTTTTTGTATTTACGTACAAAATCATTTACTTACAATTCACAGGTGTGAGCTATAAAACAGCGCACAGTGGGGTATTTAAAAATATATAATGGTAATAAATATAGAAACTCAAAACAACTGATCCGATTGGTATGAATGCAACTGTAAAAGAGGACTTAATCTTTTGAAATATCACCTTGTTTTAGTACAGGCTTTACTTACAGTTTTGCCAAAGTTGAATACCTCCGTGTATAAAAAATCTTTTCTAATCCCGAGTAAAAAAAATAATATAACGATATAACATTTCATATAATGGGAAATATACTATGATTCAAAAAATGTTTTATCAATATATATCCATATTCGTATTATATATATCCGGATTTATATTAAATCATATAAAATTTTAAACGAATTTTGACCCCATATTATCATATCTAGTTTGATGTAGAAAGACAGAATTTTGTAGTTTTATATACAATTTTACATGCAAAAAAAAAAGTCTACATACACCCTTTGATTTAGGGTTTTATAGAGTTTGTGAAGAAAATTAAAAAATATATTTATGTCAATATTTAAGGCATTAATTAATAAATAAGTGTATTTATAAATTAAAAAAGTAATTCTATTACATAATAAAAACAATAATAACAAAAACATTAAAAATTCATTGGAAAAAAGTCTACATACAGCTACAAAAATTAAACATTATTTCAAAATGTTGTATAAAAAAATAAAAAAATTTGAACTTTTAGTATTTGGTTGGTCCACCTTGAGCATCAATAACGGCTTGAAGACGACGGGCATTGATATCATCAAATTTTCCGTAATATCGGGTGTTATTTCGGTCCATGCACGAATAAGGGCGATTTATAATGTTTCACTGCTACTAACGTTATATTTTCGTACCGATTTTTCCAAAACGTCCCATATGTGGGTTTAAGTCTGGAGACAGGGTTTGTTAATTGAGCTGTCTTGGGGCATACTATTTAGAAGCCAGTCTCGAACAACGTGTGCAGTATGCTTAGGGTTGTTATCTTGTTGGAAAATCCATTGATTTCCCAGGCCCAAGCTATTAACAGATGACGGCAGATAATGTTCCAATATGTTCTTATATTGATAGCGGTCCATATTACCCTCGACAAAAACCAAACGACCAACTCCAGATGACGCAATGGCGCCCCAAACCATAACGTTACCACCACCATGTTTGACAGTCTTTAGATCAAGTGCTGTGTTTGGTTTTCGCCAAACTTTGGATCGACCATCACTTCCAAAAATGGTATACTTACTTTCGTGGGTAAATATAACACGCTTCCAAAAATCCATATTCGTGTCTAGATGTGCTTTAGCAAACTCAAGGCGAAGTTTACGATTATTCGCTGAAATTAGTTGTTTTTTGGGTGCCACTCTGCTATTCAGTCCATTTTCATGTAAAACATTTATTATTGTTCGTGGAGTAACAATAATATTGGAACATTTTTCGATGTGTTCCGCCAATTTTGGGGAACTTATTTTCAGATCCTGGTTGACTACTTTAATAATACAGCTAACATCGCGTCTCGAAAGCTACTTAGGTCTGCCAGATCGTGGCTTACTTTCGGTACTATTGCACTCAGGGAACTTCTGCTTTAAAAATATGGGAACAAATTCAGTTTACCGACACCTCTCAGAATTTTTTGAAATTTTTTGACCTTGAACATTTGACCCCATAGAGTCCAAAAAAAATTTTTTTTGCGTCGCTCACGCCCCCTTTTCAGTGGGCGGCGCTCCAAAGTTTGAAATGAAATCCGAAATAACTTCAAAACTACTTATCTGATATTAACAAAACTGGCGTCGTTGGAAAGGTCTTGAAAATATCTTTCCAATGGAGTATAAAATGTCCTAAAATATTAACCCTTTGCTGCCCAAATAAAACAATTTTTGTTTTTTTATATTTTTTTTTTTTAACGTCCTTTTTTCAAAATTTGAGCCATATATCGACGTGACCATATGTCTCAGGCGGAAAGATCTCAAAAATATCTTTCCAATGGTGTATATAATGTCCTAAAATATTAACCCTTTACTGCCCAAAAAAAGCATAATGATTTTTTTTACACACCCTTTTTCAAAATTTGAAACATATATCGACGTGACCATATATGGGTCTTTGCAAAATAGTTTTTCTGCGTAACCGGCCTTCGGCCGGGCTTAGGGGTTTTCTCCTCCCACCAGTCCTCCCACCGGCTTCGCTGAGGCTTCGCCCCGGGCCGCAGAAATTTTGGCATATTTACAAGTTTTCTTTTGCATACAAAATCTTAAACCATACCATACAACAAAATCTAATTTTCAAAATCTTGCAAAAAATCATAGTTTTGCCTATTAATGGTCAACTTTAACCCTTAATAACTACTTCATTTCAAGACCTATGGGGTCATGTTGCACCTTTTATGAAAGCTTATAAAACAGACTTTCCCTTTTTATACACTTTTTATGTACTTATAAAGGCGTTATTTAACAAAAAGAGCGTTAAAAAAAAAATCATAAAAAAAACAAAAATGCTTTATACAACATACCATACAACAAAATCTAATTTTCAAAATCTTGCAAAAATCATAGTTTTGCCTATTAATGGTCAACTTTAACCCTTAATAACTACTTCATTTCAAGACCTATGGGATCATGTTGCACCTTTTATGAAAGCTTATAAAACAGACTTTCCCTTTTTATACACTTTTTATGTACTTATATAGGCGTTATTTAACAAAAAGAGCGTTAAAAAAAAAATCATAAAAAAAAACAAAAATGCTTTATTTGGGCAGCAAGGGGTTAATTATATACCTCATTGGAAAGATATTTTCGAGACCTTTCCAACGACGCCAACTCTGTTAAGATCGGACAAGTAGTTTTGAAGTTATTTGCAATTTCATTTCAAACTTTGGAGCCCCGCCCACTGAAAAGGGGGCGTGAGCGACGCAAAATTTTTTTTTATTTCGACTCACCGTGGTCTCTTCTATTAAAGGACAAAATTTCATTTATTTTGGTGAGGTGTCGGTAAACCGAATTTATGCCAAAATTTTTAACTAACCTTGTAGTTCATTTAAAAAAACAACTCACATCAAATGACTGTTTTATGATTTTACATTCATTTTTTACAGTTGTTTTTTGTTATTTAAAAAACTAAAAATAAATAAATGTTTGTTTATTTTTTACTACCATGTGGTTCATTTTACTACAATTGTTAGTCATTTTTTGAACATTAAAAAACAAATGACAATGTTAGTTGAATTTAATGAAATGTAAGTCGTCCTTTTTTTAAATGATATTTCATTTGTTTTTGACTACAATTGCTGTCGTCTTTACCAACATAATTTCCTAAGTGTGGTATTATTATAATTTCTAATGATCTTCTGTACAGTAGCACGACTTAATTTAACTGTCTTAGCAATTTTAACTGTCTTAGCAAGGAGTTGCCACGCTGTATATAGACTTTTTTACCGCTAATAATTATGTTATAAATATTTCTATGTTTTATTTTTTCATATTTTTTTTTTCTTTAAATAATCTTTATTTTAAATGCCTTAATAAGTGATATAAAATGTTTTTCAATTATCTAGTGAATTAGTAACTAGAACTTCAAATCCGTAGGTTGAATGTAGACTTTATTCCTTGACTGTATGTAGATATGTATTGATTTTAATTCATTAGGACTTCATTTTATATCACATACAAAAACTTAAATTTGGTATAGATTAAAAATAAAATGTTTTTATGGAATAAAAAAAATTAAAAAAAAAATATTATAAAGTCTATAAAATACGAACTTTGAATAAAATAATTTATTAATTAAAAAAATTAAATTTTTAATGTCATATAACGAACTCTACCCTAAGGTAAATGTACTTGACTGTTTGTTAATGATAAAAATAATTTTTTAAACAATATAGATTTGTCATCCTCATTTCGCTTTAATTCGCCAATACATTTTTTTTTTACATGGGGCTTTAGATAATTATATATAAATGAACTTAGAATTTTTCTTTCCACATGCGGCTTTTTTTCTATATGAATCTATTCTTAGCTATATATAAATGAACTTAGAAAATATTTTTAACATGGTGATATTAACAGTTTTATATGATTTTTAATTATATATGATACCGTGTTAAAAACATCCGAGCATATCTAACTACATATGGTACATATAAATATGTATACGAACATACTTAATCACATTTCTTTAATATGACGGCATATTTGTAAATGTTAAAAAAATGAAAGTTATACATAATTATATTCATACAGATAATTTTCTATATAACATTTTTTACTTGGGGCGTGTAACTTTTGTAAATATGGACTGATTTATAGCAGAAACTAAGTCGCAATATATCGGAAACCATTGATGCGATCTAAAAATTAAATATATCGTGTTCTGCGTGCTAAAATTTCAATATAAAAAGTACATTTTAAAGAGGCATCATTTGAAATCGTTATTTTTTAAAAAATGCACTTCAAATAACTAAAATTTTTGGTATTGATTAGAAAACATGTGCTTAACATACTTAAATTTTTTTATCTGAATTTTCATAATTAGGATTTGCCACAGACTCCATACTTTTAAGACATAAAAGTATATCAAACTTTTGTAGTTTAAGCAATTTTTTCTTAAACTAAAAGAGAAAGTACATGATTTGTTTAATAAATTATGTAAACAGTGATATTTTCTAAAGATACATATTAAAATTTTGGTTCTTCTTTACGCTGTACATTTTTTATTAAAGAAATCGTAAAAAATTAGACCTTTTAAACTTAAATACATAAACAGGGAAAACTATCGCACCTTTCGAAACGTGTAATATATTAAACTAAAAACATATTCATACTATTTGAATGTTTTAAAAAGGTAGGGTTTTTGTTTTCAGTTTTATACATTATTGCAATACAAGTATGTCAAAACAAATTAATTTCTTACAAAAATATTTCTTTAACTATAGCTTACTTTAAAATTATAAGGCCATATTCGTGATGTGTATTCCAAAGTCTTTTAAAAATTACAGATCGCAGACCCGATGCATCCACTTTTTCTGATTTTGTTGAACTGTGTAACAGTATTATTTTAATATAAATTTTTTATGATTAGTATTATTTTAATATAAATTTGTTATTATAGTTTTTAACTAAATATGTTTTAAGTTTTTGCAAGAAGAATTATGGAGTTTTGAAATGACTTCAATTTTTAAACAGTACAAATTTTACTATTACAATTTTAGAATCACGGTTTAAAATTTGACGAATTTTTAGTGGTTTTAGATATTTCTGAAAATTATTGTTTTACAGCACAGACCGAAACCCAATCCTACCACTTGACTACTGGACAGGCTACAATACAACCATTTGGTATGTAAAGGGTGTTCTTTATAGAGTGACACAAGTTCAAATCATAATAAAACAAGGAAATATATATTTATATTTTTAATATCAATGAAACGGGCTTTATTGGAAATAAATTTTATGAAGTTAATGTTTAAATATGATTTCTGACATGTTGCGTAGAAGGCGCAATCTTGAACACCAGTTTTCAACAATTTTTCGCCGTATTTCGGCGATAACTCTTCAAAAGTTGATTTCCATGTATTCAATTGTTTATGGTTTACCGACGTATACAAGTGAGTTAACATTTTTTTTTTTTTTTTTTTTTTTTTTTTTTATTGAAATGATTTTTTTAAAGTTTTATACATTTCATTTTATTGCTCCTAGTCATAGACTAACAAGTAATATTCTTCGATTTTTTTTTATAAATTTAAGCATTATTATACACCAAGTCTTGTGGATTGGTCCTCTTTAGTCTTCTTGTGTAGATTTCATCATCACATAGAACGGAAGCTTCTGGGTTTATGTGACATTGCAGTCTCTCAGAGTGTTTGGTTGCATAGAGTTGTATTACATCAGTGACTTTCAACATTCTAAGGTCTCTATGAAGATCGTCAATTCTGACATAGTAAGGCTATGCTTTTGAGTATCTTGTTTTGTATTCGTTGAATCACTTCAATTTGATTTTTAGCTGTACATCCACACATCTGAACTCCGTAAGTCCAAACAGGTTTTAGTATTTGGTTGTTAATAAGTAGTTTATTTTCTGTTGAAACTATGGAATTCCTTCCAATGAGCCACTTAAGTTTGCTGAATTTTAAGTTGAGTTCTGTTTCCTTCATTTTGACATGCGCTGACCATTTAAGTTTTGCATCGAGTGTCATTCCAAGATATTTTGCACAGTTGGCATATGGTACTACAGAGTTTGATATTTGAATTGGTTTATATGAAATATGTTTATAGGTAAAGTCAACATGGGTTGATTTATTGTCATTTAATTTTATTTACCATTTTTCTGTCCATTCGACTATTTTATCTATATATAATTGTAGCTTAGAAGAAGATTCCATTTCATTATCACCAGTCGATAGGATACAGGTATTATCCGCAAAAGTAGCTATTTTGCTAGTATTTGGTAAAGGAGGTATGTCAGCTGTGTATAATAGGTATAATATAGGGCCAAGAATACTGCCCTGTGGTACTCCAGCTCCTATTGTTTTTATTTCAGAATATTCTTATCTCTGTTTGACTCTGAAGTATCGATCCTTCATATAGGATTCCAGCATGCAAGTATATTGTATAGGTAGTTGTGTTTTTAGCTTATAATTTAGCCCTTTGTGCCAAACTTTATCAAAGGCCTGAGCTACATCTAAAAAGACAGCTGAAAATACTTTCTTTTGTTCTAGAGCTTTTTCAATTGTATGAACTATTCTATGAACTTAGTCAATTGTAGAATGCTTTTCTCTAAAACCAAATTGATGAGATGGTAGCAGTTGTTTTATTTAAATCAATTTCTTAAGTCTTTTTGAAAATAGTTTTTCAAATAATTTTCCCATTACGGGTAGCAAAGAGATCGGCCGATAAGACGCAACTTCATTGGGGTTTTTTCCAGGCTTTTGTATCATTATGACATCGGAAACTTTCCAGCATAAAGGAAAGTATTTTAAATTTAGACAAGCATTCATAATGGCGTTGAGATTGGTAAGGGCTTCTTTTGGGAGGTTTTTAAGAACTTCACCAGTAATTAGGTCAAAACCAGGACTTTTTTTAGACTCAAGGTTTGTTATTTCTTTAATAGTTTCTTGCATTGTGAATGGTTGTATCTCAATTGATTCTTGAACAGTACTAGACATATTAATATCTCCTAGTATATCATAAGGCTTAAAAGTTGTATATAAATGCTGGGAAAAAACTTCAGCTTTTTCAGAGTCGCTCTTTGCCCATGCACCATTTTGCTTTTTGATTGGAGGGTTGTGAAGAATAGGTCGTTTTAAATACGATGTTGATTTCCATAACGAATAATCATTTATTTTTTTTGTTGACAAGTTTTGCATCTTCATGCTAAAGTTATCATTTTTATATTCTTTTATTTTTTCTTGGAGAATCTTTGTTAGACTATTTAATTGTGTTTTTAAGGGTGGAAATCTAGTTGATTGCCACTTTTTCCTTAATTTTCTTTTATTTTTAATAAGTTTTAAAATACATGAGGAATAAGGTTGTTGAACAGTTTTAGGTTTGTACAATGGTGTACTTAGCCAGGCTGCTTCGTGTATTTGAGACGTAAGCTTTGCGCTTTCGTATTCAATATCTTCACTTGTTTCTAAAATCAGTGAGGGATTTATATAATTTTCAAGATTAAATTTAATATATTCCCAGTCAGTTAATTTATTTGAAAGATACAAATTTTCATCCAGTTCTTTTGGGTCTGCATCAATAAATAAGTAGATAGGTGAATGATCAGAGCTCAGATCTGCACTATCTTCAACATTCATTATACTTCTTGGCAGATTTTTGGTTACAAAAAAATCTATTAAATCAGGAACCTTATTAGTGTCGGTTGGCCAGTAAGTTGGATTTCCTGTCAACAAAATCTTACAACCCAATTTATTTGCTACTTTCCACAGGTTACGTCGAGGTTAATCTTGAGCCCCATTTAACGTTTTTCACGTTTAAGTCACCTCCAATAACGAATCTACCATTATGTTTGTTTAAAAACTCCATATATTTATCTTCTGTAATTCTATGCCTTGGAGGGCTATATATACGGTTATCATTAGTTCTGACCCGCTTAGTTTTGTGGCTATTGAAGTCGCCTGAAATTCTTCACAGCAAATTTTCTCATTTTCATAGTGGTCAATTGATTGTTTTATTATGACTGCACTACCACCTCTAGCGTTATTTAGAGGATGATTTGTGCATTATAAGTTGTAATGTTTAAAAGAAGTAAACATTTGGTTTGTCAAATAGGTTTCTGATATTAAGCAGACATCAATTTTATTTCTGTTCAGTGACTTAACATAACCCCAAAGAAAATAATCGAATGGTTTTAAATCACACGATCTTGGTGGCCAATTAATTGGGCCATTACGTGAAATTATTTTTTCATCAAAAGTTTCTTTGAGTAAATCAATTGTAGCGTCCGCTGTGTGGCATGTGGCTCCGTCCTGTTTGAACCACATATCAGCAAGATTAATGCCACGTAATTGAGGTACGAAAAAAAGTTTGAATCATGTTCTTATACCGTTCACCATTGACAGTAACATTCTGACCATCATCTTTTTTGAAGACATATGGGCCAATGACTCAGCCAGCCCAAACAGTAATTTTCTGTAAATGTAATGGTGTCTCGACAAAAGCTTGTGGATTCTCCTCACTCTAAATGCGACAATTCAGCTTATTTACGTACCCATTCAACCAAAACCATAAAACCAACCAACGCCATAAAATGGAAGAAGTGCACGATGAGTTTAACTAATAGAACAATTATTTTGATTAAAAATTTCAACAATTTGCACGCGTTGCTCTGGCAAAAGTCGATTCATAATGAAATTTCAAAGCAAACTAAACAAAAGCAACTATCATCTGTTAAATGGGTGGTCAAATAAAGCAGTGACGCCTACACTCAGGGAACTTCTGCTTTACAAATATGTAGTTGTTTGGATTGTAATACAGTTTCTTTATTTTTAATGTAAATGTCAGCCATTTGTAGAGCAAATTAAAATATTTACTAACCTTGTGGTTCATTTAAAAAAACAACTCACATCAAATGACTGCTTTATGATTATACATTCATTTTTTACAGTTGTTTTTTTATTTAAAAAAATAAAAAAAAAAATGTTTGTTTATTTTTTACTACCATGTGGTTCATTTTTACTACAATTGTTAGTAATTTTTTGAACATTAAAAAAAAAATGACAATGTTAGTTGAATTTACTGTAATGTAAGTCGTCCTTTCTTTAAGTGAAATTTCATTTGTTTTCAACTACAATTGCAGTGGTCTTTACCTACATAATATTCTAAGTGTACTCAAAGTTGTGACACTCAAAAAAAGCACGCTTTATTACCGGACTGAAAACGGAATCAAGTGTACAAATTGCGTAGTGATGATGTAATGAAGCACAATTCAATAACTGTGAAAATGTTTTATTGAAGCTTCTGTGAACTTTATAAAAAAAAGTAATTAAGAAGACCTTAAAAAAAATTTTCTATTTTTCTGATCTGCGGCTCAATAGAAAAATAAATATTTACTTATAATTAGGGCTCAGAACTGCACATAAATACATGTTTGTTTGTAATAGCAAATTTGCAACAAAATTGAAACATTTGTGAACTCATGCATGCTAATATATGAAGTCATTCGAGATCATACGTGTTCGCATACCTCCATATATAATGCATATATGCTTATAGGACTTCACATGTGTCCACACATGTAATATTACCTAAATTTTCTTCAATGTACACATGTGACCATGTGTGGAAATATATGAACATTTATTGGTCCTGAACCATTCTGTGGAATACCTGCGGGGTATGTTAGGTAAAGGCTCAGGGCATGGAGAGAGTCTGAATTCTCTGGTTACTGGGAAAACTCTCCTGGTCAGCGCCAGGCTAAAAGATTGATCTCTTTTTCCAGTAGGGGGTCGAGGCGACTCTTGTCGCTTGAAAGGGCGGGTTTGAGGACCCTGTCGTCGTACTTAACTGGACACTGTAATCTCAGATACCATCTGCACAAGAAGGGTCAATCGGACACGGATTTGTGTAGGTTTTTCGAGATGGTGTCTGAGACCTCGGAGCATGTTCTCTGCGAATGTCCCAGGCTTTGTGATAGGAGACTTAGGTTTCTAGGTGATCGCTTCATTTCGCCTTCCGACATCGCGAACATTTTGCCTAATAGGATAATTGGCTTTATAGGTAGCTTGAATCTGTAGGTAATCTTAGGCAGCACAAAGACCTACATTGGTCGCGGTGCATAGTGCCTTCTGATCTAATCTAATCTATCTAATCTATGATTGTATGTACATGCAAACATTACCCCAATTTTCGTTAAAGAGCACAAATGAACATATCTAATAACTAATATGAACATATACGAATCATTTATGGATGCATGTGGACATGTATGAGGCATATATGCTTATGTAAACTCAAAAAAAAAAAACTTTACCAAATATTAAGTTTTTTGTACTAAATTTTAAGAAGTTTTGGAATCACTTGACTCTAAAGAAAATTTAACTCAAATCAAGTATGCAGTGTTCTTAAAACCAAGTAAAGCAATTAGCTATATTTGAATTATAATTTAGTAGATTTTGAGAAACTTTATTAAATTTAGTATATTTTTGACTAAAATTAAGTATACATTTTATTTAAATCTAGTAAACATATATAAAAATCAAGTTTATTAATTTTAAATTTTATGACTCATATTAAGAAGGTTTATTAAAAAAAAAAACAAAAAAAAATTTTACTTTTCTGTTTAGTTTTATTTATAATATTATTTATTAATTGGTAATTCTCAAAAGGTATATACTTTCAAAAATATAAGTAGTTAGGTTTGCCAAATATGAGTCAGGTAATCAATTTCATCTTTCTCTTGAGTTAATATTAACGAAAATAATTTTAAGATTATTTTCGAAATCACAAACGTTGTGAATGTGAAATTCATTATTTAAGTTTTACTTGACAAAACTAAAACCCTTATATAATATGAAATACAAACCAAATGAGAATTGTATAGGATTAAAATGTTAAACTTCTTTTAAGAAGTTTTAAGAAGTTGTTGTACTTAATTTTAAGAATTTGACATTTTTGAACTGAATTTAAGGAAGCTGCGTATTTGGTTTTAGTTTTTTCATACAATTAAACATTTCTTAAATTTTAGTTTAATAACTGCTTCAAATTCAAGATTTTTTATTAAAAAGAAATAAATTTTCTAATATTTTTAAGAATGTTAACCTAATTCAATGAAGGAAAATTGAAAATGAACTAAAATCTACTACATTTGTATTATTTTCAACCAATTTTATTTATTTTAAAGAAAATTTAACAAGCTAAATTTTAGTAAGTGGTAAACTTAATTTTGGATCCATACATGTCGATTTTTAACAGGAAATGCATATAAACTCATAGTTTAACGCATATTTTGACACTTATTGTAGTATATTTTACATTTTAATGCATAGCTTTTTGCAAAATATATATGTTTTATTTCTATAATTTTTTGTTTAATTTATAAATATTTTTTATCACGAAAACAAAACTATACAGAAAAATACAGTTGCTAATATTCTTACAACGATTAACTCTTATTTTCAAATTTTTAAACACTTTTGAGACAAAAATTGCTTAAACTGCGTAAATAATGTGGAAAACGTTGGAAAAATCAATAATAAATGCATATTTTTATAATTTTAGGTGCATATTTTACGATTTTTATTTACATTAAACATGGGTGTAAATGTTTTCACCTTTGAGCCTACTTATTGTAAATAAAAATGCAAAATTTTTATTAATATTATACTAATTATTTAAAAATAAAATATTTTATTATAATAATGTTTACAAAAATTAAGATTTCGAACACTTTCTGCAATTTTCATATGATGGAGATAACATGTCAAGTAAATTCTGACCATAAATAAATAAATTCTGGATACGCATGTAGAAGTATTTGCAAATCAAGAAAATTTTTAATTTTTTTCATAATTTTTTTTTTTAAATGTTTTACTTTTAAATTTTAAAAATGTAAACCAAAAGTGTGTACATACTTTTAATGATATAATGCTGATATGTATATCGTGTACATACTTTAAGTAGCATTTTCATAGCCAGCCGAGTTTACTGTTCCCACAGTAAACTGATCTACATTTTCAAGGCCAGACTAATGCTGACCCATATAATTCACACGGCTAGTAATGCATGTGTACTTGCTACGCTCTCTTGTTATAGTGGTAGGTAGTTTAAGTGAATGATAAAATAAATAAAGACAGTGGTCAATAAGAAACCACAAAACAAAGTCATATTTTTTATTTCTATTAGGCACACGCATCATGGCGACCGTGAAAAAAAACTATAACAAAAGCATTTATTTAAAAAAAAAAAAAAAAAACTATAAAAATTGCCATTAATTTAATTTTTAATTTGTTTAAAAACAAACAAAAAACACACAATACTTGTCCATTTAAAAAAAAAAAAAATTAAAAAATATTAAATTAACGAAAAAAAAACTTATTATTTACAACAAAAACTTATTTCTAAAGCTCAACTTAAAAACAACAGTTTACTTTCAATTAATCATGAAATTTGTTGCAACAACCAAATCCAACGTTAATAATAATCTAAAAAAAAAAGTGAAATAACTTTATTGCTTTTGCAAAATAAATCAATATGAATATAAACACGGCCACTAAACAACTTCAACAACAACAATGATGCTGACATCAACAAAAAAAAAACTATTGGTAATAATAATTTTAAGCTATATGTATTTCTTAATTATTTAATAATTTTTAATGTAAATTAAAGAAAAAGTACAATTAAAAAAAAAAAAAAAAATTTAATGTTCTGCATTGACTCTTCCATTTATAATCAATCAACAACCGAATAAGAAGCGTTTTTTTTTTAATTTTTATAAATATACTTTTTATTACTCTTTTTTTTACCAATATTCGCATATGAAATGGGGAATAAGGATTCGAAAATCGAAAACCCCAATGCAAATGTAATAAATGAAGTCGAGGTAGTGGTAGAATTCCCAGCAATATACTTCATCATAATAATTTCAATCCTCGCATTGCAATTGCTTACGACGCTCTATCAATTACACAAGAGGTCGCTTCGCTAAAATTACGCTAGGGCCGCATCGTTAGCGAACGGCCTTGAGAAGATTTATTTTTTTTTTTTTCCTCTCTTTCCTTATTAATACCTCATAAAGTATTAAAACTTATCCCTATTACTTTTAATTCGATAGCATAATTGTATTTTTTTTATGAAAACAATTATTATTTCCTCATACCATTGGGTAATGAACTTGTGCGATCGCGGAAATCCATTTAATTTTGTTTTATCTGCTTTATGGACTGGCAGGAGATAGTTAAGCGCCTTAGAATAATCAAAGATGATTTCCACAAACCCTATAAGTGTCTGAGCGTTGACAGACCAACTAAGGACGAAACCGTTGTGAAACATATAAGGGTACTCTGTAATAGTCTCGAGAGAATTAGAGTAACACTCGACGAATATTACTCTCGACTCGGCACCAGTCGGCTGCGGACAATTTTTTTGAGGACGTTCGGGGCAAACTAGTTACCATCTTGGAGAAAAAGGGTCTGGAAATAAAACTACCCGCTACGATCCAAGAGGAGGTAACATATCAGTTAGAGATTTCGAAAGGGGAAGTTGAACCTTGTATATCATCCCAGGAAAAACAATCACCTCGGGAAAATCTTTTAACCGAACAAACTGAAGGGAATTTTATAGCTATGCCACAAACAGTAACTGAATTCCTTGGGTTAGTCGCTAGACTCATACCGGAGTATGACGGCAAGCCCGAAAGCCTCCAATCGTTTTTAGATGCCCTACAACTGGTAGACTCTATAAAAGAGACCCACGAGGCAATAGCTGTTAATATAATAAAAACTAAACTAAAGGGAACAGAACGAAATTTGATCTCGGGTGAAGACACTATAGCTTCTATAATATCAACCTTAAAGGCGAAGGTAAAAGGGGAATCAGTCGAAGTAATTTCGGCAAAAATTATGAATACCCAACAGGGCAACCGGAACGCAAACAACTATACCTCCGAAATAGAATCATTAACTAAGTCACTGGAGAGTGCTTATATATCAGACGGCCTCCCCTCACAACTGGCAACAGGATATTCTACACAAATTGCCGTTAAGGCCATGACCAGAAATGCCTCCAATGAAAGAGTGAGACTAATCATGGAAGCTGGCAACTTTAACAATATGAATGAAGCCATTGCTAAATTTGTGAATACGTGCACGGAGACGAATGGAAACTCCGCCAACATAATGTACTACAGTTCAGGTAGGAACAGAGGAAATTACAACACTGGTCGTGGATATAATCGAGGTTATGGACGAAGCCATAATAGAGGATCTGGTCGGAATGACAACCATAGGGATTACCAGCATGGAAACAATAGAGGGAATAATAGGAACAATGGTTATAACAGACGTGGTGGAAATCGAGGAAACCATCGCAATGTCAGATGTACCAATCTGATGCAGGGAAACGACCAGAACCCTCAGGAGATATACCTGGGGGCAAGAACAACCAACTAAGAGAATCAGATACTCTGCACATGGCTAATGTCAAAATATACAATTTAAACCTAAATCTCAGTAGCTATGTCATATTAAAAACTAAATTAAACCATACTTATAATACATTTTTAATCGATACAGGGGCCGATATCTCGATTTTGAAGAAAAATATATTAACTTCTAATAACCATATAAACACGAACTACACCTCCAAGATAACTGGAATTGGAGAATCAATAATAGATTCCCTAGGCACAATAGAAACAGATCTAATAGCACGTAATTTTCTGATTAACCAATCATTTCATGTAGTTCATGAAAATTTTCCAATTCCTAGTGATGGAATCCTGGGCTTGGACTTTATACGAAGATACAGCTGTATACTTGATTATCAGAAGGAACAGGAGTCACTGATACTCAGACCAACAAATATTTCTGTTAATATCATCATACCAATGTATGGTACACCAACCCCTGATTCTTTATCGATACCAGCTAGAGCCGAAGTGATCAGGAAAATTAAACTAGACACTTCGCAAAAGGAGATTCTAATACCTAATCAAAAACTAAGAGATGGAATTTTTGTAGCTAACACTATAGTGAAGACCGATAACGCATACATACGCATAATTAATACAACGAATAAAAACGTTCTATTGGACAACTTGAATATAAAAACTGAAAATGCTTCGGATTATGATATCCTGCAGATCGAAAGTGAAAATGGAAAACGCACTGAGCAGATACTAACCAAATTGTCAAAAAATTTTCCGGCTTTCGCGGAAAAATCCTTAACGGAATTATGTACAGAATTTTCTGATATCTTTGCATTAGAAACGGATAAGATTACGACAAATAACTTTTATAGACAGAAACTGAGAATAAAATATGAGGAACCAGTTTATATTAAGAACTACAGAATACCTCATAGCCAGAAAAATGAGATCAATAGACAAGTTGAAAAACTAAAAAATGATGATATTATAGAACCATCATTTTCATCATATAACAGTCCAGTACTGCTGGTTCCGAAAAAATCACTACCGGGTAATTCAGTAAAGAGATGGCGTCTTGTAATAGACTATAGGCAAATTAATAAAAAATTAATAGCCGATAAATATCCTCTTCCTCGAATAGATGATATCCTTGATCAGTTGGGAAGTGCAAAATATTTCTCTTGCCTTGACTTAATGTCAGAATTCCATCAGATCGAACTAGACGAAGAGTCTAGGGATATTACATCCTTTTCTACCAACGAGGGATCATTTCGTTTTAAGAGACTTCCCTATGGGATAAAAATAGCTCCCAACTCTTTTCAACGAATGATGTCAATGGCATTTTCTGGGTTAGCACCAGCACAAGCATTCCTATATATGGATGACCTTGTAGTAATTGGATGCTCGGAAGGGCATATGATGAGAAATCTGCGAGATGTATTTTTAACTTGTAGAAGATATAATTTGAAATTGCATCCGGATAAATGCTCATTTTTTGGTCATGAAGTGACATATTTAGGTCACAAATGTACTGATAAGGGTATTCTTCCAGATGACGGCAAGTATGAAGTAATTAGGAATTACCCAACACCAAAAAATGCGGACGAAACTAAACGATTCGTTGCATTCTGTAACTATAACAGACGTTTTATTCCAAACTTCGCTCAGTATTCGTTACCTTTAACGAGATTAACTCGGAAAAATACAGAGTTTATTTGGTCAGATTCATGTGAAAAATCCTTTCAATACTTTAAAAAGTCACTTTTAACTCCGAAAATATTGCAGTATCCCGATTTTGGTAAACAATTTTGTATTACGACGGATGCAAGCAAGTATGCATGCGGTGCAGTACTAAGCCAAGAATACGATGGCGTACAATTACCAATAGCATATGCATCAAGATCGTTTACAAAAGGGGAAAGTAATAAATCAGTTATTGAACAAGAAATCGCTGCAGTTCATTGGGCAATAAAATATTTTAGACCATACGTGTATGGAAGGAAATTTTTGGTAAAAAGCGACCATAGGCCTTTAACGTGTCTCTTCTCCATGAAAATTCCTCGTCAAAATTGACGAGAATGCGATTGGATTTGGAAGAGTACGATTTCGATATAGAATATATTAAGGGAAAAGATAATTGCGGAGCAGATGCCTTATCTCGAATAAATTTTGATGACATAAAGAGTATTAGAAAAATTTATATGGTAACTACAAGATCAAAATCGAAGAAGAAAATACCGGAACATAAAGATACACTGACAAATATATCAAAAATCCCAAAAGTTTATGAAACAGTTGGTATCAGAGAGGTAAGAAGAATTGTTCGCCTAAAGTTTGTCCTAAAAGGTAAGACACCGAGGTGCTACCTAATACATGGGAAGAAAACTTTAGAGATGATAAAAATAGATGACCTTATTGTTAATGGAAAAATTGATTTAGATCAATTCTTTCCTAGGTTGGAGAATATAACCGACAAAAAAGGCATACATAAGTTGCAACTTTCATTGAATGATAATATATTTGAGAATATTCGAATCACTGAATTTAAAGATAATGCGAACATATCATTGAAAAATTTAATAATAGCGTTAACGCCTGAAATTATAAATATAACTGCTGACGAGCAGATAAATTACCTTCTGGATAAATACCATAACGATCCGTTATACGGAGGTCACCCCGGAATAACAAGAATGACGGAGAAATTACGAGCTAGATATTTTTGGAATGGAATGTCAAGGGATATAAAAAACTACATAAAGCGATGTAGCCAATGTCAGAAAAATAAATCATTACCAAAGACAAAGGAATCGATGGTGATAACGGAAACACCAGCGCGCGCATTCGATATAATAGTTATTGACACAACCGGTCCTTTTATGAGATCAAATAGTGGTAATGAATACGCAGTAACTATCATATGTGATTTAACTAAATATTTAGTTACTATTCCAATACTAGATAAAACAGACAAAACCGTGGCTAGGGCAATTTTTGAGAATTTTATTCTAATATATGGTCCCATGCGGAAAATAATAACTGATATGGGAACGGAATATAAGAATCAGACTATGCAGGAGCTTTACAAAATGTTGGATATTGAATACGTTAGTTCAACGGCATACCACCATCAAACGGTGGGCACCGTCGAAAGATCTCATAGAACGTTTAACGAATATGTTCGTTCGTACTTATCATAAAACAAAACGGATTGGGACGAGTGGTTAAAATACTTCACGTATTGTTTCAATACGACACTGTCCACAGTCCATGGTTATTGTCCATATGAGTTAATCTTCGGTAAAATTCCACCAACCATACAAGTACTTGGTTCAAATACCGTTGATCCTCTGTATAATGTGGAATCATACGGAAAAGAAGTAAAATATAGACTTCAAATGGTACAACAGCGTGCCGCGAAAATGATAATGAGATCAAAGAGTAGTAGTAAATCTCAATATGATAAAACCAAAAACCCTATTGATATTCGGGTAGGAGATTTGGTATTATTGGAAAATAACTCAGGGCATAAGTTAGAAAATTTGTTCAAGGGTCCTTATTCGGTTGAAAAAATTGATGAAAACGTAAATTGCACTTTGATACTTGATAATGATAAGAGAGTCAAAGTACACAAGGACCGATTAAAGCTTTTTTTTAGGTAATGAAACAAAAAAAAAAATATAAAAAATAATAAAATAAGAACATATATTAATTTAAGGTACAGAAAAACATATTTAAGAATAAGATGAAAATAAAATAAGAAAAAGTTATGGCCATAACTACGATAAATCAAAAAAAAAAAAAAAATTTGAAACGTATTATTAAGGAAAATAAGCAAATAATAATTAATAATTATAATTAAATAGAAAACGAAAATATATAAAATAAATATATAATATATATTCATTTTTTTTTTTTTGAAAAGGGAGGTGTAACGCGTACACATGCTTTATATTAATATGTATCTCGTGTACATACTTTTAATGATATAATGCTGATATCTATCTCGTGTACATACTTTAAGTAGCATATTCATAGCCAGCCGAGTTTACTGTTCCCACAGTAAACTGATCTACATTTTCAAGGCCAGACTAATGCTGACCCATATAATTCACACGGCTAGTAATACATGTGTACTTGCTACGCTCTCTTGTTATAGTGGTAGGTAGTTTAAGTGAATGATAAAATAAATAAAGACAGTAGTCAATAAGAAACCACAAAACAAAGTCATATTTTTTATTTCTATTAGGCACACGCATCAGCGCCCCGGTAGGCTAATTGGTAGCGCGCTGGCTTATCTGTGCGGGTGTTGTGGGTTCGATTCCCACCAGAGGCACTTGTCTGTTTTCGCTACAACGCGCCGAAGGCCATAGTAGCTAGTGCTCGGTTAGGGTAATAGTATATAATTTGTAATTATATGACTATTAATTAATAAAATAAAATAAAAAAAATAATACAAAAACAGACTTGAATTTTTTGAACATTTTTTTTTTTTTAAAGCCAACAAGAAATAAAAATTTATAATAATTGTAACTGAAATAAATAAACTACAATATTCCGTTTGTATGGTTAAATATTTATTCAAAATATAAATGCACTTTTTATTCTGAGTGTATATCAAGACTTTCATACCAAATATGAAGAACACTTTGTTCAAAGTCCTAAATAAAAAAAAAAGTTTTGAAATCAGCATGCATTATCAAAGTATTTTTTTTTTCGTCAAAAGATTGTCATTTTCGATCAATGCCTGAGGTAAGCTGCATGTCCAAAAACTAGTGAAAGTGCATTTAATTTTTTTTTGCAAAACCCCTGCCTTTCAGAAAATATTAAAAGTTGTATATTTTTAACAAAGTTCTAAGAAAATGTTAAAGAAAGAAATATACTTGCTAGGCCAACAATTATAGTTCTTTCAAATTTTTTAAAGCTTGAACTTTAATGATTCTTCCCAAATTTCATTTTAATGTATTATCAATGTGCAGAATTTTTCGGTTTCAAATTCATTACAAAATAAAGTATTTTTTGGTATATAAACCAAAAAAAGCAATAGCAAAAAACTAGATTTTAAATTTAAAATTTCAATAACTTTAAAAGTAGAGGAGAAGTCAATACTTACATCGTACTTCATCTTACCTTGCAAATATTTTAGAGATGGGTCCACATTTAAAAAAGTTACACGCCCCTTTTTTTAAGAAGTTACACGCCCCATTTTTAGGCAGCCAATTTTGACAATCTGTAAAGTACCTGTGCTAAAACATGGTGACCGAAATGCAATATTTTACGCAAAGAAAAAACATAGTTGTGATAACCATATTAATTGATTGATGGTACTAAAGTTGTGATAACTATACTCTTATCTTTTTCTTTATCACAATATGATAATTAGATTGCCATATTATGTTCCATAATTGATCGCAATGTTATCATATTCTGGCCATGGATATGTGCACAAAATAATCATAATATGATTCCTACATTATTCTCCCAGTATTCTGTAGATGCTTGATTAAAAGGTTATGCATGTTTTTTTTTTTTAATTAGTACAAATGAATATTTATGTATTAAATAATTTACACATTTAAATTTATTTATTTTAAACCAATTTAAGTAGTCAAATTATCATTGCGCTATCGAATAAGATGTGTGTTATTAAAGACTTACATAAATCATTATTTTGTCGCTATACGATGTTTGCATACATTATTTATTTTATTATCTAATAAATCAAAACTAAAATTTCTCTTTTTCAGCGCGCGTCATATTTTGTCAGGAAAAATTAAATAATCGAAAAATATTATTAAGAACACAATTTTAGAATACACTTTGCTGCAATCAAAATAATTCCATTTTTACCATATTTTAGTTCTAGTTATCAAAAAATTTTGTAATCATTTGTTGCCGTTCTATATTTTTGCAAACATTTTAATGTTATTACGTATTACAGACCTAAAAGCACATGTATTTGGTTTAAATTTTTCTTTCATATTTCTTTACATTTTTTCCTTAAGAATTTTTTTATTTGCGTAAGTACTTAATTTATAAAATTATTATGTGTACTAAACAATAAATTTATTTAAGTGAAGCGTGTTCATTTAACTTTTGCCTAGACTCACGGGATGAGACCTGGATGAGACTACAAAATTATTCCTTCTTCCACTAAAAATATCAACATTACAATTAACACCGATACGTGGTTTTTCTATTCATTGTGTTTTTTGTTTAATATTATTTAATTTGCTCGGACAGAATGCTGCTCACAATTTCTATTACAAAATTTTAAACAAGAATGACACTAAAAGAAGACTCTCATAAAAAAAAGACTAATCATCTTATAACTGGAGTAACTATAACAGTGATTGCTACAAGTTAAGATAATTACTAAGAAGATCTCTCTCAAATTATATAATAAGTTAGTGAGAGGAATATGATCATAAATAAAGGGTCCGCCAAATAACTTTTTCTTTTTGAACTCCTGAACCAATTGGACTTTGTATGGCGTCATACCAAGGTCTTTATGCAAAATTCGTCTCAATGATGCGTTTCACGCACACTTTCTGCCAAAGCAGCAATATTCTCGGGTGTACGCACTGTTTTTGGCTTTTCACGCTTTGGTTTATCGATGAGGATGCCAGTTTCTTTCACTTTTTTCACAAGATAACGAACATACGGACCATATTCGTTCAGCGGAAGGATAAAACTAATTATCTGTTAAATCAGACATGAGCTAAGTGTTACCATCCACGAAATAAGCACTAGTTGAAAAAAAACGTTAGATGGCGGACCCTTTACAATATATGGTTGTAAACAAGAAGGTAACCGAAAGAAGAGAGATTTTTACTAGAACATGATTAAAGCAACCATATCATTGATGATTTATGATTGATACAATAATAATTTTATTAGCCATCTGTGGAAGTAGGAAACATACAATCAGAATATTATGTAGTTTAATGTTTATAGTTTAATACAAAGTTTACAGTTGAGTTACAAATAAAGGAAAATGCATTTATTTTTTAAATAAATAATTTTTCAACTTTTTTATATTTACTACCATTTACAGAGTTTTTAGCTCCATTTTTATTTTCTTTCACTTAAGTTTTCATAAAAATTTAACCACAAAAACGGAATATTCTAGTTTATTTGCATCCATTACAATTATTATATATTAAAATGTTTTTATAAAAAAAAAAAATATATTCAAAAAATTCGTGTCTGTTTTTTTTTTTTATCAAATTGGTTTGTTTACCAACAAAATTATTTCAATTCAAATTACCAAAAAATTTAAAAAGTTTATCCAAGTTTATAGATTTTGTAGAAAAACACAAAGCAAAACAAAAACTGAAATAATTTCAAATAACTGAACATAACTTTTACTTTGACTGACCTGTAGTTTAAAGTAGAACATTTATTTTTAACTTACTATTCAGTTGTTCTTATGGATTTGTTAGTTATTTAAACAATACTTACAAATAAATAACAAGAAACATTTGATTTAATTTAAAAGTAAGTAGACCGGCTTTTAAGTGATTTGTCATTTATGTTAAATTGCATTTTCAGTTAATTTAAATTACAAACCCTTTTGAGTGTAGTTTTGAGGCAGCAATCATATTGTAACCATATTTGTTCTCTGCGTGCTCTTACACAATTTCCAATTTGATTTATTCCGATCGGGTCAGTAGCATTGTTACCACCAGGAAAAAAAATTACAAAGATGTAGGGCCAAAATTATCCAAAAATCATATGAAATTACATAAACAAATTATAAGAAAAGCTTTAAATAAATACTTTCAAAATATTCGTTATTTTCTAATATAAAAATTCATACACACTCATTTCAGACCGTTTGACCAACTCTCCAGTCGTAGCATAATTTTTGTATGAACAAAGCTTATGATAACATTTTCTCGCTCATGATCACTACAGAGAATATATTTTGAGCTAGGTTAAAAACCCTGACAATTAAAATTTGTTTAGTAATTTTAAAGTACCAAGTATAAAATTACACTTTTTTGATGCTTCTTTAAATGTTCTTGACACGCAGGAAATAATATATAATATATACAATATAATATATAAAGGGTGTCCCAAGAAGAGCGCAATTTTTAAATTTTAAATAAAACACAGATATTTAAAAAAAAATCGTGAAACTTTATTATATCGTAAAGTAGACAGAATGAGGTTATGTATGGAACAATATATCGTGCAGATGGCCGCCGCGGCTTTGCTGGCATGCACGCGATCTTTTAATGAAATTTTCAATGACCGTTTTGCATGAATGCTGCTGTATTTCATTAATGCAGCGTCCAATTTCCTCTTTTAAGGCTTGAGTCGTCGTCGGCTTATTCGCGTAAACCATCGACTTCAAAAAACCCCAAAGAAAAAAATCTAGTGGTGTTAAATCGCACGATCTAGGCGGCCAATTCTGATCTCCAAAACGCGAAATAACACGACCGGGAAATGACTGATGCAGCAATTGAATTGTTTCTCTATCTGTATGACATGTGGCGCCGTCTTGTTGGAACCACATGCCCTCCACATTCATTTCTTCAATTCTAGGCAAGAAAAAACTGGTTATCATTTCACGATACCGAACACCATTGACTGTTTGCGCTTGACGTGCCTCATTTTCATAAAAAAAAGGTCCAATGATTCCTCCAGCCCAAAACCACACCACACAGTGACACGTTGAGGATGCATTTGCTTCTCGTGAATCACTCGAGGATTTTCCTCACCCCAAATGCTACAATTCTGCCTATTGACGAAGCCATCAAGATGAAAATGGGCCTCGTCACTGAAGATGATTTTTTCGGCAAAATCAGCCGCAAAACTTTCACCATTTTGGTAAAACAATTTCACAATGAGAATGTGTTGTTCATTCGTGTAGCGCTCCATTTTTACTAACCTCGTACCTTCTACTAGCAAACAATAACAATTGTTCAAATGTCAAACAATGACACTTCGAATGTTGCCAGATTTAAAAATTGCGTTCTTCTTGGGACACCCTTTATATATATATAATATATACTATATATGTATGCACAGCGCATACTCTAGAGACATTTATTCGTTCCCCCGCATAGATTAGGGACATTTGCTTACTTTGGGGACTGTCCCCAAAGTTTTCGCGTCTTTTCACACATCTGGCGTATTAGATGAGGACAGTTTTTTCGATACACCGCATATTTCGGGTACAATTTTGGCCATGTCCCTAAAGTAAGCGCTGTGCATACATATATATATTAGGGTGGCAGCAGGTTATATGGACGAAATTTTTTTTTTGAATTTTAATGCTTTTCGCTTGGAATATTGTGCCACTTGGTGTAAAAACTATATCGTAAAAATTTTAGGAAGATCGGACAAATATTTCCCGTGCCCCAAAGAGGTCAAAGGTCAGATTTTTTAAGCCCAATGTTTTTAAAACGTTTTTTTTTTGAAGAAGTTCTTCGTTTTTGCCTGAATTTGTATAAAAAATCATGCCACTTCATTTACAATGTGCAATTATTAATAATTATAATAAAAAATAAAATTTAATCCTTCCGTGCCCAGTGGGTTTTAAAGTTTAATATATTTTGTACTGTAAAACCGTAATATTCTGCACTTTTTTTTAATTATCTGAGATATGCTAACAAATTATCTATGACAATTTTAAATCATTAACCCTTTTTGCCTACCGGTGTCAAAAGTTTTATTAAATTAAACATCGAAGAAATACTTTACATATAAAATTAACTTTTTTAATAAAAACAAAAAAAATGTAAACTTAAAAAATACGTAAATACGTAAAAAATAAAATATGGGGCACTTTAATTATAATTAGTTCTTAAGTTTTGTAAATTTGCTTCTTTCGAAAATTGCTGTCTATAATTTTGTACAACCTGAAACAAAAAGAAAAAAAAAACAACAAATTTTAACATATAAATCTTTAATTAAAATTAATAAAACAAGTTGTTATTACTTTAAATAAATGCTGCCTCTGATCCTCATCTTTTGTAATTTTCTCGTGGAATTCTTGTACTAACTTAATTCCTCTTTCGGCGCAGTCATTGACAATTTTTAAGTTTGAAATTATGTTCTTTCCTTTACGATAGTCGTCTAAAATTGGCCAACAACTTGAGTTTTTTTTTTAAAAAGTCTGAAGAAATGTTAAACCTTTGTAAAAGCTTGTTGGTGTTTTTGGAAAATAATTCCACCAAAATTACATCAATGTCTCTGGCAAGGAAATGGCTTAAATTTTGTTGGTTTATTGTTAGCCTTTTTGGATGTTCCTCTTCCTTTTCTTCTAGATTTTGTTCAGACAAGTTTGTTGCAAGCATCTTTGTAGCAAGTTTGGCTTTAGTTGCTAAATCGATTTTTCGTCGAATAAGGCAAAACCTACACATTCTTCATTCAAATAATAAAGATGGTTAAGCAATTTCGATATGGCCTTTTCAGCTATAGGTTTGTTAATTGTTTTATAATTTTCTAATTTCTTTAAAAATTCGATGTCATTTAGAGGAGCTTGGTCTGCGTTAAACCAGAAAATCGAATAACACTTAACCACAAATCAAACTACTTCAATCAAACCATTTATTTCAGTTTCGGTTATTTCGGGAAATTGGTCTCGAAATATAACAATTTTTAGGCAATAAATGGCCTTGGCCATCCATCTGGCTAAATGCAGTGCGCCAGGTTTTGTAAATTTAATTCCCCTATATGGAATTCCTCCTAAGAGTACACTCAGGGAACTTCTGCTTTAAAAATATGTAGTTGTTTGGGTTGTAATACAGTTTCATTATTTTTAATGTAAATGTAAGTGATTTGTAGAAGAAATAAAATTTTTAACTAACCTTGTAGTTCATTTTAAAAAACAACTCACATCAAATGACTGTTTTATGATTTTACATTAATTTTTTACAGTTGTTTTTTGTTATTTAAAAAAATAAAAATAAATAAATGTTTGTTTATTTTTTACTACCATGTGGCTCATTTTTACTACAATTGTTAGTCATTTTTTGAACATTAAAAAACAAATGACAATGTTAGTTGAATTTAATGAAATGTAAGTCGTCCTTTTTTTTAAATGAAATTTCATTTGTTTTTGACTACAATTGCAGTCGTCTTAACCAACATAATTTCCTAAGTGTATTATTATTAATTCCAAAAATTCCTTGTAGTCATCACGAGTAAAGTCTTCCGTTATTTTATAGTTCGCGAATTTTAAAATATTAGCGCGATCACCACCTAAAATATCATTGAATCTGGTGTGTGTTAATCCAGTCAATAAAGCATCCTGCTGTATTTTAGGCCAATGTTTCTTAAATTTATTAAATATTACTATTTCAGGACCAGTATAAGCACTTATATTTGCTTCCATGAACACTGATGATAACATCATTTCAAAGATTTGATGTCTGCACCCTAGCTATAACACATCTCGACCAATTCTTTTTTCCAAAAGGTTACAAGCTCCTCTAAATTTCACTGTGTTCGATGCGGTTGTGTCGAACACAAATGCCTCTACTAAAATATTATTTTATATAAAATATTATTTTCCTCCAAAGTATCATAAAAGGCAGATGATATTTCTAACCCAGTTCCTGCTGGTATTCAGGCATATTTAGTACATGCTCAAGACCTGGAGCAGTTGCTATTATAGCAAGACGATCTTCAGTTTTTCCTGTAACACTAGATAAGAGCTTGGTATCCCAATGAATTGTCAATGGTGCAGGGTTTGTTGTGAATTTAGACACGATTTGTTCGCTTTTTGTTTTTCTTAAAATATCTCTCTTTGTTTGCGAACATTATCACGATTTAAAATGTATTCCGACGTGTTTAGCACAGCTGCATCAAGAACTGCTACCAGTAAATGGACTGCATCCCTGGAACTAATTTTTAGTTTATCCAAAACTTTGTTTTTTGTTTTTGGTAAAACACAGACATGCTAATAGTAATTACTTGTTTTAGTCTTCGTTATAACGTAAATTTTCACATTTCTAAGTAATAAATTTAGGGTAGTTTTGAACGGCCTAAAGCAATTCACATCCTCCCACCACCCAGAAAAAGGGGGTAATATCAAAATTTAATCTATATTAAATTTGTCCATAAAATATTTAACAAATAAAAAATTGTGTAATTTTAAAAGGGTCACTTAGACCCTCAGGGCACAGACGGGTTAATTTTTCAACAAAAAAAAATATTATGAAACATTCTTAAATCACATTAGAAAGAAATATTATAATTTTTTATAAGATTAACAATAAAAATACATAAAAAATACATAAAAAATACATAAAAAATACCTTAAAAATACACAATATACCATATTTTAACCTTTGACCTCTTTGGGGCACGGCTTAAAGTTGTCCGATTTTGCTGAAATTTTGACCATAGCCGTTTTATATCAACTGGATCGACATTCCGTGCGAAAACTATTGAAAATCGAAAGTTGAATTTTTAGTTCCGCCCTAATATATATATTAGGGCGGCACTAAAAATTCAACTTTCGATTTTCAATAGTTTTCGCACGGAATGTCGATCCAGTGCGAAAACTATTGAAAATCGAAAGTTGAATTTTTAGTGCCGCCCTAATATATATATTAGGGCGGAACTAAAAATTCAACTTTCGATTTTCAATAGTTTTCGCACGGAATGTCGATCCAGTTGATATAAAACGGCTATGGTCAAAATTTCAGCAAAATCGGACAACTTTAAGCCGTGCCCCAAAGAGGTCAAAGGTTAAAATATGGTATATTGTGTATTTTTAAGGTATTTTTTATGTATTTTTTATGTATTTTTTATGTATTTTTATTGTTAATCTTATAAAAAATTATAATATTTCTTTCTAATGTGATTTAAGAATGTTTCATAATATTTTTTTTTGTTGAAAAATTAACCCGTCTGTGCCCTGAGGGTCTAAGTGACCCTTTTAAAATTACACAATTTTTTATTTGTTAAATATTTTATGGACAAATTTAATATAGATTAAATTTTGATATTACCCCCTTTTTCTGGGTGGTGGGAGGATGTGAATTGCTTTAGGCCGTTCAAAACTACCCTAAATTTATTACTTAGAAATGTGAAAATTTACGTTATAACGAAGACTAAAACAAGTAATTACTATTAGCATGTCTGTGTTTTACCAAAAACAAAAAACAAAGTTTTGGATAAACTAAAAATTAGTTCCAGGGATGCAGTCCATTTACTGGTAGCAGTTCTTGATGCAGCTGTGCTAAACACGTCGGAATACATTTTAAATCGTAATAATGTTCGCAAACAAAGAGAGATATTTTAAGAAAAACAAAAAGCGAACAAATCGTGTCTAAATTCACAACAAACCCTGCACCATTGACAATTCATTGGGATACCAAGCTCTTATCTAGTGTTACAGGAAAAACTGAAGATCGTCTTGCTATAATAGCAACTGCTCCAGGTCTTGAGCATGTACTAAATATGCCTGAATACCAGCAGGAACTGGGTTAGAAATATCATCTGCCTTTTATGATACTTTGGAGGAAAATAATATTTTATATAAAATAATATTTTAGTAGAGGCATTTGTGTTCGACACAACCGCGTCGAACACAGTGAAATTTAGAGGAGCTTGTAACCTTTTGGAAAAAAGAATTGGTCGAGATGTGTTATAGCTAGGGTGCAGACATCAAATCTTTGAAATGATGTTATCATCAGTGTTCATGGAAGCAAATATAAGTGCTTATACTGGTCCTGAAATAGTAATATTTAATAAATTTAAGAAACATTGGCCTAAAATACAGCAGGATGCTTTATTGACTGGATTAACACACACCAGATTCAATGATATTTTAGGTGGTGATCGCGCTAATATTTTAAAATTCGCGAACGATAAAATAACGGAAGACTTTACTCGTGATGACTACAAGGAATTTTTGGAATTAATAATAATACACTTAGGAAATTATGTTGGTTAAGACGACTGCAATTGTAGTCAAAAACAAATGAAATTTCATTTAAAAAAAAGGACGACTTACATTTCATTAAATTCAACTAACATTGTCATTTGTTTTTTAATGTTCAAAAAATGACTAACAATTGTAGTAAAAATGAGCCACATGGTAGTAAAAAATAAACAAACATTTATTTATTTTTATTTTTTTAAATAACAAAAAACAACTGTAAAAAATTAATGTAAAATCATAAAACAGTCATTTGATGTGAGTTGTTTTTTAAAATGAACTACAAGGTTAGTTAAAAATTTTATTTCTTCTACAAATCACTTACATTTACATTAAAAATAATGAAACTGTATTACAACCCAAACAACTACATATTTTTAAAGCAGAAGTTCCCTGAGTGTACTCTTAGGAGGAATTCCATATAGGGGAATTAAATTTACAAAACCTGGCGCACTGCATTTAGCCAGATGGATGGCCAAGGCCATTTATTGCCTAAAAATTGTTATATTTCGAGACCAATTTCCCGAAATAACCGAAACTGAAATAAATGGTTTGATTGAAGTAGTTTGATTTGTGGTTAAGTGTTATTCGATTTTCTGGTTTAACGCAGACCAAGCTCCTCTAAATGACATCGAATTTTTAAAGAAATTAGAAAATTATAAAACAATTAACAAACCTATAGCTGAAAAGGCCATATCGAAATTGCTTAACCATCTTTATTATTTGAATGAAGAATGTGTAGGTTTTGCCTTATTCGACGAAAAATCGATTTAGCAACTAAAGCCAAACTTGCTACAAAGATGCTTGCAACAAACTTGTCTGAACAAAATCTAGAAGAAAAGGAAGAGGAACATCCAAAAAGGCTAACAATAAACCAACAAAATTTAAGCCATTTCCTTGCCAGAGACATTGATGTAATTTTGGTGGAATTATTTTCCAAAAACACCAACAAGCTTTTACAAAGGTTTAACATTTCTTCAGACTTTTAAAAAAAAAAACTCAAGTTGTTGGCCAATTTTAGACGACTATCGTAAAGGAAAGAACATAATTTCAAACTTAAAAATTGTCAATGACTGCGCCGAAAGAGGAATTAAGTTAGTACAAGAATTCCACGAGAAAATTACAAAAGATGAGGATCAGAGGCAGCATTTATTTAAAGTAATAACAACTTGTTTTATTAATTTTAATTAAAGATTTATATGTTAAAATTTGTTGTTTTTTTTTTTTTTTTGTTTCAGGTTGTACAAAATTATAGACAGCAATTTTCGAAAGAAGCAAATTTACAAAACTTAAGAACTAATTATAATTAAAGTGCCCCATATTTTATTTTTTACGTATTTACGTATTTTTTACGTTTACATTTTTTTTGTTTTTATTAAAAAAGTTAATTTTATATGTAAAGTATTTCTTCGATGTTTAATTTAATAAAACTTTTGACACCGGTAGGCAAAAAGGGTTAATGATTTAAAATTGTCATAGATAATTTGTTAGCATATCTCAGATAATTAAAAAAAAGTGCAGAATATTACGGTTTTACAGTACAAAATATATTAAACTTTAAAACCCACTGGGCACGGAAGGATTAAATTTTATTTTTTATTATAATTATTAATAATTGCACATTGTAAATGAAGTGGCATGATTTTTTATACAAATTCAGGCAAAAACGAAGAACTTCTTCAAAAAAAAAACGTTTTAAAAACATTGGGCTTAAAAAATCTGACCTTTGACCTCTTTGGGGCACGGGAAATATTTGTCCGATCTTCCTAAAATTTTTACGATATAGTTTTTACACCAAGTGGCACAATATTCCAAGCGAAAAGCATTAAAATTCAAAAAAAAAATTTCGTCCATATAACCTGCTGCCACCCTAATATATATGTATATATGTATATATATAATTATATGTATGCACAGCGCATACTATTGGGACATTTATTCGTTCCCGCGCATAGTTTAGGGACATTTGCTTACTTTGTGGACAGTCCGCAAAGTTTTTACACATTTTCATACATCTAGCGTATAAGATGAGGACAATTGGTTCGATACATCGCATACTTAGGGGACAGCGCATACTTTAGGGACACGGCCAAAATTGTCCCCGAAATATGCGGTGTATCGAACCAATTGTCCTCATATTATACGCTAGATGTATGAAAATGCATGAAAACTTTGCGGACAGTCCCCAAAGTAAGCAAATGTCCCAAAACTATGCGGGGGAACGAATAAATGTTCCAAAAGTATGCGCTGTGCATACATATAACGAATAAATGTTCCAAAAGTATGCGCTGTGCATACATATATTTATATATATTAGTTTAAAGCGTCATATTTTATTTTTTCTAAAGTGGTTTTAATGGTGATTAAATTTAAACAGAAAACTCAGCTTATCTGAATATCGACAAATTTGGGAGTCATATTCATCTACGTTCCAAGTATTTAACATAAATATTAAAAAAAATGTCTGTAAAATGTAAAATTACACAAATATGTCTCGTTTTTGAATAATTATTCAGAAAGTGGCAACACTGATCAGTAGTTATTTATTACCATAATTTTTTTAAACACCCCACTGTGCAGCAATTTCTTATGCAATTATGAAATTAATGCACGGAAAGAATAACTTACAAGGGAGGTGACCCGAACCCCTTGATTTGAATGATCTTTAGATATTTTGCAGAGGATAAATAACAAAGAGACACGAATATTTTTTCCTGCGCAGTCTTAAGTTAAAAAGTAAAAATTTACATGTTTTTGTATGGAGACAAATCTGAAATTCACGATATCACATTTATTCTTGCACATGCGTTGAGCACTATAAAGAATGTCACTTAAATCTTAGACATACATTCATTTAAAAGCAATATGCATTAAAATTCATAGTTTTTGGCTTCACCAAACAACAATTTCTTAACAAACGCCACTATTAAATGCTACTGAAAGCACATTTATTTTTTAATAACCGAATTACTTGGAAATATCTATGCATGTTTTAAATACCAATATGCATTCATTTACATTTTTCATTTGATTACAAATTTGTATATGACCAGTCAGAAAAAAAGCAGACAGAGAACAGCTGGCAAGGTAGTTTACCAGGTGGTACAAGTGTTGGAAACAACTACTTGCCCAGTCTCAAAGTGATATCATTATTAAACAAAAGGTTCTTCTGTTCAAAAAGTGTCAGAAAACCACTGGCTATACAAAATATCCACCGTTTTCAAAAATAGATTTTCCAAAACAAAATTAAAAAAGGTCGATTATAAATTGTTTTGGTCTTGCCGACAGCTATATCTTCTGAGCTACCAGCTCATACAATAATTGATAGCTTAAAATGCAAGTGAACAATGTGTGCTGGGTAACAGCTGTGTGATCGAATATACTAGCACTGACATAAGGTTTGCAGGAAACAACTTGCCAAAATTGCGAAAACAAAAAAAAAGTTGATCCTTAAAGTTGAGCTTTTCCAGAAGCAAAAAAAATCAATTTTATAAAAAAATAATGAATGATAGGCAATACCGCTAAAATAACGTTATCGATTCAAACACCTTTCAACTGACTATCGTTCGCGCCAACATACAGTTAGCGATATAATTGAAATACCGTTTTCGCTAAAAACCGTTACCGAAATTATTGAAACATCGTTATCCTTAAAATACCGTTACCGAAATATTCTGACTAGTTCAGAATAATAATAAATGTTATTAAGTTTTTTGTTGAAAGTAATGTTACTAACCAAGAAATCAGGACACACCGTACCGTGTTAACTACAAATTAAGCATAATTCTACAATTTGTCAATGTAGATTCAATGGGTTCCATGGTAAGCCACGAAAACTGAATAAAATAAATTGTTTTTGTATGGATTCGATACATTCCGCATAAAATTTATTCATCGGATTTTAGGTACATTTTTTCCACAAAATGACATAAAAGTTTAGAGCATGTAAATTCAGGATTATACATATAACGTTTTTAAAATGCAATCAATCTGAAATCCTTTCTGTAGAAATGTAAAGACAATGACCCATAATCGTTGTGCTGCCTTAAATTTAAAACCTGTTTCTAATTATTTTGATATTATAGTCAATATCAAACTCACTGTAACATTCTGACCGTTATCGTTTTTAAAGAAGTCCGGATAAATGATTCCACCAACCCATAAAGGACACCAAACCGTCAGTTTTCCTGGATGTAACGGTGTGTTAACATACACTTGAGGATTATCATCACTCCAAATTCTGCAGTTTTGTTTATTAACGAATCCATTTAACAACGATTATGCTGACCGTAAAATGGACGTACTGAGCGATATTTCGAACGAACCATGACTTTAAAAATAAATTTGTACAATTTGGAATCATTGTTCAGGCATCAGTATATTTATGTTGAAATGCCAAACCAAACTAAACACAAATTATTTGACAGCTGACAAAAAGTGTTGCCAACTTAAAGTTATACACATGTATAAAAAATATCCTTTATGTGCAAAGTATTATATTGAGTTATATTAAAAAATAAATTAAAATTTTTATTTTTTAATTCAGAAAAAAATATAAACGTAAATACTTCATAGAAAATAATTATATGTGCATAAAAGAAAATTCATATTTAATAATTTTGTTTAAAACAATAAATAAGAAATAAGTAAGAATAATTTGAATAGTTTCTATCACTAAAATTTAGCTTACAATTTCCAAGATATGTTACCATTTATCAACTTTTTTTGGGTGATTTGATCAGATTTATTTATGAGCGTAACTTTTGCATTATCGAAATCTTTTTTCCAGAAAAAATTTATTTATATTTTTTTTAAGGTGCTTTTGATTTTTCGTATTTATTTGCAGTTAAACTAATCAAGTTAGATGCAGAAGAACTTATAAGATGCAGAAGACTCCACGCAGACAGAATTTCTGGGACGAGTTTTAAGGAAAGTTTTTCACTAACTTCTTCACAATGTGAATGAAAAAATTCTAAACTTTATGAAAAAGATTCATAGTTTTAATGAATCTATTTTCAATAAAACTGTTTCTTCTTCAGTTTTTTCATAAATTTTGTTAACAACTACATTTATTTAACGAAAACTTTCAATGGACGAGTTCATATATCAAATGCAAAATTTCATCGATAACATACAAGTAATTCTATCAGTGGAATGTAAAAAAAAATTGCAAGAAATTCAAATATGTTCAGTCGACCTGCAAAGAATTTCGAACTAATTTTCGATTTTTTTTTTTTTAATTTATAACAAAAATATTAATCGATTAAAGTTAGAGTTATATATTGATAACACAAAGCTACAAAATTGACCCCTAAAATCGAAAACAAAAGTTCCGACCATTGATACTAAATATTTCAGCAATGGTAATTTTAATGGGTTTTTCACAAATTTACATTGAATTTCGGATATTTTAACACAGTTCTAAACAAAAAAAAAAATAAAAATTAAATATTTTATAACATTTTGTATAGTAATTACATAAAAGACCTTCCTTCATTAACATTCGGGTACAAATTTTTTTTAATATTTGTGGAGCATTAACTAGTAAATCCTCGTTTTTTTTAGTTTTACTATATTTTACTTTTTTGCATATTTGATCACCCCATTTCGCAATCGATTAAAGGATTTTTGTGCATAGAAAAATAAATCCGAAAAAATATTTCGTGTATAAAAGTGCGGTTCATGGGAAGCATAGCAAAAAAGGTCGATCTATGAGTTCGTCTTTACTTACGAAAAAAAGCTACACAAAATTAATTAAGATGACGATGCAGAAGAAACTGCTAATAATATAATATAATAATTTTTTTTATGGAAGAAATTTTTTTTTTATTCAAATTTTGAAATTCATAACTTCTCTTCGAGAAAATCCGATTTTGAAAAAATTAAACTTAATGTTGTGTTTTTTGCTACGATAAAAAAGACCTAGAGAAATGTGTGTATTCACCACGGAAATTTTGCAGAATAGAGATACCGGAACTAAAACTTGACGCCAGTTGACAGATTTGATATTTTCGTACAACATCATGGAAAAAACGAATTGCTCACTGCAGCAAACAACGAACATCGTAAATAGTGATTTACTTTAATTATGGTATACATTCGTTTGTATATTAAGGACACATTAAAAAATAAATATGTACTTGAAACAAGACACCTCATATAGTAAAACTCTGTCTTAAACACGTCAAAATTTTTTTTTAAAGACTATAATTTCTCCAAAAAATGTTAAAATACTTGTACTCATTCTATCAATATGGGTATCAACTTAAAGATGAAAATCTTAGCAGTTTTAAAAAAAAATATTGGTTTTTAGTATTCACTATTAAAAATGTCTTAATCTTAAATCTCTTTAAATAAATTTCTTATTGCTTCTAATTTCGAAAAGAACACGCAAAAGGTGTTGCTCAGTTTTAACTGGACATCTTTCCGAGCATGATGCTATTAAAATGAGCAATATTTTTTCAGCGGTTAAAGAGTTAGGAGTAAAACTGTGAGGGTACCTATAAATGTTCCATGCCAATTCGTGTATTTCAGTATAAAATCATCTCTAGGTGTGTGGTGAATACTATATTTTTAACAGACGCTAAAGTTGAATAATATCTTTTTTAACCCCAAACGTTTGTCACCGCAGAATTTCACTTTAAAAAAAGATTTCATTTTGGTAAAATTTATCGAAAATCACAGAGAATATGAATGTACTAAATTTTCTAAAGGAAATTTTTGATCGGGAAAAATTAGGGTTAATTTAAAAAAAAGGTTCACAACCTTCACTTAATCATAAGTACAAGTACACTTCGGTTCACTTATTTAAAGGCACTAAAAATTCCATATTCAGCAGCCTGTATCTTTTGCAATTTTTAACCGATTGCAGAACTATAAAATGAAAATGGAAGCTAGACATCTTGAGATATAAAAAATATCCTGGCTGCAGCAGTTTCTTACCTAAAGATCTTTTTTTGAGCAATTTATCAAAAAAAGTTAAAAAATTTGCTATTTTTTTGGTTCACTTGGATAAAGGCATTTTAATTAAATTTAATGAAGAACGGGTTTTCTTGTTTTTTAATTAAGTTTACTTTATTAAGGAGTTTTTAGCAATGGGTACAACCACCTTTTTTTTTAATAACTTCAAATATACGGGTTTTCATTGACAGGTAAAGCGAATTAATGTAATTCAACGAAATTTGATTCCAAGCATCCTTAATGGCCTGAATTAGTGACTCCTTGTCATCGAATTGTCTTCCTCCTTCATAGACTTTACGAGATAACCAACCCCAGACATTTTCAATAATGTTTAGATCAGGAGAATAGGGTGGCCAATCAAGAATATTTACATTCTGGCTTGAAATGAACTCCTTAACTACTCTCGCGTTATGTAAAGGAGCATTATCCTGCTGCAATATCCAAGATATGGGACCAAATAGTTCACTGAACTTCGGAAAAGCCGATTCCAATAACGTTTTATAGCTTGCACCAGTCATTTTTGCACTTTGAAATTCAAGATAAATGGTGCCATAGTACGTAATAGCACCCCACACCATAACGCCGCCCTCTCGGATGTGATGTCGGTTCAAAAATCGCTTTTCTTTCCGCAGATCATGGAAATAATAGTTGTAGCCATCAGGCCCATCTTAATTAAACTTCTTTTCATCCGTAAATATTACGGTTCTCCAGTCATTTACATGACCTCTTTGCTGCACATCCCATACCATGTAGTCTCTTGCGAATTGAAGCCGCTTTTCCTTACGCGGAGCATTAAGTGGAGTTTTTTTTCAGGTATTTTAGATACTCACAGCTCTTTATTACTCTGCGTACTGTTGAATTGCTCGCTTTCACTCGAGCTTGAGCTCTTATTTTTGATAACGCAGAATTAGATGCAATTCTTATGATTTTTCTTTTCTCATACGCAGATAAAGACAATGAAACCCCTCCTTTAATTTTTTTTCGTACCTTTCGGGGTCCTTATTGTAATTGTCAACAACTGTTGGGATTCGTCCCGTTTTTTGAGCTATTGCGCGGTTAGAATAAACTTCAGACAGTAAACATCGATTTTAATTTTTTCTGATAAATTTAAAATTTTTTTTCTTGCCATTTTGACTTGTACAATTATTAAGATGCAATAAAATGTAATAAACAAACGCTCCCTACGAAAAATCATCGCTTACTTTAAAAATTATAAATAAATAATAAAGTGCCTTTTTTCAAGTGAATAAAAAGAAAAAATAGCACAGTTTTGGATTTTTTTAATAAATTGCTCAAAAAAAAAGTTGTAAAGGTAAAAACCACTATTGGCATAATTTTTTTATATCTAAAGGTGTCTAGCTTCTAATTCTATTTTATCGTACTACAATCAGCTAAAAATTGGAAAAGATACAGGATGATGAACACAGATTTTTTAATGCCTTTAAATAAGTTTTAAAATTATTTAGGTTAAAAAATGTTAAAAAAAAATATTATTAAAATTAATTTTTATGTAATGGCTAAAAACTGCAAACGCATTTTAACTATATATAGTTTCTAGTTTCACGTATATATTGATTTGTCAGCGTATGAACGTTTATACACCATATGTTTTACATTTACAAAATCATTTTTAAACGCGCATCACAACAGCATTGTTCGACGCTTTTTAACTCGTAGTTTGGAAAACGGAAAAAACACGTTAAATTCCTATTCTGTTTCGGCACTAACATAACACAGTTTAACTGTATAAGTTGCATCAAGTCTACAAAACATTTATTGGCTGAAAAACTGTGAAGTAAGTTCTCATCGTTGCAATATCAAACAATTTAAGTGCTTTAAATGTTTTGCAATTCTTTTGTAAATTACTTTGTTTAAAACCAACAGGGATAACAAATATACCAAAAACCTAATAGTAAACAAAAATATAACAGCTATATATGTGCATTTACAATAAACACATGCACAACATATACATATACAGCCTCATGGATGTTTACATGTTTACACATGCATACATATGCACACACAAAAAGTTTTCTCAGGGTCGTATCCATGAATTAATTTTTTTGGGAGCAACATTTATTTCTCAGAACTGTGCACCCCGGAATTTTTTTGTTTTAGGCAAATTTGGCATTGATTGTTTAGTCGAAAATAATATGGCAATTTTTAAAGTATTAAAAAATTAGCTTAATTCAAGATTCCGGAGTATTCTGCTACCGCAAGAGAACATTTTCGACCCATTCAAAATAGCGACTAATTAGCAGTGTAACCAGTAATATGCTCAAAAAATCGATTTTATGACCATAAAAAATGCCCTAAAAACAGAAAATCTGCTCTAGAAAATTAAAAAATATGCTCTTAAAAAAAGTTTTTTATTTTAAAATTCGTATTTTAAAGCACAGTTGGAGATAATTTCGTTAAATTTATTTCAATTGCTAACAAAAAGAGGAAATAAAATTTATTATGCCCAAATCGGTGCAGTCTTAAAACAGGAAACACAAATTTGTGAAAATAGCTTAAAATTTAAAACTCAGTGTTGCGAACTCCAGAATTTTTAAAATCATTTTTATGTACAAAAATATAAAATTTGGCTATATGGAGCTTTTAAAAACTTTCGACTCACCTTTCAGATAATGGTCTTTAAAATGTCGCTGTGCTTGGTATTAATATTCTCCTAGTAAATATGGAATTCACATACGTTTTCTTTTTCCAATTGTTTTATAGTTCGCGTTTAATCGCTGCTCAAATTTCTGGGTTTTAAACAAATGTGTGAGAAATATACAATGTTTTAGCTACCATAAGTTTTGAACGCGTCAACAGAAATTTCAAAATGTGGTTGGTGCCATTTCATTTTTTTTTTTTTTTGCCAAAAGGATAATGTAATGGAAAAAATGTCCTTAATTCGCGCACATATAAAAAAAATCCAATAATTAATATATATGAAATGCATTTTGCAATTAACTCAACGTATATATAAAATATGCAAGTTGGGAATCAGAGGTGTTCAAATATAAACGGATTTTTTCCAAAAGTATCTCTTATATTTTATATAAAACTTTGTATATTCCCATAGTACCCTACGAAAAATTTCATTATTTTTTGCCACGCATTTAGGGTTTTTAAATCCGGAATTCACGGTATGAAATTCCAGGGAATTTTACCAATTTCTTACTTCCCAATTTGCGCGAATTTCCGGCGGAGTTCCCGGAAATTACTAAACACACTAAACTAAGCATTTTTGCTTAACCAAAAATGTAAAAATTCATTTAATTCTAAAAATGTTAAAATCTTTTAACTATTTTTGTACAATTTTGTTTAAATTTATAAATCACTGTTATTTATATAAAAAAAAATAAATGAGGGAAAAGCATAGAAAATTTTAATTTATTTGGCACAACAATATTATTTTGGTGCAAAAATCGAGATATTTAAATTTTTGTGTAGAAATCCTAATTTTTTCAACACAGCATTTTTTTTTTTTGTAAAAATCGTTTGGCAAAAATTTAGGAGTCTATTTGAAACTAATATATTAATAAAAATAAGTGTAAATAACTTAGTCTTAAAATTAAATTCGTAAAAGTAATTTTTGTATAGAAAAATGTCTAGATTATGCTTATTATTTTTACAATATCCCTTCGATATTTAAGAGATCTTTCTAAAAATTGACCTACTATGCCTCGGATATTTTTCAATTGGAATAATATTGCAAATTCGCGAAATCTTTCCAACTGAAAAATCTTCTAATTCTGAAATACATCAGTTATTATACTGTTAGACTAAAAAAAATTCGCTATAGAAAATTCGCATATTTCACTAGAAAAGTTTTTTATAAAAAGAGATCTTTTCAAGAAAAGGGAAACTATAATCACAAAAACAGTTTTAATTGAAAACCATAAGGGTTTATTTCAATTAAAAAATTCCCACATTTCTTAAACTTAAACACACCATGGATACCCAATCTTTTATAATTTTATTAAGAAGATCCAAAACATGGAAAATCGTGATTTTGTTTAAGATGTGGAAAAAAATTCAGTTTTTTAAAACCGGAATAATCTCGCCAAAAGCAGAATGGCGTCTAGTAAGCAAATTATGATAATATTTGCTTACTAGACGTTTGAAAATAAAGAGATTTCTCTCAAAATGGCGTAAGGACTAGATTTTAAAAAATACAGCACTGCCCCTATCTAAATTGCGCTAATTTAGTAGTTGGACAATTTTAAAACGCTTGTAATTAAAAAATAATTTTTTTTTTTTGAAAAAGTATTTTTATTTTTAACACAATATTGACTATTAATATTTATTCCGTTTTTGTAGAGAGCCAACGCGATCTTCTATTTGGAGTATTTTTTGCTTGATAACTCTAATCAGGCTTTGGATGACATTCCAGTAAATTTTTTTTTACACTGGTTTTAATTATTTTTCTTCAATTCGTCAGTGCATTGTGCTTCGCAACCATTTTCATACACTTTTTGGCATAAAAGATATTAAAAGTCCTCATGGATGTGCTTATGGGACGTTTGAAGGATTTGCGTATTTTGGTAAAAAAGGAATGTTTTTTGTATTAGGCTATTCTAACGTCATTTTGGCATAACGACATCCTGCTAAATCTGATTAAAATACCATATCGTCTCTATAGTGCATATCTCTGTTAAATTTGTCCAGTTTTTTAAAACATTTATTAATGTAAACATTCGCTTTTGAATCCTGGAAGTAAAATTGTGATATACTTTTTGCGGAAATGGCTGCCCACTAGACTGGTCGTAATTATATTTTTTTTGAAATTTGATTGCTTGCGCTGCTTAAAATATGAGCTTTGGTGTAAGAAATCATGTCCTAATTTTTCAGCTCAATCCGACAGTGCCTAGTCGTGCCTAGTGGGGCCCAAAGTTTAGAAAACGGTATACAAGGCGAAAAAGTCACTTTTTTTAGTTTTTGTAAAATTTTTTAAATGTCGTAAAAGTTTTTACTCAAGAAGGTAAATTAATCAAAATGAAGATATAATTATGTTTTTAAAAAGGTATATAAACACAAAATCGGTTAAAAACTAGCCCAGTAATAAATAATGCCCAGACCACTAAGGTGGCAATTATTACTTGACCGAGAAATTCGAGCACACATTTAAAAAATTTTTTAAATTGATTACTGAAATATATTTTTTGTACTTAAAGGACTCAAATTTGTGGGATGTAGAACAAGTTTTTTTTTTTGATGGCGTTAACCTGTCCTAATGTGATGTCAAAAACGGACAACATTTTTGGGGTGTTTTTCAAATCTCCAATTTCAAATTTTAAAAAAATTTCTTCAACAAAATCGCAAAAATTGAGATTTTGATTACAGTGACTTGTTTAGAACATGTTAGAGATCGAAACTAAAAAAATTTAAAAATATCCCCTGGCACACTTGGGTAGGGCAACGATTTAATTTTTGCAAATTTCGAGGAAATTGTGTTTTTTTGGTAATTTTTGCCTTATTTGTTGTCATAAAATATTTAAAATCGAAAATTAGCTACTTTTGTACCGTTTATTGTTTTTGTTTATTATCATGACTTAAGGTTGAGAATAAAAAATTTTGGACATCATTAAGCCATGTGGACCAGAGGCCCCAAGAGACCCCAAACTTATATATTTCAATTTACAAAAAACGTTGAAGATTTTTTTACTACTTTCGAATTTTAATAAACGTGATGTAACATATAATAACACAATATTTAAAGATTGTGTGCCAAAAGTTTTGGACATATTAAACAACGTTAACCCTTGCCGAGCCGCATTAAGGTCAAAGAAGTTACTGCGAGAATTTATACATATTTGAACAAAAAGTATTTAAATTCTTTTTTTTTTACAAACCTGGCTTAGACCAGTACTTTAATCATTTAACATATAATTTGGACTAAATTAACCCTTAGATGCTCTTGCTGTCAAAAAGACACAAAATCGGTTAAAAACTAGCCCAGTAATAAATAATGCCCAGACCACTAAGGTGGCAATTATTACTTGACCGAGAAATTCGAGCACACATTTAAAAAATTTTTTAAATTGATTACTGAAATATATTTTTTGTACTTAAAGGACTCAAATTTGTGGGATGTAGAACAAGTTTTTTTTTTTTGATGGCGTTAACCTGTCCTAATGTGATGTCAAAAACGGACAACATTTTTGGGGTGTTTTTCAAATCTCCAATTTCAAATTTTAAAAAAATTTCTTCAACAAAATCGCAAAAATTGAGATTTTGATTACAGTGACTTGTTTAGAACATGTTAGAGATCGAAACTAAAAAAATTTAAAAATATCCCCTGGCACACTTGGGTAGGGCAACGATTTAATTTTTGCAAATTTCGAGGAAATTGTGTTTTTTTGGTAATTTTTGCCTTATTTGTTGTCATAAAATATTTAAAATCGAAAATTAGCTACTTTTGTACCGTTTATTGTTTTTGTTTATTATCATGACTTAAGGTTGAGAATAAAAAATTTTGGACATCATTAAGCCATGTGGACCAGAGGCCCCAAGAGACCCCAAACTTATATATTTCAATTTACAAAAAACGTTGAAGATTTTTTTACTACTTTCGAATTTTAATAAACGTGATGTAACATATAATAACACAATATTTAAAGATTGTGTGCCAAAAGTTTTGGACATATTAAACAACGTTAACCCTTGCCGAGCCGCATTAAGGTCAAAGAAGTTACTGCGAGAATTTATACATATTTGAACAAAAAGTATTTAAATTCTTTTTTTTTTACAAACCTGGCTTAGACCAGTACTTTAATCATTTAACATATAATTTGGACTAAATTAACCCTTAGATGCTCTTGCTGTCAAAAAGACACAGTTGAAAAAACTTTAAAAATATGTTGTGTTATGTTAACACAAGCATAATAAGTTTTTTCAACTATGGGTCTTTTTGACAGCAAGAGCATCTAAGGGCTAATTTAGTCCAAATTATATGTTAAATGATTAATCCTTAAATTTAATTATATATTTTCCTTTTTCATTAGAAACTGAGGATTTTGCTATAAAAAACTTTAGTAAATATTTATTTTAAGAATCCTGGTAATTCCCGGAAATGTTCGAAATATTTTCCCCATTCCTGGGAGTTGAAAAATGTGTAAAGGGTGGTTAAATTGTAAGGGCCGATGTTGAATGTGAACGCCAAGTTTTTTTCCGAATTTTATTTGACATTTCTCTATTTCAGACTTACTCAATTTGAACCATGGAGAGATACACAATCCAACAACGTGTTAAAGTTATCCAGACTTATTATGAAAATGGGCGTTCAAATCAAAATGCATATCGTGCACTTCGTGATTTTTTTGGTCAATTTGATCGTCCAAATGTGCGTACAATCGCAAAAATCGTGGAAAAATTAGAGCAAACCGGGTCTGTAGAAGATGTGAGAACACCAGTGCATGCTCGTACAGCTCGTATTGCAGAAAATATTGCTGCTGTTCGCGATAGTGTGGCTGAAGAGCCGTCCACCTCAACTCGTCGTCGTGCTCAACAATTGCACCTCACACGCTCGTCGTTGATGAACATTTTGCATAAAGACTTGCATTTACACGCTTACAAGGTGCAATTGGCTCAAGAACTAAAGCCTCTTGACCATTCCAAACGTCGTGAATGGGCAGAATGGTGGCAAGAAATGGCAACAGTGGATGATCAATTTTCGAAGAAAATCATCTTCAGTGATGAGGCACATTTTCACCTCAGTGGATTCGTCAATAAACAGAATTGCCGCATTTGGGCGAATGAGAATCCAAGAGTGATTGTCGAAAAACCAATGCACCCACAAAGAGTGACTGTTTGGTGCGGTTTATGAGCTGGCGGCATCATCGGGCCGTATTTTTTCCAAAATGAGGCCGGTCAGGCAGTTACTGTGAATGGTGTTCGCTATCGTGAGATGATAACGAACTTTTTATGGCCCGAATTGGAAGATATGGATGTGGACGATATGTGGTTTCAGCAGGACGGTGCCACTTGCCACACAGCTAACGAAACAATGGCTCTTTTGCGCAACAAATTCAATGGCCGTGTTATCTCACGTAATGGCGATGTCAATTGGCCGCCAAGATCATGTGATTTGACACCGTTGGACTTTTTTCTTTGGGGTTATTTGAAAGAAAAGGTGTACGTCGATAAGCCAGCAACAATTCAAGAGCTAAAGGATGAGATAATTCGGCACATTAACGACATAGAACCTCCATTATGCCTCAGCGTCATCGAAAATTTGGACCATCGGATGGAGGTGTGCCGCCGTGGTCGCGGCGCCCATTTGGCCGATATTTTGTTCCATACATAATTGAGTAATACCAATATATCATAATAAAATAAAATTACAATAATTTCCTAAATAGTTTGTGTTTTATTCAAAATCAACATCGGCCCTTGAAATTTAACCACCCTTTATTTAAAGTTACGCCTTTAAACAAATTTTTTAAATATTTGTACACATTAAATGATGTCAGTATGAATATCACATGAAAGTTGTTAGTCATAGAAAACTAGTCTAGGTCTTTTAGACATATATAAGTTATTTTAAATTTTTGTTTACTCTGCTCTCTTTCTATCAACTTAAAGTTGTTTTACTATTTTTAAAAGACAAATATGCGCTCAAAAAAAAAAAAATGGCGTTAGAATTCTTTGTTTTCTGTCGAGCCTTTGTTCGGTTTTTTAAGCTAAAAAAATGTACTAACATAAGATTAGCTTTCAATGGTTAATCTCTGCAATTCCAAAAAATTATTTTTCGTAATATTTCAGGACCAAAAATTACAAAAATGTTCATTTAAAAATTTGACCCTTCAATATCACTGATAGTTTTAAATAAGTCAAAAGAAAAAAATCATGTTAAAGGTTTGGCTGCACTGTAATACATACTCAAATTTCAGCGTTCTGACTTTACCAGTTTAGCAATAACAAATATCCACGTACAAAGAAAATTTAAATATGTTATATTAAGTTTTCTACATACGATTTCTGTTTTAACACGTCTAATTCAAATGTTTTCTATTGCTAAACTAATAAGGCTACCAGCCAGTGTTGCCAGGTATGTTGAGCATAAAATCGTCAAATTTTCCAATAAAAATCGTCAAAATCGTCATTTTATTTTCAAAAATCGTCAAAAAAATCGTCAAAACAAAAAATATTTGTTACAAGTGGGATAAAGTTTTAATAAAAAAAAGAATAATAATGTAATTCACATTTCAAATGCTCATGTACTATCGGTGCAATATAATACGATTTTTTACACTCTTCTGTAATTTAAACTTCGAAAATCATGATATTTTATAACGATAGCACTTTACCACTTTAACTGTTAATTCCTTCTACATAATTCTGTCAACACCACTTCAGTAGCACAATTTTTAAATCTTAAATTCTTTTACATAGTTTAGAAATTCTTTAACAATGTTATTTTCTTTAATTATTAAATTTTTACTTCCATTAACGAATTAAAGTTTCAAATTGCATTATATGTGATGACATAGTTTAATACAATAAATTTTGAAATTTTTGATTATTTCATATTTTTGGGTTGGTTTTTAAAATTGCTGAAAATTATTTATTATTTTATTTATTATTTATAAAGGGTCCGCCATCTAACGTTTTTTTTTCAACTAGTGCTTATTTCGTGAATGGTAACACTTAGCTCATGTCTGATTTGACAGATAATTAGTTTTATCCTTCCGCTGAACGAATATGGTCCGTATGTTCGTTATCTTGTGAAAAAAGTGAAAGAAACTGGCATCCTCATCGATAAACCAAAGCGTGAAAAGCCAAAAACAGTGCGTACACCATAGAATATTGCTGCTGTGGCAGAAAGTGTGCGTGAAGCGCCATCAACATCAATTCACCGTCGTTCTCAACAATTGAACATTTCGGAGACACCATTGAGACGAATTTTGCATAAAGAACTTGGTATGACGCCATACAAAGTCCAATTGGTTTTGGAGTTAAAAAAAAAAAAGTTATTTGGCGGACCCTTTATTATTATTTATTTTTATTTAAATATTGTTTATTACTGCATGTTTTTCCATCTTCAAATATAAATTGTGAATATCTGAAGTTTCACTTTAGAACACATTATTTATATTATTATTAGGCCTGTTTTTTAAGCACCGGATTTATTTTTGGATTTATAAATGAGAATATTCGAACTCGATGTTTGTTTCGCAAAAACTTGGATGTTTTTTTTTTAATTTAAAAAATATTTTATTTTTTTCTCAATCTTACACTAATTAAACTTTATAAAATATAAATATTAAAAAAGCAGGGTTGGCATTCAATAATTTTTCATAATAACGATTAGCTATAACAGTAACACTAATAGCGGAATGGAAATTTAAAAAAAAGCGATTCCATTAAAGACATGTTTCTTCTTATGTAAACGGTTTTAGTTTTCTATTTAGCCTGTTTGATTTTGAAATATATTGAACTAGTTAAAGTCAAAATAACGCTAAAATATCGAAACGACGATTTATAACGTTATTTTGTTGATGTAACTAAATTTAATGGGTAGAATTTTGAAATGAACCCTGTAAAGACACATGCAACTATTGGAATCGTAGCTTTAAAACGTTCATAACGGCATTGGCGTGGCCATGGCAGGTAACTGCTATTGTCATGAAAAGTTAGTGTTTGCCAACCATGAAAAAGTAAGCACATACACAGGGAACTTCTGCTGTAAATATTTGTCGTTGTTTCAGTTGTAATTAATTGTAGCAATTTAAGGTTTGTTTATATTTTACTGCACTGACTGAACCACTCATTAATGATACAATTGTAGTTAATTTTTTGAACAGTAAAAAACAAATGACTATGTTAGTTGAATTTACTAAAATGTAAGTCGTTCTTTTTTCAGGTGAAATTTCATTTGTTTTTAGCTGCATTTGCAGTGGTCTTTACCGTTATTAAGGGCAGAAAATAAATTAAAATAAACCTAACATGAATCCACAAAATAACTTTTTGCTAAACTGTCAATAAAAAATAGTTTTTAATTTTAACGAAATAATAAAAATCCAAAAATAGATCCGGTGATTTTTTTAATAATAGCAAATAAACATGTTTTGCTGACATATTAAACGTTTGTCAAAAAATCGTCATTTTGGAAGCAAAAATCGTCAAATCGTCATTTAGTAATTTAGTTACTAAAAATCGTCAAAATGACGATAAATCGTCAAACCTGGCAACAGTGCTACCAGCCTGAAATTTGAGTATGTATTACAAAGTAGTCAAGCCTTTAACATGAACTTTTTTCTTTTGAAGAACTTATTTAAATCAATCAAGGATATTGAGCGATCAAATTTAATGACGTTTTTAAAATTGTTGCTCCTGAACTATTTCGATAAATAATTTTGTCGAATATCCGATATTAATATAATAATCTTGTTTGATACCCATATGGGCCTCATTTAATGAGTGCAAATATTTAAATCATTTTTAAAAAAAATAACTTTAAATGAAATTTTTAAAGGATATAGGATGTGATAACGAAAATCTGAGTAGGCAATTAAACTCCATTTGGTATCCTGTTTAACGTGCGTGACAGAAAATATTGAAATTTGTCTTAGGGTACTATGGGAATATAAAGGGTCCGCCATCTAACGTTTTTTTTTTCAACTAGTGCTTATTTCGTGAATGGTAACACTTAGCTCATGTCTGATTTGACAGATAATTAGTGTTATCCTTCCGCTGAACGAATATGGTTGTGTATACGCTTGAACAACGCTGGGAAATATTGCGACATTACTTTGAAAATCATGGTAATTAGCAAGGAGTGGCCGTTACAGTCAATGGCGATCGTTATCGGGCCATGTTGAACGAATTTTTGTTCACAAAAATTGAAGAGGATGATATTGGCAACATTAGGTTTCAACAGGACGGCGCTACGTGCCACACAGCCGAAGCTACACTCAATGTTTTGCGCCCTGTTTTTGAAGATTGCATTATCAGCCGCAGAGCTGATGTCGTTTGGCCACCTCGGAGCTGCGATTTGACACCATTGGACTATTATTTGTGGGGTGCCGTCAAAGATAAGTGTTACTCCAACAAGCCAGAGACTATTGGCGCTTTAAAGAACAATATTAGTGAAGCCATTGGTGAAATACAGCTGCACACAATCGATAATGTGCTTAAAAATTGGACCGATCGTGTAGGCTACTGCATGGCCAGCCGAGGCAGCCATTTGAATGGAATTATTTTCCATTATTAACCGGAAGGATTGTACCTACAAATAAAAAAGAAATTTGAGAAAATATTCAGTAATTTTTTTTTATAGCATTTTCAAAAAAAAAAGTTATTTGGCGAACCCTTTACAACCTTTTATATAAAATGTTAAAAATACTTTCGGAAAATATCCGTTTATTTTTGAGCCCCTCTTATTCACAACTTGATATTTTTATAACTTGTAATTGAGTTAATTGCAGAATGAATTTCATAAAAATTAAGTATTGGTTTTTTGAGATACTTACACATTTATTTTCTATACACACATGTGTGTAAGAAAAACAAATTTACAATATTTTTGACCAAATTAATATCTTGAAGGGTTTGCTAGCGTTAGATTTTTATTATATCTTTTTGTGGAGTACTAAAAAATTAAATTCCTAACGTAGAGACATTTTTGCCAAGTATTAATATATGGACATGTATAATCATAGAATTACTTCATATATGAACATGAATGAGTTCATACATGTCCATAAATGCGAACATATATGTTGATTTTTAACCGGTTAATTAAAAAAAAAACAATTTTTTTAGATACAAATTTTAAAAATTTTAAGATTTCATTGTAGGAGAAAAGCATGAGAAAGCAATATTTTTGCTTAGGCTCTTAAAATAGTTTCATAGCATTAAGATTTAGAATAGGGTATTTCTTCTCTCAAAAATAAATGCTTTTTTATAAAAGTTTCAGAAATAAATTTTTTTATTTCACATATAAAAACGTTTTGGTTTTTTCTATAAAAATCTTCAAACGGTTTAAAATATACGTTGCTTTGTTTTTATTTTTTATATAATGCAATAAACCAAATGTTTAAAAATTGTAATTTTTCCATATTTTAAATGCAAATTTTTAAATTTCCATTATTTTTTTCATGACAAACCACACAACACAAGAGTGTTTTCGTGCTAAAAACGACTTAAAGTTGTGTACTCAAAATTTTAAATTTTTTTTTTTTATAACTAATAAATCACTAAATTCTGTAAACATTTTCCTATACAAAAAAATACAAACTTTTTACAAAAATATGTATGTTTTCTACACTTAACAAATAAAAATTTAGTCAAAAAATTAGTAAGTCATTTTCAATTTTACTTTACTATTATTATACTAGTAAATTGTTGTTTTTTAGTAACACTTTTTACTATTCTTATTTTACAAATTACAATGTGGACATTACAAACAGTGGACATTAGAGTGAGGTAAGTTTCTAAAAATAGAACTGTTGCGTTGTGTTGGAGTTGTACTTCTGAGATTATGTATGCAATAACAAAAACACCGTGTATTGAATAAAACTAGTTTTAATCACAACAAAAGTCGACCTGACGATAGATCAGAGCACTAAAGCGCTCTGTCTTACATGTAGTGCGAGTGCATGTGGCATTAGAAATCAGTTTATCTATACCACGGTCAGTGATTGCACAGAAAATTTCATATAGACGCAATCGAACAAATAAAAACATAACAAATATTACATTATTCAAAAAAATAGGGTCACTGACGAAGGTTCAATACCAGAAACTGCGCAGTCTGATTCAGAAAAATTGAAAATTTACAATGTAGTTATGATTTTTAGAAAATACACTCATTCTTCTCTACCACGCCTTTCACAATTAAAATTAAATAAAATTGCATATTAATTATAGTATTAATTGCAATTGTCTGAAAAAGACGTTAAAATTCAAAGTCAAACAATATTTTTTACTAATTTTGATTGCTAATTTCATCAATTAATAGCTTTTGAAACCCGATTTGCAAAAATTACCAAAACTTAAAAGTTTATGTTTTTCCCCTATCAAATAATTTTTAGCATTGAAATAAATAGTATTATTAGTAAAATTTTTTGGTAATTTTTGCAAATCGGGTCTCAAAAGCTATTAATTGGTGAAATTAGCAACCAAAATAATAATAAATTTAATAATATTAACTACACTCAGGGAGAAAAGTTCCATCACGTATTGATGAAAATGTTTTATAAATCTTTTCCCATCAAATATTTATCAAATTTTTTAAGTTTTCTCCTAAATATTAAAGACAAATGTTTCATAGATGGTCATAATTTCGTTTAAAATGTTTCATAAACTTTGTGAAAAAAATTTTATTCAAGGTAAATTAGATTTATTTATTATTGGTAGCATTATACCAAAATATATTTTTTTTTATTTTAGCATATAGCATTTACAAAAAATGTTTATCAAAAAATGTTAATCTTTATCTAAACGAAATCAACACTATTCGAAAGGGCTCTTGATATCAATTGAAATTTCGAACATTAATTTAAATTAAAAACCATCGATTGAAATTTGGAGTTTTCATTTCAAATTAAAAACAAGACTGGAGCAAAATTGATTATTAATAGGTTTTTTGTTAAAGTTCTGCCTATTATGGAGGCTCTAACTTTTGTAAAACTTCGGGTTCTGATGAGATCTTTAGCCAAATATACGGAGGTTGAAAGCTCGTTATAAATTGAAAATAACATAAAAATAATCTCGATGTATATAAAAACAAAAACTAATATAACTGTAAAAAATATTACTTGAGCCAGAGTACAAACTAAAAATTTTTTATGTAAATAGAACATTTTTGGTCTTCAAAGTTTAGTAACGTCATGATGCTTGTTAGGAAAAGACCTAACCACGTGCTTGATTACTAAGAAGACAAGAATGGAGCAAAATTGATTATTAATAGGTTTTTTGTTAAAGTTCTGCCAATTATGGAGGCTCTAACTTTTGTAAAACTTCGGGTTCTGATGAGATCTTTAGCCAGATCGAAATACTAGTATCAACCTAGCTAATATGTTTGATTTGCTTTATTTTTGTAAATATACGGAGGTTGAAAGCTCGTTATAAATTGAAAATAACATAAAAATAATCTCGATGTATATAAAAACAAAAAAACTTATATAACTGTAAAAATATTTCATTTGCAGTTCGGTTTCTTTTCGAAACTCAAAAAAAGTTTTAAAGTATAGAATATCATTTGAAAATCATGTTAATATTTAATTATATTTTCTGAATTTTAAAGAGATGTTCTGAATTACAAATAGCGGTTTACATGTTTCCTAAATTTCAATTCATATTTTCTGAATATTATTTGACGTGTTCTATTAATTGGAATTATTTGAATAAAAGTATTTAAATTTTCTGAATTTTAATTGATGTTTTTTAAATATGCTTTTTAATTTAAATATGCTTTAAATTTTAAATGAAAAATACAAAACTTTAATTATTTTTAATTGTTTTCTGAATTTTGAATGGAAACTCTGAACTCTTTGTCCGTATCATACATGCTTGATAGATATGTTAGTTGTTATGTGAAATAGCAATATTTTCAATAGACAACAAAAACACAATTTATTGCATACGTTTTGCAATCTAGTTATTTGAGTGAGCACTGTTTCTAGTTCAATTGATCTTAGCAAACTATTTCGCTATTCTACTTCAATCTATCATAGGCAATTTCGTTCGAAGCGAAGTATTTAATATTTTATCTATATTGCTATTAATTAATAACGAAAAAGGCCGAACAAATTTAAATTTCAATAATATAAATTATATAAAACGTAATAAAAATAAAATAATATTTTTATAAAATAAAGAAAAATTGGTTTGTTAAAACAAAATATTCATTTGGGTGTCAAATGTTACTCTAAAAAATAGGTGCGTGTTGAAATGAGATAAAATTGTGGCATGAGTAAAGCAATGAAATGAACTAAAATATAGAAAAATGGTGAACTAGGTCATTTCGTTCAATTGGGTAAGTAGTTAAATTGAACTAGTAACACAAATCTAACATAGTTTGTTCGTGTTATAGATAGAAACATATCCTTCTCTTCTACATCAAATATATTCTTATTACTCTCACAAAATATCTAAACTAGTTTTGAAGAAATTTCAAGAAAGAAGAAAACAAAGCGGAAGGTGAAAATTATAAATTTATATACATATCGTTTTTTAAAAGACACTTTTAAACAATTGGTTAATAATATAATTTTCATCTTTAATTTTTTATCTTGTTACAGTGTATGTTTATTTTCGAGAAAATTGGTTAAACATATTATGAGTGTTTCTTCTGTAACAAAAACAATAATGATCGAAATTGATGATATATTTGAAAACAAAAACTAAAACTATGTTCCCTACCAATTATGATTTTAATGTGCCTAAGAATATTCAAAATAATTTTCCATTATAACAAATACATTCTAATTATAACGAAAACATATAGCAAGGTTTTTGGAACATATTTAATGAAATCCGTCAAATTTTATAAAAGAATTTCATAGTATTTATTATTAAAGAAAAGAGGCTCTATTTACTAATATTTGTTATTTTTTTCCAGCAGGCAAACCACCTCCCTCTGGGTACGGCCCTGCGTTTAGTTATATGTGTAAGAAGAAAATCAAAAAATTACAAAAAAGAAACCAAAAAAAAAAAAATTATATAAAACTCCACATATAAACACCCATCCATACACATACAAACAACTTAACATTTTAAAGCTTTTTATGACAATCTCTGAAGAAAGATTATTTATTTTTTTTTTTTTTTTTTTTTTTTTTTTTTTTTTATAATTTAACCAATACTCAGGGGATGCCCCCTACTCATGCAGTGCATTGTATTGATCAGGAAAATAAGGTAGGGGAAGGAGGAAAGAGGGAGTAGTGTTTGTGGATATTTGATTTAAATTTTTCTAAATTGTAAGTAACAGGGAAGACTTCTGCGGGAAGTTTGTTCCACATACGAATCGTTCGACTAAAAAACGAATTTTCTCTGTAATGCGTTGTGCGAAACACAGGACAATCAACTACAAACGGATGTGCTCTACTAGATAAGCGAGTATTACGAATAAAAACTCGGGCTCGTGGAATAAGTTCACTTATCTCAGATGAGCATCTCCCATGGTAATATCGATAGAAAAGTGACACACAACCCACATTCCGACGATGCTCCAATGAATCAATAGAGTTGGATACACTACTGTCATTGATAAGCTTCACCGCCCTCCCCTGAACACGGTCCAGAAGCTTCAGAATAGACAGTGGAGCCCCTGCCCATATATGAGAGTTGTATTCCATTTTTGGCCGGATATAGCTGGTATAAATAGTAAGGAGATCGGATGGAGTGAAGTAAGTCTTGCACCGTTTTAGAAAACCGAGACACTTGAATGCCTCTTTCGACACTTGAAATACGTGCTTATTCCAACGGACATCACACTGTATTCTCATGCCCAGAACATCAAGAGTATCCGATTCCTCAATACCTATACCATCCATAGTTACAGATGACAATGTCAATTCCACAGCCCGTCTGTGGGTTAACATACAACATTGGGTCTTGCGTGCATTAAAATCGACCTTATTCGCGCGACCCCACTCGGAGATTGTAGAAAGGTCTTGATTGAGTGTGTCATTCATGTTCTGCCGCATGCCCTCTATCTCCAAAGAGCTTGGCCTATGATCGAATGAAAATGAATGACAAATGTTGCTGTCATCTGCAAAAGAGTAGATAGGGTTGATGGTCTGACCAAGAAGGTCATTAATAAAAATAAGAAAAAGGGTAGGAGAAAGAACAGAACCTTGCGGTACCCCTGAATTTAGCTGAAACTCGTTTGATGAGACCCCATCTAAAACAACACGTATAGTGCGGTCTCTGAGAAAACTCGTTATAAATCGAGAGAAGACATTACCGACACCAAAAGCAACTAGTGAGCACTGTTTCTAGTGAGCACTGTTTCTAGTTCAATTGATCTTAGCAAACTATTTCGCTATTCTACTTCAATCTATCATAGGCAATTTCGTTCGAAGCGAAGTATTTAATATTTTATCTATATTGCTATTAATTAATAACGAAAAAGGCCGAACAAATTTAAATTTCAATAATATAAATTATATAAAACGTAATAAAAATAAAATAATATTTTTATAAAATAAAGAAAAATTGGTTTGTTAAAACAAAATATTCATTTGGGTGTCAAATGTTACTCTAAAAAATAGGTGCGTGTTGAAATGAGATAAAATTGTGGCATGAGTAAAGCAATGAAATGAACTAAAATATAGAAAAATGGTGAACTAGGTCATTTCGTTCAATTGGGTAAATAGTTAAATTGAACTAGTAACACAAATCTAACATAGTTTGTTCGTGTTATAGATAGAAACATATCCTTCTCTTCTACATCAAATATATTCTTATTACTCTCACAAAATATCTAAACTAGTTTTGAAGAAATTTCAAGAAAGAAGAAAACAAAGCGGAAGGTGAAAATTATAAATTTATATACATATCGTTTTTTAAAAGACACTTTTAAACAATTGGTTAATAATATAATTTTCATCTTTAATTTTTTATCTTGTTACAGTGTATGTTTATTTTCGAGAAAATTGGTTAAACATATTATGAGTGTTTCTTCTGTAACAAAAACAATAATGATCGAAATTGATGATATATTTGAAAACAAAAACTAAAACTATGTTCCCTACCAATTATGATTTTAATGTGCCTAAGAATATTCAAAATAATTTTCCATTATAACAAATACATTCTAATTATAACGAAAACATATAGCAAGGTTTTTGGAACATATTTAATGAAATCCGTCAAATTTTATAAAAGAATTTCATAGTATTTATTATTAAAGAAAAGAGGCTCTATTTACTAATATTTGTTATTTTTTTCCAGCAGGCAAACCACCTCCCTCTGGGTACGGCCCTGCGTTTAGTTATATGTGTAAGAAGAAAATCAAAAAATTACAAAAAAGAAACCAAAAAAAAAAAAATTATATAAAACTCCACATATAAACACCCATCCATACACATACAAACAACTTAACATTTTAAAGCTTTTTATGACAATCTCTGAAGAAAGATTATTTATTTTTTATTTGGGTGTTTTGTAAACTTCATCTTTTACTTATTTGAAATGTGTATGAGTGCAATTGACAAACAACAATAAAAAATCTTTAAACGGAAATAAGCCATTGCACATGACACGCTTGTAACAATTTATCTATACTCAAGACTCACATATACAGACACACGCACAACCAAAACCACACACAATGTACAAAATCTTTATTTTCAAACTGCAAATAAACAAACACAGTGAATGAAATAAACAAAAAACAAGATTGCAAAAGTGATTGCTGATAATAAAAACGGATGTTATACAACAACGCCATTTTGAAAATTGTTATCTAAAAGCAAAACAATAAAAGCAACAACAATAAACTACATTTCCTGTTAAATCAATGGAGACAAAAAAAAAAAAAAAAATTTGCGAAACGTTATTGTTTTTTATAATTTTTATCATATATATTTTTTTTAATACAAACGCAACTGTAAAGCTTCATTAAGATTTAAATGTCTTAAGGATTTAAAGGACAAACAGATTTTTAGCTTTAGTATTATTTTTATTATTGTACTTTCTGTACTCTACTTAAAATTACTTGTTTTATGTAAGATTTCCTAAGCAAAATAACAAATTCAAATTCAAGATGTCTACGAAGCAAGTTTAAAGAATTGAAAAATATATATTTACGTATATGTAAACGGAATTAAAGTTGGAAAAGTAAATTTATCTAATGTAAGTCGAATTGATTATACTACTTTTTGTTCATATAATATTTACTGTCAAACCTTAAATGCACATAATTTTTATTTTATTTTTCTAGTTGAATCATATTAAGTTGTTTTTAATCTAGTGAAGTAGTATTGAGACAAAATAGTAAAATTGTCTTACTTCCGGGACGAATTCTGAACAAAATTTTTATGATACAGTTTTATAAATATGTACTCCTCTTTTCAGTTTAAGAAAACTATGAAGTTTTCAGCATATTTACGCTGGTTTTCATACATATGATAAAGATTTTCCTTTGAGTTTGGTATGGCGAATTTGACTTCAGCAAAATTACATCTTTTTTTTGAATTTGAATGCCTCGCTCAAATAAATGTTCAAGCGATATTTTTTTCAAAACGGCTCTTTTTGGGAAATATAGTTTATCAAACACGTATACCTATGCCAATAATTCTTTCAAAATTGTATCTTTTTCTGTCCCATAACTAATCTTAAAAAACGACTTTTGTTGAATAAATATATTTTGTTTTTATAAATTTTATAAAATTTAATTGGTATATTTTATGTATTTTGAAGTGAAACTAATCTAAACATCTCTGCTACCCAGTGTTGCCAATTCAGCCGTTTTCCGGCTAGATTTAGCCTTTTTTCAACACGTTTATCCGGAAAAAACTGCATTTAGCCATTAGCCTTTTTTTTAGCCATTTTTAGAATTTTTTAGCCATTTTTTAACCTTTTTTTAACTTTTTAACTTTAAAGTTATGTTGCAGTTTTTTTTTTCTTTTTAAATGCTAAAAAACGCTAAAAACGCTACATTTTCCACTACTAAAAAATTACAACCATGCAATATTAATATTTATTCAATGGCAACCCCTTAAAAAATGACATTTGATGATAGATGAGCAGTATTCTAACATTCAATATTTAAAATGGATAAATACCAACAATACCGTAACATTTTGGGCAGAAGTTTACAACTATCGAGATGCAGGTGGAAATAACAAATTTAAAGAAATTTCTGAGTTTGTTTCGAAGCTTTTATGCCTTCCCTGGTCAAATGCTGATGTAGAGCGTGTATTTAGCCAAATAAATCTCGTAAAGACAAACGTTAGAAACAGACTACATTTGATAACAGTCAATTCAGTTTTATAGATCAGGTAAAATTTTTGATTTAACAAAACTATTGTTTATATAACTTTATTAATTTTTTTAATTATTTATTTAGATACGGCTTAAAAAGAAGCGATAAATGCTGCTTTCAATATGAAGTGCCCCAGAATTACCTTAAGTTAATAGGATCTAATGAAAGTTATGATGACAACAATAACGAGTTGGATGTTGATGATATTTGGTCATTCCAATAACTTTTTAACAAATTTTAAACTTATTTTTCTGTTATGTACTGAATGTATAACAAATGTTCTCAAATTTTACAATTTAATTGGAAAATAAAATAAAACATGAATTTTCTTATTTTTTGTTCATATATTGAAGACTTTCCAATAAAATAATTTAGCTCTTTTTTAGCCTTTTTTTAGCTTTTTTTCCAAGAATTTTAGCCTTTTTTGCCAATCAAGTTCTGGCAACACTGCTGCTACCTAATATATTGCTAATATCCTCGAGATATATTATTGATATTTTAATTAGCAAAAAAACTCATTGAACCTTAAATGCTTCACTTACATGTTGCTGTCCAAGCCAACTGTCCAGCAAATAAATAGTATATCGCAGCAATGCTAAACTAAAAGCTTTTGCTCTCTTATAAGAAACTAAAGGGTCCGCCAAATAACTTTTTTTTTTAACTCCTGAACCAATTGGACTTTGTATGGCGTCATACTAAGATCTTTATGCAAAATTCGTCTCAATGATGTCTCCGAAATGTTCAATTGTTGAGAACGACGGTGAATTGATGTTGATGGCGCTTCACGCACACTTTCTGCTACAGCAGCAATATTCTCGGGTATCACTGTTTTTGGCTTTTCATGCTTTGGTTTATCGATGAGGATGACAGTTTCTTTCACTTTTTTCACAAGATAACGAACATACGCACCATATTCCTTCAGCGGAAGGATAAAACTAATTATCTGTTAAATCAGACATGAGCTAAGTGTTACCATTCACGAAATAAGCACTAGTTGAAAAAAAACGTTAGATGGCGGACCCTTTATATTGTAAAATTATGAGCTAATTTTTAGTAGGGTAAAGCGTGCAGGTTGCCAGTACTTGCAGGTTACCACCCTTACTATATTTGGGCATTCCAGAGGTGTATTTCCCTAAATTCCGCCTGTAATCGACGTAAAAAAAGCAGTTAACAATTTGAATCTACTTCTTTAGCGGAAAAGGCGTAATAACGCAGTATTTGCTGCACAAAGTGTAAATTACTATAGCTTAAAAATTTAAAAATCAAAAATGGGTTATTGTTCTGTACTCATAAACATACAATTTTTTTGCGAAAATTCCAGGCGAATATTTTTGCTGTGTTTATTTTTTATTCAATTTACACAATCAAAGCAGAATTCCAAACATATCGTTAATTTGTATTTTTTTGTGTTAATTATAAAACTCTATCTGAATGCAGGTTGCCATTAAGGCTTGCATGTTGTCACCTCCCTCTTTTTCGCTTGTTTATGCTGATATCAACTTTATTTCCACAAACATTTGCTAGATTAGACACAAAAAACCGCATAAAAAGTGCAGAAGGCTAACAATTTTATCGCTCAAATAACAAAAACTGTTATAAAGCCATTTTTACACACACAGAGAAATAAAGTGCCAACCGAATTGAAAAGTGTATATTAATGGTAACAACTTATAAATTCAGTTAGTTCAACGATATTTACATTCCATTTCTCACAACTTTGGGTGTTGCAACTAAAGTTCTGTTGAATTAACCGAACTTTGTTGTGAAAACTTATACAAAGTTGTGCCAACTGTCTTAAATTCATATTAACCTAATTTAAGTCGTAATAACCGAATGTCAGTTGGCAAATAGCTAAATTTTTTTCTGTGTGCAAGTACTACCTTCTGCTAATTTTGTTTTTTGCTCTTAATGTAGGCTTTTAATGGAAAACAAGAGAAAGCTAAATTGATGATTAATATGTTTTTTGTTTAAGTTCTACCTGCTCTGAAGGCTTAAGCTTTTATAAAACTTCGGGTTCAGATGAGATATTTTGCCAGATATCAACATATACATATAGCAGCCTAGCTAAAACATATAGCAACCTAGCTAAAACAAAAAATGTTCTTTATTTTTTGAAACATATGGAGATTGAAAGCTCGTTATGAATTAAAATAACATAATAATAATCTCGAGGTATATAAAAAAACAGCTAAATTTTGTTTTAAGTTTTTTTATTTATGAAAAAATTTTACATATTTTTTTATTAATCCAGAAAGTCGCATTGTGTAAATCATACTCAATTTGGATAAAAAATATTAGTTGAATATTGTCCTCCATACAATTTAAATACTTCTGTGTTAAATTTGCGTAAGGTACCTAGGCGTATGAGCAATATACGAGTATTTTGCATAAATATATTATACAAAAAAAAAATCCTTTAATTTTTTAAAAATTTTCGAACAAAATTAAGGGGTCGCTAACAGATTTAGAAAATTTTCCCGATTTTAAAAAAGAGCATATTTTCATTAAAATGCTTAAATTTGCAAAAATTAAAAAAAAATGGATTAAATTTTTTAGTATTATATTTAATCCCGACAAGTTTTAAAAGCTCCAATTATGAATAAAAAAATGTAAGGATTGCATATATTAAGATAAATTAGGTCGCCTTTTTTAAATACTCTATAGGTATAAAACCTGTAATAATATTGTATTTATCTCTTAACCCAGTCAGGGTGGGGATATGAAAGAAGGTCTGCTTTTTAGATAAAAAATAATAATAGAATTAGGTTTTTGATAAAAGGAACTAATTTTAAGTTTGATATAATTTTTATTAAAAATAAAAATTATGGTTTTTTTCGACCTTTAATTGTGCAATGAAAATGAAAACTATTCAAGTTCGAGGCCATACTCTATATTTCTTTATTAGGATATTGTCCTAACATAACCTATAGAGTTTTTTGTTTTCAAATTTATTATTTGACCCTTTTAGGAATGTGTTGATAGATCTTTTTCGGAAATTTTCCAGGTTCCCATCATAAGAACACGTTTTGAAAGCGGTAACAATCATATATAAAAAGGAGAGAAAAACAAAAAACGTGTATTGAATATCCACCAGAGGTAGACCTTGTACATAACAAACAAGTTTTCAATTTATTTTTTGATCAATGGTTATAATCATTAATTTCAAACTCATATATTAGTTCTCATGTAGTGAGTAAACTAGTTTATATGTATGTTTGATGTTTGGCATGGGATTGTTACCGCTTTCAAAACGTGTTCTGATGATGGGAACCTAGAAAATTCCCGAAATAGATCTATCAACACATTCCTGAAAGGGTCAAATAATAAATTTGAAAGCAAAAAACTCTATAGATTATTTGTTAGGACAATATCCTAATAAAGAAATATAGAGTATGGCCTCGAACTTGAATTATTTTCATTTTCATTGAACTAATTTTACATTATAAAGTGCTGTCACTTCTGAGTATAATATACAATAACATAAAAAGCTAATAGGAAAGAAAACTGCAATTTAGCAGCATTTGATTCGAGGCCATACTTGGGTGTGATCGCTAAACGGTCATTACTTGGTATTGTTATGTTTGTAATGTAAGATGGGCACAGGTTTGATTCTTACAGCCGCAGGTTGTTGAAAAATTTATCATATAGAGACAATCTGACAATTATAAGACTCAAATAATAATACAATTTAAATGGAAAATCACTGATGAGCCTGTCCATAAAAAGGCAGAAACTAGTCTAGTCTGATTTAAAAATTAATAGTGTTTATAATTTTTAGAGAAAAACGTTTATTCTTCTTCTTAACCTCAACATTTCTAAAATAAATTGTTTTATTTGATCACAATTACTCAGTTTGAAAACAAAAAATATTTGGCGTAAAGTTATCATATGTGTACCGACTAACCACATGTTTGAGACAAGGATGGAGCAAAATTGATAATTAATAGGTTTTATGTTAAAGCTCTGCCTATTCTGGAGGCTCTAGCTTTTCTAAAACTTTGAGTTCTGATAAGATCTTTAGCCAGATCGAAATACTAGTATCAACCTAGCTAATACTTTTATTGGAATTGCTTTATTTTTGTAAATATTCAGAGGTTGAAAGCTCGTTATAAAATAAAAATAAACAATTTTTATGCAAATATGTCCTTTTTTAAAATTGGGAAACTTTTCAAAGTCTGGTAGCGATGCCCAAATTTATTTTCGAAAATTCTGAAAAAATTAGAATTTTTTTCCTAATCTATCGACAGCGTTGTCCCTTTCAAAACAATTTGTTTTCTAAGTAGTAGCCAAATTTGGTAGGCACTTATTTTGCATTATTTTGCAACAAATTGAAAAATTTTAAGTGGATTTTTTTTGCTATTTCTGCTTAATATTTTAAAATTAAATATCGTTCACTGGTAAAAATATCAAAACTCAAATTTGTTACTGTTTTCCACGTTTTTAACCTCTCCTGAACACTTTGGTTTGTTTATGTCATTGTAAAATGTATGTGAATATAAGCTCAAATTTAAGGTTTAAACAAAATTGTGTAAATTTTAATTTGTAATCAACATAAAAAGAAACTATTTTTGGGCCTTATTCATATTTTTTGAAAAACAACAAAAATATATACCACTCTAAATATATTTAGAAAGATCTTTAAAATATTTTTAATTAGATACCCGTTTTTTATAGTTTCGTTTGCAAAAAAAAAAAAAACTGGGGAATTTTATAACACCACCTTTACAACTATTAAAAGTGAGATTGCGACAATAACGATTTGCGCTAGTTTTTTATTTTGCTTGATTTACAAGAATTTTTAATGCACGTCAAGAATCAAGAAAATATATGATTTGTATTATTTGTAAGAAGCCCAGTTAAAAAAATAGATGTTTTTTATTTCAGTTTTCAGTTTTCCTTGAACAAAGTTTTGTAAATACAACTATACATTTCATTCAAATATGATGGTGCAGCTTCTTCTTTAGTGTATTTGTTATAAATACTTATATCAAGTAATGAAATATATTCTTATTTTCACGAAAAATCTGCAGGAAGAAACGTACAAAGTTTAAAAAACTGCGTAGTACCATGATCAGTGATTGCAGAAAACTTTCATATAGACGCAATCGAACAATAAAAAACATAATAAATATTACAGTATTCTCATAATCACTGATGAATAATAATTACCAGAAACTGCTGTCTGATTCAATTGAAAATTTGCAATGTAGTTAAGATTTTTAGAAAAATGCTTATGCCTCTCACAACTGATCTCATTTGTTTTAGCAATACCAAGAAGCAATGTTTTTTTTTTAAAGCCGTTAACATGCAAAATAATAAAAATTCTGCTAAATTTAGCAGTTTTTTCTGCAACGTAATTATTAACAAATGTTTGTTAAGCATTTTGCAGATTTTAATCTGGCAAACCTTCATAGACTACTTACTTACTTTAAAATCTATAGCTTAAAATTAAGCTTAAGATCTTGCATAAATCGATAAATTTTTATCTAAAATAATTTGATTTACACATTTATTTACACATGATTTTCAGCGTTTTTTATTGTTTACTAAAATTGAAATGTTTATAAATATTATACGGGTTTGGACAGGTTCGTAAGGAATTCGTTATATATATAAAACTTGAATCTAACTTGATATGCTTACTAAAATGTAGTATAGAAGTACATACCTGAGTGCAAGAGCCACAAAATGTATATTTTTGAAGCAATAGCAGCATACAAACCACTTAAACCCTCTACAAACTCCAGCAGACACTAAGAGTTTTAAAAGCAAATGATGTTAGAAAAAAAAAATAATTTAAATGCAATAAAAAACAGAATATATAAAGAAAAGTTGTCTGTAATAACAGACCAATAGAATAAAATCAAGATAAGACTGCAATCAAATGCCATACCAAAACTGCCAACTCTATCGCCTAAACAAACAACGTTGATACAACATAAACATCGTCATCCTTTAAAAGGGGAGCGATGTTGTACAAACAATTTTAACATAGTTTAATCTTCTATTTATATTTTCCTTTTCTTTGTTTTATCGGTTGCTTTCTTTATTTTTTTTTTTGGTAAATAAAGTACAATGACCAAAAACAATGCAAAAAAACATTATTTTCCAATATGACTGCGTAAAATTGTAAATATTTCCATAAGGCCATTAAACGACAAAATACCAAAGAATCCTTAAGCCATTAGTTGGTACTTTAGAAAATAGTCAGTCTGGTCTGTTGTGTTACTGTCTGACTTTTTACGTTTTTTTTTTTAATTTCGTCCTATTAAAAGTAACTATAGAAAGTGAACTAGTGCCCACAGATTTTTAAGTATTTTTATCATTCAAAAGATATGTTTTGATTAATAATAAATCAGGCATTTTATTAACGAATTTTAGTTCATTAAGTTAAAAATAATGTATAGAAAATTACTATTTATTTTAATCGAGGGTGTGTCTGACGGTTTCCCGATATTCGACACCGTTCGGTTTTTATGCGACTTTTCCCTAATAGCATTCTCCCCAATATTTCAAATAATTCAAAAAATGTGGCAACTTAGGGTGCACTATATAGGCAATATGGGCACCAATATTTTTGTCTCCTTGAGTACTTTAACGCTGCATACAAATAAATCTAATATTCGCAAATAAAAGACTAGTTTTTATACAAAAACGCTTAAACGTGAGATTTGACAGCCAAAAAACTGTCTCTTTTACTGCTACTTTACAACACATAAAAAAAAATCATTAAAATCTGCGAGTTCGAATCGGGATACATCCCTTGTAAATGTGTAAGTCAGTGACGGATCCAGCCCAAGATTTTGGGGAGGGATAATTTTTTTAAATATTTTTAACTTTTTCTGTAATTTCTTTGAACAAGGTTGCCAGCGAATCGAATAACGAGTTTAGTAAAGATTTATTGTTTTTTTCAGGTTTGGTACTGGTAGCGGTATTTCACAGATGATAATCGCTTTTAATTATAAAAGAGCTCAAAATTCTTAAATATTTGTATAAAATAAATATTTGTTTTAATGTAAACATAAAAATTATAAAGCCAAATTAATGAAAGTACCGTTAAAATCTAACGAATAGTTAAATACGAATTTTATATGGGATACAAACAATTTTAAGCAAGGACTGTTATTTGCCTCGTTACAGAGGACAATAAAATATAAAAATCCAGAAACATGGCCTTTAAAGCGTTTTAACGAAAGCATTTTTTTTTTTTTTTGATATTTAATGGAATCAAAGGATGTTTAAGGAATCTTTCTGAGGTGGTTTTTATCCTAAAAATTAGGTTATGAAACATACAAATTTTTTTTTTTTAGAACAGAGAAGCCAGACTCAGGAAATTCTTCCTATTTATTTATATGCTGCTTTCTTTGGAAATTAGATAGTGGAGTGAAGAAAGGTGGGGAAAGATGAAGGGCTTCAAACATGGCAACACTGTAATTGCGCGAGATGATAAGTCTTAGAACAATTGTTGCTCGCCACCTGATGGAGAGTTGGCGAACTTATTGAAGCTTTTTGGTTCATAGCCCTGATTAATTATTTTACTTCGGTGGGGTTAAGTGATATGGGAACACCGAAGGTGGGAGCTGCGATACCTATTTTTTTAAATTGATGTTGCCGTCACCGGAAATCGAACCCGGGACCATCTGTGTAACAGTCCAACCCGCTAACCATTACACCACAGAGCCCAAACTATTAGTTTGAGAGTCATTTTGATAATAAAATAAAAATTTTATGAATCATAGAAAAATCCTAGAGATGACACGATTAGTGTATTCAGTCCTTTAAAAATTATTCGGTATTGGGCTTAAACCGGATGCCGAATATTTTGCAGAATAGTTTTTCATTCATTTTCATATGAATTTCATATCAAATAACACCGTACTTTAGAAATAGGCAAAATTAAATAGAACCATATAGCTGGCTGAAAAATCATCTCACACCATCACACACTCAGTATTTGACATTTTTAAGAAAAATATATATTAAAAAATTTGATTTTCAAAATGATTTAGATATAAATTACTGGCTTTTATGCAATTTTCTATTAACCGAAAACTTCTGCCGACTACTGCTCGATATTTGGACGAATATTAAAAACATGCCAAATATGCCGAACACCGAATATTCATTACATCTCTAAATTATACGTTTCAGCGACCCCATACCAGCTTAAGAAATCTGAAAAAATTCTCAAATATATATTGGGTCATAAGTACGGCAAGATTTTTTTGGCATTTGCTATTAAATGCCACTAATGTTGCTTTTCCAATTATTTCGTAACAAAAAAAAAAAGATTAGACTTTTCGTTAGCAAATTGTGCAAATAACATGTGAAACCCAACCTTTGTTCATAGGTTTTAGGAAAATAAAAAAAAAACTTATTTTAAGTCAACGAACATTTAAAACTTTAAAGTTCATACTAGTTAACTATACTTATTATAGTCCATATATAGAAACACAAACAAATTTCAAAATCACGAAAACTATTGTAAAATGAACGAAATTTTGTTTATTTTAGGAAATTTTTCGTTATTGTGACATTAATTTCTCATTTTTTAAATGGATTATTATGAGTCTACGGAAAAAGTTTAGCATTTTAACTGTAAATTAATTCAGTACTGTTTTTTATTAAAAATATTATATTATATTATTATATTATATTATCAAAATGAAAACTTATTTTATTTATTCCCGAAATGAAACCATCAACAAATTCTTGAAAGTGGTTAATTAATAAATTGAAAAGAAAAAACTCTATATATTATTTGTTAGGACAATATCCTAATAAAGGCCTGGAACTTGAATAAATTTTCATTTTCATTTTCATAACAGAATTATAGGTCGAAGAAAATATAATTTTCATTAATTTTTAAATAATAATTATAACAAACTTTTTTATTATATTATATATATAATATTTTGCCATTTTTTTTTTGGCAAAATTTGAATTTTTAAAAAAATTCGAGTGCAGCTAAAAAATTGTAAAGGCAAATCTATTTTATTTAACTAGGATTCAAAATTATAAACCCTGTTATTTTAAAGTTACTTCGTATCGTTTCATATTTTTTATTTTTGTAATCGGTTTTGGGGACGATATTACCCTCATCATAAACCCACACCCCCCTCCATTAACAACCCCTGATGTAAATGATTAAAATAGTAATACAAAGATGTGTTTCAATGTACTATATACACATTTTAACGAAACATTCATTTTCCAACAAACATTGTCAACTTTAAGAAAACTAATATTAGCCAAAACGGTTTAGGTTAGGTTAGGTTGGCAAGAGGAAAAACATTTACCCATACATTTTTTTATCTAAAAATATATACCGACAATAATCAACAGACTACTTGCAGTCATGTCCAAATTTGAGATTTCGAAAAGTGTTAGACATAAAGAAGAGAGTCTAAAGATGAAGTACTTTATTCAAAGATAAGCTTCAAAAAAATAATTGTACAATACACAAATTCATTAATTACTGTTAAATGTTTCATAAATAGCAGAAATCGTAATTGCAAAACGACGACATATATATTTGAGTCTATATACAGAGTGTGCGAAGTAGATGTCGTTAAATATTGATTGTAATTTAATTGAATTTAAAATGTATTAGATAACTCAATTTGAAGCATGGATACGATAAAACCTCAATTGCGTTACTTCTTTAAGCACTTAGAAAATCCATTTTTGACTTTTTTAATTCTCTGATATCTAGACAGAAAAAACAAGCTGAATTTTGGTTTCTACAAATTAATCATTACACATCCAACAACGGGTACCGTGAAATAACTCCCAAAAAAAAATTGAAATAACTACCAAAAATTTTCCATATACATTGATATTTATTTCACTATGAAATAACTCCCAATGCGATAGGACTTATTTCACAATCTTCTTTTAGAAATTATTTCGTTATGAAATAACTCCCAAATGAAATAATTCCCAACCAGGTTTTGTTGGGAGTTATTTCACTCCTTTTTGGCATTGGGAGTAATTTCACTTTTGTTGGGACTTATTTCATTTTAATTTTTAAATGTGATTTTATCATTGGGAGTTATTTCATTTTTCTTGGGAGTTATGTCATTTCTATTAAAATTACATTTTGGTAAATTTTATGCATTTGTAACGGTTCTTAAAATTGTCGTAAAGTAAATAATAGCAATACAATGAGTTATTTTACCAAAAGGACGTCCATGGACATTATGCCACTTTTTGGGTGACATAAGGTCCATGGACATTATACTCCAGTGTGGAAACAGATCAGTAATTTTGAAGTTTATTTTGTGTCGCACGTAGAACGCCTTCCGCGTTCTACGGAGGAAAAAAACCCCTAAGGGCGACCCCTGAAGAATGTCAGATGTCGAATGACAGATGTCGCATCCGTTGAAATCTTATATTTTTAAGACATGAAGTAATTTGTAAAAACAAGTTTTTCTGTTTGGCGGCATTCGGCCGCTCTTAGGGGGTTTTTTCTCCGTAGAACGCGGCAGGCAGTTTCGCGAAGTAAGGTTTTTTCTGTGTGCGATTATACGATTTATAAATTTAGTTTTGTTTTGTGATATACTACTAAAGAATATTTAAAAAAATTGTATTGATATACTAAATATTCTTAATCTTTTTGATTTAAAAACTCTGGACGCTATGCCATATTTGAAAGTGACATAATATCCGGCCGCGTTTCGCGTAATACGGCGCCATCGTGTTTCGCGTCCTATAATCGCGGACTTTTTTCATTGGGAGTTGTTTCATTCTTTGTTGGGAGTTATTTTATTACTATGAAATAATTCCCAAATGTTCTGGATTATTTCATTTGTTCTTTGGAGGTTATTTCATTTATTAAAATTGGGGCTCATTTCATTTTTTTGGGACTTATTTCATTGGGAGTTATTTCATTGGGACTTATTTCATTTGGGAGTTATTTCACGGTACCCCAACAACTCCAGGAAAAATTCCATTGGGCAGTTTTTTTACTAAAACATAGTTCATTTTGCTGTTATACGAATATTTTAAAAATAATGATCAAGAAAACGTCGTTTTCAACTTTTTTTGGGCGCTGTGTGTAATGGTTAGCGCGTTGGAATGTTACACAGATGGTCCCGGGTTCGATTCAAGGTGACGGCAACATCAATTTAGAAAAATAATATGCAAGAGCTTTCTATCCCTCAAATATATCGCATCGCCCACCTTTGGTGTTCCCATAGCACTTAACCCCACCGAAGTAAAATAATGAATCATGGCTAGGAAGCAAAAAGCTTCAATGAGTTTGCCAACTCTCAATTACAGTGTTGCCGTCTTTGACGCCCTTAATCTTTCCCCAGCTTTCATCTGTCCGCTATCCCATTTCTAAAGAAAGTAACACATTAATAAATAGAAAGAAATTCCAAAGTTTATTTTAAAAAAAAAAATAAAAATTATAAGTAGAAAAAAGTTGAGGGTTTTTAACAAATGTGTAAGAAATAATCATTTATATTATAATAACAAAAAAATTAAGAATTCATTGTTTTTCTAAAGAATCCTCTAAAGTTCTCTTATTCTAACAGTGTTTCTCAAAAATTTATTTTTTCGAGGAGGGGCAAACAAAATTGAAAAATTTCCTTAATTCGCCAAAATTTTAAGAAATCCATAATTCATTTTTATGAAATTTATTTTGTACTTAACTCAAAGTATGACTTACAACATATACAAATTTCAAGTTGGAAATCGGAGGAGTTCAAAAATAAACAGAATTTCTCTGAAAGTATCTTTAATATAAATTTGGTATATTTACAGAGCAGTCTACAATAAATTTCAATATTTTTTGCCACCAGAATAGTCAGAGCTTTAACAAAAAATCCTGTTAATCATAATTTTGCTCCATTCTAGTCTTCCCAGCAATCAAATACGTGGCTAGGGTCTTTTCCTAACAAACATCATGCCGTTAATAATTTTTGAAGACCAGACATGTTCTATTTATATATCAAAATTTTAGTTTTACTCTGGCTCAAGTATTATTTTTTACAGTTTTTTGTTTTATATACATCGAGATCATTTTTATTTTGTTATTTATTTATACGTGCTCTCAAAATCCGTATATTAACAAAAACAAAGCATAGTATATATATTAGCTTGGTTGATATGTATTTCGATCTGACTAAAGGTCTCTTCAGAACCCGAAGTTCTGAAAACGCTAGAGCCCCTAGAATAGGTTTTTAAAACCTATTAATAATCAATTTTGCTCCATTCTTGTCTGTTTTGTATAACTTGTCTTGCCAGGATTTCTTGAAGCGTCACAGAATGTTTTGTTTGATGTTTTGTTTTTATGATATCTTGTTTGACGAATTATGTGAATTCTCATATTGAAACACCTTGGCTGTTTCGTCTGCACATGTTGAAGTTTACATAAGGGAGCTTGTTGGTATGTCGGCAGTGTAAAGAATATACATCAGAGGTGGAGGTAGCAAAAAAACAATTTAAATAATAATAATCCGTTGTGTCATAATTGAAGCTATGTACTTGTACTACAGTACTATGATCCTTTCGAAATCCAAACTGATGAGCTTGTATAATTTGATTCTCATAAGTGAGTGTTAAAATACGTTCCTTACTGGACTTGGGAATTACTATAATCTCAGATATTTTAAAAAAGGAAGGATAAAAACAATAAGCAGGATGGCGTTGAAAATATTTTGTAATAGCGTTAGAGCAACATTAGGCAGTTCACAAATCATTCTTGATGTCATTTTATCATTGCCATATGATTTTTCTGTGTTAAAGTTTTAACTGCTTTCGTTATATTTTTGGGAGTAAATACGTTTTGAAAATGGTAAGCGAAAACATTTGCTTTTCTACAAGCGCTTATTGTCCAATTACCATCGAGAAGACGAACACGAATTTTACACACAGAGAAAAATTTAGCTATTTGCCAACTGAAATTCTGTTACTATGACTCAAATTCGGTTATTACGAATTTCAGTCAGTTGGTATAACTGAACACAAGTTCTCGCAACAAAGTTCGGTTAATTCAACTGAATTTTTGTTGCAACACCCAAAATATTCATAAATCTAATCTAAATATCGTTGTACTAACTGAATTTATAAGTTGTTACCATTAAAATACACTTTTTAATTCGGTTGGCACTTTATTTCTCTGTGTGTATACATTATATGTCTTTTCAGTTTTTTGTGACTTTTCACAGACTATAGTCTGACCTTTCTGATGGTTCGAGGTTTTGCAGGTATATTTTGAGAGTTGATTCTTTTTATCCTGGAGTGCGTTGCCAAGTGCTCTTTAATATTGTTTTAGTTGACATTTCAATGCCGGAGAGCGGTATAATTGCCATAAACGTCTGAGACTACTATTCTATTTCCCCATATCTTAAATCTTTTAGGGAAAATTTGTTTTTCCATTGTTTTAAGTGATGGCGTCGATACCAAAGTGCTTTGTCCCCATATAAGAAATGGATAAAAATTGGAGTTGTCATATTTGCATGAAAAATGGTACGCTAGTTTCTTTTGTCAAAATTATAAGAAAAAAACATCGGTGCAAGGATACTCACACCTCCTGAATTATGAATTTTGTATAAAAGCTGCAATTCTCCTAAATATGTAGTAAAAATTCGTTATTGTCCTAAGAACAAAACAGGTGTTTGAACGTAGCAAGGATATTTTTTAAATAATAAAAATTACAAATGTTTTTCCTTATTTTGAGCTATATACTAAACTGACTATATTGTATTTTTTTAAAATAGTGTTTTATACACATATATTGTAATATGCACGAAAAAACGTAAAATATTTACTGAAAACTAAAACGAAATGCACTTAATTTTTTTTAATTAATTACACGGTGCTACAGTGAGAAAAACTTGGAAAACGACGGTTATAGGTCTTGTTGAGTACATTACAAGTTGTGTTAAAAAATTTCAGAAACACCCTCAAATTTAGAAGTTATTCTAAAAAAAACCGTTTTCAGTTATGTTCGTCAACTTATCGACCTGTAACTCAGTCAGTTTTTGTACGATTTAAATTTCTTTAACAGGTTTGGAAAGAAAACTGATTAGGCTTTAAAATGACGTGCATTTTTTGAGTTAAGTTATAAGTATTGTTTTTGTTTAGAATATCTTTAAAAAAACGAAAATTATAAACTTTTTTGATTTTAGTAGGTTTTCATTGCTTATTTTAATATGAAAGCTTATAAAAATTTATACCAATGTATAAAGAAAATTTAGTTCTTAGCTAAACATGGTTTTCATTTTTCAAATCGGATGAAAATTGTAAAAGTTATTCAACTTTTCATTAAGAGGACTAGTAATAATTTTTAACTATACATGTTAACTTAGGTTAAGCTATTTGTACAGTTTTTAATTTACGTTTGTAAGTCAAGTGGTTTACCAAAAGAAAAGTCTGCAATCCCAAAATTTTTACTTTAGATAAAATTTAGTAACTTTTGCAAATATAAACCGATTTTAACATATAATATCTCGTTTTTTTTATATAAAATTGTCTTTAAAAAACAGTGCAAAAAAAGATAGGTTTTCATAGAAAAAAATTAATATAACTCTTGTTGAATTTGAAAAATTAGAAAAAAAAAAAAATGAGAAACTTTTGATAAACACTTACCTAATTTCTTGGAATATATTTTATGAATACGTTTCATGCCATTCCAAAACTGTTTAAAATTTTGAAATCAGTCAAAAAATGTGTGAGTTATAGGTACTAAAGTGCTACGACCTACCCTAAAACAGTTTTTTGAAAATAACTCTAAATTTTGAGGGTGTTTAAAAATTTTTCAAAACGGTTTTTGTATGTCCTCACCTAGGCCTACAACTCCCACTAGGTCGGTTTTCAAGTTCTTACAAAAAGAGTTTTTTTTTTGTAGCAGTGTGTTATTTTCTTGTTTATAATTTTAATTAAATTATAACGTTACTTTGAGCAATGAACACAAAATTTTTATTATATGTAGTGAAAAAGTAACATTTAAATAACCACTAACTAAAACCTTAATACTAAATTGCAAATAAAATTTAATAAAACACTTAAAAGGGTAACTTGTTTCCTTTTAAGTCTACATACTTACTCATTGATCAAATTTAAAATTATATAAAAAGGGATTTTTAAAAAAATTTAAAAAAATTCAATAAAAATATGCAAAATAAGTAAAAAACATATGCAATTAGAAACATGCATTTAAAGCGAAATATTCAAAAAATATTAAATTATAGCAAAATATACACTAACAAATCCATACCATTTTAACGCAAACTCTTTAATTTGCAAAGCTATTTTGTTTACAAAAACAACACCTAGTGTTTATATAAGAGAACTTTTCAAACGAGATATATTTTTATTAGGCTTCATACTAAAATTTTGACACTGGTAGCTCATGAGTGTAGTTTTTTAACGTGAGATTCAAACGCTAACAGGGTGAACATTAGGGTGGGCCGCGTTGTAAGGACAAAAATATGTCGATATTGTGCCATAGTTTTTTCGATAGCTTTCGGCATGAGGAAAAAAAGTTCCACTACGACGTATCAAAAAATATAATTTTCGAGGCGCACAAATTTAAATTTTTTTACTTTTTCTCAACTTTTATTTTTAAGGTTTTTTTTAGTAGGTAATAAAAAATCGGCTGATTTAAGTTCTTTTTAAAAACTACCTTTTCAAGGTGACATACAATACATACAAATATACATTGACACATACAATATAACGTATGAGTGCGTGCAAATAGAAATACGACTGAGAGAATTGTACATATACGACCCCTGTTGGCCAAACTGCCGTCGCCGCCATTGTCGTCAACGATTTATGCACGACATGGCCTCTATCACTTAGAATTTATGGAAGAGAATTTTGAGGAAAATGTCGTGGACGACGAAATACTCGACATTGTCTAGTGAACTGTCTTTTATAGAAGTTTAAAAACGAAGACATGACCGACACTGTCTTTCAAGTTGTCTTTTGTCAAAACCTATTCACAACAACATGACGGACATTGTCTTGTAAGGTATCCTCTATCAACAATTATACACGACAGTATGAGCGACAGTATGAGCGACAGTGTGTTACAAGTTGTCTTTTGTCAAAATCTATTCACGAAAACATGACGGACCATGTCTTCTAAGGTATCCTCTATCAACAATTATACACGACAGTATGAGCGACAGTGTCTTGTAAGTTGTCCTTTATCAAAGTGAATCCACGACAACATGACGGTCAATGTCTTCTAAGGTATCCTCTATCAACAATTATACACGACAATATGAGCGACAGTGTCTTGTAAGTTGTCCTTTATCAAAGTGAATCCACGACAACATGACGGTCAATGTCTTCTAAGGTATCCTCTTTCAACAATTATACACGACAATATGAGCGACAGTGTCTTGTAAGTTGTCCTTTATCAAAGTGAATTCACGACAACATGACGGACAATGTCTTCTAAGGTATCCTCTATCAACAATTATACACGACAGTATGAGCGACAGTGTCTTGTAAGTTGTCCTTTATCAAAGTGAATCCACGACAACATGACGGACACTGTCTTCTAAGGTATCCTCTATCAACAATTATACACGACAGTATGAGCGACAGTGTCTTGTAAGTTGTCCTTTATCAAAGTGAATCCACGACAACATGACGGTCAATGTCTTCTAAGGTATTCTCTATCAACAATTATACACGACAATATGAGCGACAGTGTCTTGTAAGTTGTCCTTTATCAAAGTGAATCCACGACAACATGACGGACAATGTCTTCTAAGGTATCCTCTATCAACAACTATACACGACAATATGAGCGACACTGTCTTTCAAGTTGTCCTCTAAACAAACAAAAAAATTTGTTTCTAAGAAGTGTTTATAAAAAAAACAAAAATAACTGTAAAATAATGATATGAATAACAAAGAAGCAAAGCAAAGTGAAGAAAAACAGTCAGTCAAGTGTACGGAGTCAAAGACTAATGATCAGTAGTGTTTTTATTGAAAGTGTTTTCTCTTAATAAATATTAATTATTAGAGCATTTAGTTAAACTAATATTTATCAAGTCGAGGTAAGTAAAACAATTAATTTTATTCATTTTTAATATGTTATCAAAAGATCGCTACAACGTGCAAAAACACATTTAACAAGGACAAGGCCAGAAAGGAGTTTAAAGAAAATCAATTAAAATAATGTATCATTTAAAAAAAATAAATTAATTGATAAGAATAAAAGTATGATTTTAAACATATATATATTTTTATTTATTTGAATGGATTTATAGGCGAGATCGTCGTATAAGCTGTCGTCGACGACAAATTAGAATCTATTGTCGTCTACATATATAGTCAATAACGACAATATGTACGACAATATCGTGCATGTGGTCATCAAAGACAATATGGACGACAGTGTCGTGCATGTGGTCATCAACGACAATATGGACGACAATGTCGTTTATATGGTCATCAACGACAAGTCAGGCGATATTGTCTTGTACACATTAGGGTGTGTACACATTCGTGTGTGTAGGACAAGCTGAGCGACATTGTCTTTCTTTATGTCGTGCACGATTTGCGCGACACTTGTTTGATAATGTCGTTGACGATTTGCATTAGTTGTCCCTTAAGTGTCGTGCAGGAATTAACATTGTCGTGCACGAATCATTGATGATTCGTGCACGACATAGCCAACTGGGACCGCATCAAGAAAAAAGTACGCTCAGTCGTATTTCTATTCTCACGTATTTCTATTCTCATATATTATATTGTGTGGTATGTGGCAATGTATATTTGTATGTATTGTATGTCACCTTGGAAAGGTAATATTTATAAAAAAAAATTAAATCAGCCAATTTTTTTTATTACCTACTAAAAAAAAACCTTAAAAATAAAAATTGAGAAAAATTAAAAAAATTTAAATTATTTTTTTGATATGTCGTAGTGGTACTTTTTTTTCCTCATGCCAAAAACTATCGAAAAATCGATGGCACAATATTGATTGCTAACTCGATCCACCCTAGTAAACATGCTTTTCTGTTTTATTCACTCGATCACATATCCTAAGTAAATTTAAAGAAAGCCATCTAAATCTATCTCTGTTCGAATTTTTGGTTAATCGGGCCACAATTTTTTATCAAAACCATATAATTTTTCCAACCCTCGCATACATATATTAAACAATAATTCAAAATAAGGCCGTTTTCAGTAAATGTTTAACCAAATCTTTTTCTACACCATTATTGTACCACAAAACTCTTTTGTTTTTTTATGTCTTATTTCTGTCTTAGAGAAACAAAATATTCTAAACGTCTTGTTTCATAAAGAAAATTAATGTCAGCATAACCTCAGTTTCTTTTCTGAGATTAAGTTAGAAATTGTTCCTTAGAGATCTACCATAATTTCACAAAACATTATTATGGCCAAGTGGACATTTTCATTGTGGTTATGTCATGTTCATACTCTATTCACATGTGTTTGTTTCTATGTAAGTTGTATACATGTCTATTATGGTTTTGATACTGTGTATAAGGCATGCCTGTCTTTTAAAAATATACATCTAACTGTGGCTATGTTGGTTAGTGTGTAGGATGAATTTTGTTGAAATTCCTGTATGTGCTGTTTCTATGTTTGTTTTTTTATTTTTTGTCTAAATGGTAAATATGCATGTTAAAAGTTGTTACTACTACTACTACGTAGTTGTAGTAGTCGTATCTTTTGATGTCATCAAAAATAATGTCTTTATTATATTTTTCTTGGTTTTCTGCCAAATAATTATGAAGTCAATATTTTTTATGCTTCTACTGCTTAGGTGATTGTATGCATTTGTTCATTTAGTCTTGAAAGTTAAAACATCTTTATTTGAAGAGAAGTTTCAAAGCAAAAGTTTATTGTTGTACTATAATAGATAGATATTTGAAATAATAAGTATGTATTTCATAAATGGGACTAATTAATTAAGTACACTTATTAAGTGATATGTTCATTTGCATTTATACCAATTTTAACCTAAGTGGAATGAAATTGCAACAACACGCAAAACTTTGTTGTTTTTTCTAACATAAATTTAAAGTACATTTATTTTTTTGTTGAATTTTTAAAAAATTTAGCCTAGAGGACATTCAGAATGCCCTGTTGTCATGTGGTAACTATGGGCGGGCTCGCGGACTGCGTTTTGAAAATTATTTTTACGAAAATTTATTTTTTGCAAAGAAAACTAATTATACTATTATCAAACTAATATTTATTGCTAAATTAATGTAAATTATGTTTAAAAATGCAAAACTACAATAAAAGACTAGTATAGGCGAAACAGGTTAAATTGGAATTTATTCTGATTTCGTATGTTGAAAAAAGGTTATGTAAAAAAATTGTCACAGAATACAGCATTGCACCTCTAAGTAGTAAATTGTTCTTCTTACAAATATTATTGGCTAATTTGGACCTATTTATTAAAACAATGTAATAAAATATGTCGAATAAAATATATGGTTTTTATTTGGGAGGCAAACTTCAAACCACACTAAACTGTGGCTAATGAGCAAATTTAGAAAACGAAATTGTTTTAAAGATTTTTTTTAGAAAACCTCCTAAAAGTGCACAAATTTGCCAAAAACAGAAAATATTTTAGAGAAAAATTTGAAAAATCGAGAGTCAAATTAAATTTTTTTTATTGAAGTTTGCTGGATGATACAAAATTGCAACTATGCAACTATTTAATATTTTTTATTCATTCATTAAACATTTTCCATTTTCTAACAGTTTACAACAATAAAAATATCATTTGAAGCTAAAACTTTGAGAAAAAACTTAAAATGCTTATGTATTCTAAATCAGTTCCCTACACGCACATAGTTGCCATGTGGTATACCCAAAACAGTCGTTAAAAAAGTACAGCAACAAATGTGTTAAAAAAAAACACGTTAGTTATTTTGAAATAGAGCAATTCCATATGAAAACGATCAAAATTGGCAAATTTTTGGACGACCCCTCTCCGATTTTAAAATAAATAGTCTCAATCGATTGCACAGCAAAAAATAATGTACCTACATATTTTTTTTTTTTATAGTGACTGGTTTAGTGGTGGTGTGCACCACTGTCATGTGACAAAATTGAAGAATTCTTCATAAGGGACCTCATTGAAAGTTGTTTAAAAAAAAAACTACTAAAGCGATCGCAACGAGTGATAGCTCGTTGGAAAGGTATTGAATCAGGCTTTAATTGAAAAATAAAATTTTCCTAATTTTTCTTGTTAAATAATTAAAAATAATTCAATTATAAAAAATATAAAAATAATGAGAACAAGGTGGTCTCTTAAATGCTCTTCTACTGTCCAAACAAGGAGTCGGGGCCCATTTTTTTATTGCTGATTCTTAAAGCAAAAATTATGAGGAATCAAAAAAAATAAAATTAGCCGGAAAATTTAGGAGCTTCTGTGGAAAATCGGAAAATTTAATTTTGATGGGAAAATTTAATTTTCATGGGAAAAAAGGTAAATATCTGAGAAAAATTAGGAAAATTTTATTTTTCCAACGAGCTATCACTCGTTGCGATCGCTTTAGTAGTTTTTTTTAAAACAACTTTCAATGAGGTCCCTTATGAAGAATTCTTCAATTTTGTCACATGACAGTGGTGCACACCACCACTAAACCAGTCACTATAAAAAAAAAAAAAATATGTAGGTACATTATTTTTTGCTGGGCAATCGATTGAGACTATTTATTTTAAAATCGGAGAGGGGTCGTCCAAAAGGTGATCGCTTTCATATGGAATTGCTCAATACTAAAGTTGTTCTTTCAAATTAATAACGATTTGTTTCAATATTTTTAATAAACATTGAAAAAAAATTGACTTAGTTTGAGGATATGGAACTTTTATACACACAGAGAAATAAAGTGCCAACAGAATTGAAAAGTGTATTTAAATATTAACAACTAATAAATTCAGTTAGTACAACGATATTTTCATTAAATTTTTTGAATATTTTGGGTGTTGCAACTAAAATTCAGTTGAATTAACCGAACTTTGTCATGAAAACGAATTTTCTGTTGTAGCAACCGACTTAAATTCGTAATAACCGAATTTAAGTTACAGTAACCAAACTTCAGTTGGCAAACAGCTAAATTTTTCTCTGTGTGTAAACAATAAGCTACTGTTCTTAAAATGATTTTAGTGAAAATTTACGAGTCTACTTTATATCTATGTTTTGTGTTACCTTATGGTAACAACAGAGTGTTAAAGCTTAATAAAATGCAAAAAAAAAAATGTCCCATTTCAATAAATTTTAAGTCAGTTTAGCGAAACTTTGTCCCAGGCACGTAGCTAGGAATTTGTTTCGGGTGGTCTTTTTCGATTTTTTATTTCGATAAAGTGCATTTGCTTAAAATGCATTTTTCCAAGTTTTTAACATAAAAGTTGCACTAGTTTACCAATAATACACACACAGAATAAATTAATTAGCATCAGAGACCGAAAATAACAGTTATCCCGAAAACTTTAACTCAAAAGCTCCCTATGTTAGAGTCAACGGAGACGTATACTCTTACATACCAAACGATTCGTATTGAAGTACTATTTCAGAATCTATTGTGATCTTAAGGAAACGATCTCAACTCCACAGCTAAGAGTTGTTTTTTAACGAAAAAATAAAAGATCGGATGAAACTCTTAAGAAGAGAGTTTTATTTCGCCTTCATTAAATAAAACTCTTTTGAGGAGTTTTATTTTTTCCGTCTGAAATAAAACTCTTTTGAGGAGTTTTATTTTTGCAGTCAGAAAATAAAGCTCATTTGAGGAGTTTTATTTTGAAACTCATTTAAGGAGTTTTATTTTTCCCTCTCAAATAAAACTCATGTTGTTTATTTTATTCTTTTTTTATTGACTTTATTTGCTATAATAAACGTAGCGAACATAACTTTTTCTAAATTTTCTGCGGAAAGATTTGAACGCAGGTCACTCAATACCAATTTAGGAGCAAGGAATTCTCTTTCCACGCTTACATGGGTTGCAGTGAAGTGTTTATAAAAAAAATTGCACAAACTTTCTGATTAAGCTCTCATGAGCAACTGTTTATTTATTATTTATTAAAATAACTTAAAGCTACTTAAAAATAGCTGTAATCAGCATATTTCAACGGTAAGGTATTTGAGTGTAGACAACCAAAAAGTATGGTTTTTAGCCAATCACAATTAAGATTTCAAGTGTCATACAAAAGGTATGACAACGTTGGCTTGTCATACAAAAGGTATGACAACGTTGGGTTGTCAAATACACTACAGCAGGTACACACTGTGTAGTTTTTGCCAATGTATACAAGTACGGATAGTGTAGTCCTTTAGCCTCCCAGAACTCAAAAAGAGGTTTATCAATCGATAAGGGCCTTGGAGGAAAATTGTCGATTTCATAGAAAGCTTTTTTTCATCCAAATTATCACATCCTTCGCTTTCTTGTTCCATATCTACACATATAAGAAATAAAACAACAACCATTGAATAATAGGAATCAAACAATAACAAATTAAAATAAAAATAAACTCCTCAAAAGAGTTTTATTTAATGAAGGCGAAATAAAACTCTCTTCTTAAGAGTTTCATTCGATCTTTTATTTTTACGTTGAAAAAGAACTGTTTTGGGTGTTTTTTTTTTTCTTTTTGAGCCACAAAATAACTGTTATAAAGGAACTTTTTTGATATCATTAAGTGTGTTCGATAACACAAAAATTTTTAAAAATTTGTAAAAGTTTTTACTGGAAGGTGTTCGTTAACACAAATACTTAGTAAAAAATAGTAAGAAGAGAGAATAAAATGACAGGTTGTTGACAAAAAACTTACAAGTTTTTACTGGATAAATTTTTGCTAGTAAGAATTTGTAAGAAGAAAAAAACATATGATTGAAAAAATATGCTTGTATTTTTAGTAAACAAAAAAAAATATTAAATTAAATTTTAATTGTCTATGGATTCAAAGTGCAAAATATTAAAGAATTAACTATTGAAGAAATTAAAAAACATTCTAAATTATTTCTGGTCGACAATTTCAATTAACTTTTATCTTTTCTATAATGACCAGTTGATTTTTTTTAATATTTGTTATTTAAAATCAGCTGTTTTATATATTTTACCAATTGTTACAAATTTTCCGTTCGTTTACTTTTTTGTAAATTTGTCTTACTCTCTGTAATTTTGTTACTGAGTAATTTTTACTGGACTTTACTGGGAAAGTAATCGAACACACTAACTTATAACCGTTACGGTCCCTGATTAGCATACTTTCATGACCCACAAGATTCTACTCAATCAACTTAATTTTATTTTTCAGAATATAATTATAACGATTACAACCAATTTTTTTGCTTTTTTACATAAATTTAACTGTTGCAACTAATTAAATTTTAATTTAAAAATAAAGGAGGTATTACCAAACAAATTGATCCAAAAAAAAATCTTGTCACAAGAATACCATATCAACGATCGTATTAAAAAATACATTGCTAAGTCTGTCAAAAAAACAGAGTAGTATTTGGAAGATGACAAAGCCAATTGTGACAATTTTTTGTTGTTGTTTTTGTTTTTTCTTTGATATTTTAAATTTTGAATCTCGCTCCTAGACGAGGACAAAAAATTCTCATTGAGTTTGTGATTTAACATAACAAATATCTCTAGAAATTCTAATAACAAAGTCCCCTGAAGATTTCCTTAGGCAGGAATGAAATCCGGATAGGGACACGCCTACATCAGATTGCTTTTCACAATTTGTTAAATAATTTTTGGGACTTTAGCACATTTAATTACTATAAATGCAATTAATGTTTATCCCGATGAAAATAAATTTAAATAATATGAATATTTTAACCAACTAATTGGCTATGAAAATTAAAATCTAATTGTCCCAATCAAACTTAAGCTTTAATTCGTTAATATTATTTTATTAAGAATTTACTCCCAACTGTTGGTCAAATAGTGTTAAAATTTTCGGTTGTAACAAAAAAATTTTAATTAATTTTATTTTTGAACCATTTCGACACTCTTAACTATAAGTAGTTTGTTTTAAATGATAAACCTAAAAAATATATAAAGGGTCCGCCATCTAACGTTTTTTTTTCAACTAGTGCTTATTTCGTGAATGGTAACACTTAGCTCATGTCTGATTTGACAGATAATTAGTTTTATTCTTCCGATGAAAGAATATGATCCGTATGTTCGTTATCTTGTGAAAAAAGTGAAGGAAACTGGCATCCTCATCGATAAACCAAAGCGTGAAAAGCCAAAAACAGTGCGTACACCCGAGAATATTGCTGCTGTTGCAGAAAGTGTGCGTGAAGCGCTATCAACATCAATTCACCGTCGTTCTCAACAATTGAACATTTCGGAGACATCATTGAGACGAATTTTGCATACAGACCTTGGTATGACGCCATACAAAGTCCAATTGGTTCAGGAATTGAAAAAAAAAAGTTATTTGGCGCACCCTTAATTTCAAGATTTGGAAATGCTTCGACTGTAACACATATTTGTATGTAATTATTTTTTTTTTCTCTCTTTTCCTTTTAAATATAATATAATATAAAATAAACATTTTTTTTGAATTATACATATTATACTGTTAAATTTTTATATTATTTATTGCCAACTTCCCTCAATAAAGTCTAACGACGCTGGGGCACAAGATAGTGTTAAACTTAACATTGTGGTAAATAAATATATCAAAAAAAAAAAGGACCATTAGCATAGCAACTGTCAAAAATAAATATAAAAAATTTAAGCTTAGAAAAAATTTCAAAATATTACAAAAAATATATATACCAAATTAATAAAAGAAAATTATAAAAAAAAAAACTACTAATTAAATTCTAAAAATCAAAAATATTGTGGGCACTTCAAGAAAATGAACAAAATTCAATATCACTTACGAAGGCGATAATCGAAACGAATATTGGCAATACTTTCGGAAAACTAAATTGGCCAATTCCATTTGGCCACAGAATTTTCACAAAATGTGTTTGTATAAAAAAATGCTATTCGAAGATGTATTAAACATTCTGAAACTTATATACAGGTAATTTTGCGCATTGGCATGAATCCACTTAAGAGTCGAAACACTACAGGTCAGGATACATACATACATACATACATACATATGAACATGTATTCCATTATTTAATAACCTAAAAACAATGAGAGCTTATTATTATGCAAACATATTTTTATCTGCTGTGTTTTTTGTCACAACATACATAGATGACCAAAGATGGTAAAACAAATAGAGCCATCTCAACAAACCTCCTAAAATTGTTAAAAAGAAAATATAAATAATATATTTAATAAAATAGTTGCTTTCATAACTGCTTATACTTCGTCAGTACTTAGTGAAACGGGCGTTATTTTTTATTACTGCGAAGCAGCGCTTCAGCATAGAGTCCACTAACTTTTGACAAGTCGTGACTGGAATATTCTTCCATGCAGGCTCAACCATTGGCCACAGCTCAACTTTATTAGATGGATTCTTTCCTCTAAGACACCTTTTAACCTCGCCCCGCAAGATTTAGATGAGATTTAGGTCTGGTGTTATATAGACTATGGTATTATATAGGCTATGGTATTAATTATGTCAAAATACCAAAAAAAATTATACTAAAAAAATTTCAATTAAACTTTTGTTCGGTTTCAAACTCACTTTCAATTAAATGTTTAATAATATGTATTAACTGTTTAATTGAAATTGAATTTGTTATAAACAAAATTTTCAGTTTCTATAATAATAACAATATGGAGTGCGCCCCGGTAGGCTAGTTGGTAGCGTGCTGGCTTATCAGTTCGGATGTCGTGGGTTCGATTCCCACCAGAGGCACTGGTCTGTTTTCGCTACAACGCGCCGAAAGCCATAGTAGCTAGTGCCCGGTTAGGGAAATAGTATATAATTTGTAATTATATGATTATTTAATAAATTAATTAATAATAACAATATGGAAAAAAATTGAAAATTTTAAAAAATCGCCAAAATGAAAAAGTCGATAAAATTTTTAATTTTTGAGATTTTTTCGAATTATCGCGTTTTTTTAATTTTTAATATTTCTGCAATTTTGAAAATTGTTTTTTTTTAAATTTGGCAATTTTTTTTCAAATTTTTATGTTTTTTCAAATGTTTTCGATATTTTTTTCAATTTTGTCGATTTTTTACAATTTTGGTGATGTTTCTAAAATTTTGTAATTTTGGCTATTCGTTTTTAATTAAAGCAATTTTTTCCCCAATTTTTGGCGATTTATTTGTAAGGCTTTAAATTAATTTTAATGGTATCTAATAAAAATTTGTTAAAAATAAAAAACAATATTCAATTAAATTTTTAATAGATATGAAAAAAACTATAATTGAAAATAATATTAATTAAATAGTTATAAATTATTTTAATTATTACTACAATTTCCTCAATATGACCGAATTCAATTTAACTTTTAACAGAATCAACAAATATTTTAATTGAAACTCAATTTTAGATATTTCACATTTTTTGATTTTTTGATTTTTTTTTTTTTTTTTTTTAAGGCAAAGACATCAAAATCTCTTACGAAATCACTTCAATTATTGCTGTTTTTGTCGAAAATCAACTCTAACAATAATAGCCGCCCATTTGCGGGCGATTTTTTTTAATGCAATTTGAAGATACGAGGGCGGATCAATAAGTCCGTGACTTTTTGAATGAAACACAGTTTTTTTTGCAAAAAAAAAAAGATATTTTTCAAAATAATCTCCTTTTAGCTCAATACACTTATGTTGCTTTCTTTTCTGGAAAAAAGTGTTGCCTTCTTAATATGCAACATTTTTCAAATTTTGCCCCCGCCCCATTAAAAAGAAGCATTTTTACAATCAGAATAGCACACAATTTCATCACATATTACATTTATTTAAACAAATCTTTTTTTTAGTGTTGTTAAGGTTCGGGTTCGAATCCCAGCAAACTTAAAAAAAAACATTTAATGTTTTTTTTTTAATAATTAATTTTTGTTTTTTTAATTATTTAAAAAATTTGGATTTAGCTCCATACATTTTTTTTTAATTAAATTTTTTTTATAATTTTGTTTGTAAGCGAATTTCAGATTAAAAAAATTATTAAATACTTACAAAGAGAAAAAATTAAAAAATAGCAAAAACAAATTAAAAAAATCGTAAATTAAATTTAACAAAAAAAAAAAAAAATATAAAAAAATGTGATACCAATATGGGTTCGAACTCGGGATCGTCTGTGTCAGAAGCCAGCACACTACCACTCTGCTACCAAGGTGAGAGTTTTCTCGCCAAAAACTTTGCAATATATACACATGAGATTGATAAACCAAAAAACAGGGCAACTTTCAACCCTGTAAATTTTTTGAGGGCAGAAAATGTTGCATTTTTTGCCTTTTACAAGGCAACATTTTCAGAAAGAAACACAGCACCCTCTCAGAGTGTTTACCTTATTTTAGAAAAGAACACAAAAAAGTAATTTGAGAGCAAAGTGCAAAAAAAATGTAACATTTTTGCCAGAAAAGAAAACGCCATTAGTGCAACGTTTCTTCAATTTTTGTATCCCTTCCAAAAAAATAGGATTTTCGATGTCCATAAAATAGGCATTTCTTGGCCATATGGGGTCGTTTTCTTTTTAAATCCTCGTTAAATCGGTAAAATAAGTTGGCATAATATTCGCCGTTTATTGTTTTTCCCTTTTAAAGCTACTTGATGTGGTTTATCCCGCGTCCATCTCAAAAAACTGTTGCCATTACTTTATTGGCCACGATTACGTTTATGGTCAATTGAGAGCAAACGCGGCACCCGTCCTGTAGACACCTTTCTTAAAACACCATATCGAGGATTTTTTCGACATTTTCGGGGCCGTCCAGAACGTTCAGCGTCATTTGTACTTGTGCGACCACAACAAAAGTCAGTAAACCACTTTTACCATTGAAATCGATGGTGCAGAGTCCACATAGTATTTATCAAGTTTTTTTGTGGTTTGATTGGTTTTTTTTTTTTTGCAAAAATAATGTTTAATGAGCGCTCGAAATTCACTTTTTTCCATTTTTTAAAAAATCCACGAGGTTGTATGTTTTGAATCGCTGTTAAACGCAAAATTTAACTTCAAATAGTTTATTCAAGTGTCTTAATCTCCGATAATTTGTCGGTATTAAAAGTAATGCAGATGTTAATATTTGTTCAGTATTGATTAGGAATGCCAATATTTTGAATGATGCGTCAGTATTTTGGTTAATTTTTATATTTTCTGTTCATAATTAAGTTTGCAATTAAAATTATTGAAAAATTATTATATTTTGTTGATTTCAATGGCATTCAAATCAATTTATTATCTGCGTGTATAAATATGAAAAGTATTAATAGAAATATTTTTTTTTTAATATTTATCGTTAAAAAGATTATTTAAAATCTTGCTGAAAAATATTGGCTTTTAGAACTTCTAAGTAATATCGAGACCGTTTCGCCGAAAAGACGTGTGGGCGAAAATCACAATTTAACAGAAAAAGCTTTTTAAGTTTCATTTTGTTTATATAAAAAAACAAAACTTATTGCCAATTAATTATTCTTCGCTTCCAAATCTCCCCATTTAAATTTTTTGCGTTATTTCTTTATTCGGCCAAATAAAATATAATTATATTGGATATCTATAGAGTTCTTTGAATTTCAAATCCAAGTGTAAATAATACATGCGCAAGCGCCTTCAAAGTTTTAAGTTAAGTATTACAGAAAAAAGGCGTAAGAGACACATTGCCTGCTCCAACAGTGTAAACAAACTGTAGTTTGTCCTCAAAGAATTGCCGCTAACGCTTTTTTTGTTTTTACTGATTTGTATTCAATAAATGTAAGTTTTCATTAAAAAAAAAAAACGAAAATCGACAATGGTGGCTCTTACGTCTTTTTGGTGGATACGTCTTGATATGTTCTTCATTCATTATGTATGTTCCAATGCGATGAAGCATTTTCATCTATAAATATATGTATAAGTTTAAGAAAATATTACGATGTCAATGGTAAAGCTTAAGTTTACTATTTATCTTAAAAAATCAAACAAAACCATAGCAACAAAATTTTAAGGAACAAATAAAGCCTTATACTACATTTAGACTAAAAAGTTAATAAATAAAAAAATTGATTAACTTCTTTATTTAATGCAAACGCTTTTTACTAGATTAACTTTTCAGTCTAAACGGCCTGTTACTGTGAAATTTTTGTTTAACATTTTTCATAATATGTTTTTGTTTTTTATCCTGAAAAAGAATAACATTTCTTAGTAATACGTTTATTTTTTTCGCTGTTTTATTTAACATTTGTTTTCATTTGCTTCATTTGCCTAATGTTTGCTAACAACTTACCCCGCCAACGACATGTTTTATCATTCAATTCCACCATTTATGTATTCTTTATTCACTTATGCGAACAAAAATATTATTCTCATCATCATGTTGCGTATGTAGAAACAGACAAATATGTATCTTAGACCGTTTATATGTGTGTTGTCTATGAATTTGTATAAGACTTTGTTGTATAATTTTGTATGTTGAGCAATTGATTTATGTTGACTTTGTCTATTTATGTATTTGTCTTAAAGTTTTTTTTTTTTTTTTTTTTGTTCAGTTCTTGTTATATTTGTGTTTTCATGATGCGTTGTTTGTGTTATATGACTATGTGTATGTTATATTGCGTTCTTGGTGTTCGTATATATGTGATTGTTGCATAATATCCGTTGTTGAAATTTTTTATATTATAAACTTTGTATTTATATTTATACATATATTTTATTTTTGTTTTTTTTTGGAAAAAAGAAAAACTTCCTGCTAAGAACTTTTTGAATGTAACTAATGAAAAAAGTTTACAATCTATTCTTTGAATTTACAATTAGTTTGTAAGTTTCTATACTACGTGTGTTTTTTTTTTTTTAGATCTTTATGCTATATATAAAATATTTATATATGGTATATTTGTTTAGTTTCACAGTTTAGCTTAAATATTCTGTTTTCTTCAAAAAAGTTTTGAGAGCTATCAACAGTAGTAATAATCTGAAGTCAGTGATCTACTTCAAAATAAAATTATAATAAGAAAATTTATTAAAAAAAAATGTCGACACTTTGATGCAAAATATTAAAAAAAATTCTTTTAAAATCAGAAATCTACAAGTTTTTAGTAAAAATTTATCTTTCTTTTAGCAAAATACACTGTTATTTGAAATCCTCGAAATGTAAGGTAAATGTATGGAAGGTTTTTTTGATATTACAGTTTTGGTTGCTGTTTTTAGTCTACAAACATTTAGTAAAAGTGTTTGCTAATTTTAACAGAGTAAATTGCTATATTCAATTAATTAAAATTCAACTAGGATGTAAGTAAAATTTTGTAAAGTTAGCAGTTGCTGTTCATATTCTATTACTATTTATAAAAAAAAAGTTTTTTAATTTAAGCAATTTTTTCTGCATCGTAATTTTTGAACTAATTTTTAGCAGCTTATTCATTTACATTTAGCTGTGCAAAAATTATGGTGGTTTTAAGTTTAAAGCAAATTAAAAATATTAAAATTACAGTTTCTGTTTGATTAAAGTTACATCAATGTTTTATTAAATTTACATCAATTTCTAGTTCTCATTGTATTCAAAACATTTCAAAATATATAAAAAATGTACCAAATAAATATAAATACACATACAAAAAAAGGATTGTCATATATTAGAACTGCAAAAGAAAGACATTTAGTTGGATTTAGGGTTAATTGTTTGCAGAAAATCATATTAAATGCCTTTGAAAAGACTAAACAAATTTTTATTAAACGTTTATTTAAAATATTAAACTAACTTCCAGCTATTGTTTTGCTGACATCGCATCTTTAGCAAAAATTTTAGTTTGACGCTTTTACTATAAAACTAATTTTAAATTAAAGTTTAACTAACTTATGTTGCTAAAAAAATTGTGTTGATAAAAACCTTTATAGCATCGAGTTCAAATAAAAATAGTAGATGTAGATGTCGCAGTTTGTACAAACCCAAAAAAAAACATTGTAATAAGTTTCGAAATATGAAACATTTTTTAAAGTTTCCAATGTATTGTCATCTACAGCATACCTTAAAAAATAACTAAAGTAAAAATTTTATACTTAGTTTTTTTTTATTTTTTTTTTCAATTGTGGTTTCTGTTAAAATTTTAGTTTTATGTTTCGAACTTATGTTTTATTAATATTTTACTGCTACACTAATTTATTTTGCTACCAAAATTGTGCTGATAAACATATTAATAGTGTGTACAACAAGCAGCTTGTTAAATGGAAAAGTTCTTATGAGTGTAGTAGTTTACAAAAAAAATGCAGTTTGTGGGATATATTTTGACAAAAAAATGTAATACATATAAATAATATTCGCGATTTTTTATAAATCTTATATGCAGCATAGCTTTCGAAGTTGACTCCAGATTCCTAATATGGACTCATCTAAAAAACGTTGTTGCAAAAATGTAAGCAAAAATTTTCAATTTTCAAAAGTTATCATTATCATTTTTTTGAGGTACATTTAATTAAAAAATTAAAATACCAAAACAATAAAAAACTAAATCTGTAAAAATGTCTGTATGTATGTGTGACAATAAAATAAATTATGTTAAAGATCGGCCATAAGGAATCGATCTGGAATTTAAATTTGCTCAAGAAAAGTTTGAATTTCACAACTGTGGCATCGGGTGACTACCCCTGTTAGTTTTAAAATATTTTCCGGGTATCAAATCAAAGAAGAAAATCTTCGAAATCCGTGGAAACTTTGAAGCTCTTTGAAAATTAAAAAGCATACTAACAAAAAAAAATTACCAACAAATGACGAGTACAGTTTTTCTATATATTTTCATAGGCTTTATGTCAAATTTTCCAGGTCCTAGAAAGAAGCCTGATTTTGAATTACTATGTAAAGCGTGGCTCAAAGACATTACTTGTTATTTCATAGCACACAGCTTTTTTGAACCAAATTTGAAATTAACTCACACCCCCCGAAAACAGATTTGGTAGTAGCATCAGCAATTGTTGCCAATCTAATGATTCGGTAGTTGCGACCGAATTTTTGGTTGTGATAAAAATCGTTTTATTGAAGCAGCAGAAATTCTGGCACGACAATAGAATATGGATTGCCTCAACAGTAATTCGGTAATAATTACAAAAAAATCGTCGATCATCTCAAATAAATCCCGATATTGTGGAAATCGGAAAAAAACTTTCTGCTGCAAACTTTTTGTTTTTACTACTTATATCTTTGAAGCAGTCACAGATCGATCTTTTTCGAAGTTTAATATTAATGTTATATCTGGCGTATGATTTATATATTATTGCATTATCATAATAATCATACGCCACCGATAAGTCATATACGATAGTCCCAAACAAGAGCAATGAAATTTATTGCAAAAATATTTATAAATCCGCATCCGCAAACAAGGAAAATGCTGTAAACATGAGCATGTATTGGTTATTTAAAACAAAAATGAGAATGTTTTGGTGTAATTACACTGAAAAAAAAATTCTGCGTCATGATTGCTTATAAAGTTAATTTGTTTTTATGAGTTAAATTGTTTTGTTTTTATGAGTAAACTAATAAGAAGGAATAAATAAGATTGTACTCCAACATCTTTCTAATTTCTGATTGCATACTAGGCACTAAGCTTCATTAAAAACATTTAGGCGAAACAATAACTCATTCTGACTCTCTACATTCCACATATTTTATTTTTTTTTTAATGTTCAAATATATTTCTTAAAAAAAAATACATAAGTGCCTTCAAAAAATGTATTTGAATTTTGAAAAATATTTCCAGTATACATATTTAATGAAACAGCGTAGCATGAACCTGCTCTGTTGAATGCTTGTATAAAACTAAATATATTTGATTGTTTTTACGCTCTCTGTTTTCTGTTTTTTTTTTTTCAACAGAAAATAACCTAGATTTGGTAAGCAGTAACTACATTTGTATGCTTTCAAGAAAGCGCTTCACCGTCTTGCACATACTAAAACCATTGGGAAGACATTTTGCTGTGCCTCCCTGAATGCATTTTTTTGAAGCAGTAAATAATGCTTACAATGCAGCAGCAAATAATGCATTCAATGAAGTAATATTGTTGTCAATACGCAAAAAAGTGCTTCTCATTTCCTATGAAGGCATTAATTTATGGCTTCTTAGAGCACGCGAAGGAAGCGATTTTCACCTGCTAAAAAGAGGCATACCAAGTGGGACATTGCAAACAAAAACCGTGCCTTCTAGAATTGTTTCGGAAGCGCTCGATAATTCAGTAATGCTTTCCAGAACTGCTCCTAGTTAAGCACTATTTTTCGCTATGGTTGATTTTCGGTTTGTGTACGTGTGAAAATTTGATTACGTTAAGCGCCCAGGAGCTGGTTTGGTCTGCTAAGTTCTAAATAAATGAAATGTATAAACAAAATTGCGGAAAAATGGACCAAAAGCTTCGAACATCACATATGCCGGAAATCAGGACCGTAGCCAGGTAGGGTGGGAGTCCTACCCTGAAATCAACATGTCCAAAATAAATACAATTGATAGTCAGATCTTTATTCATTTTTAAATCGTTACATCTTGTCCTCCTGTGAAATCAGAAATTAAATTTTGACTTTAAATTCCTTAATAAGTACTCACACGGTTTTAATGGAACTGAAACTGAAAACTTCAAGAAATAATATGTTAAATAGGGAACTATAAATAAATAAAATATATCAACCGGGTTAAAAATTACATACTTTAGCCAACGAAAAACGATTCTGAAGAAGAAGATAATGACTTATTGTAAAAGTAATTAATAAGTTTATAATTTTATTATTGATTGGCCGAGTTTATGAGTTTTTTTTAGATATGTAATAAACCATAGAATTTATGTAAAATCTTTGTATTTTCTGCACTCAGGGAACTTCCGCTGCCCACTTAAAATTACTGTATTATAATTTCACATTCATTTTATACAGTGTTTTTTTTTATATTTAAAAAAATAAAACAAATAAATGTTTTTTTATTTTTTACTATATATGTGGTTCATTTTCACTACAATTGTGGTTAATTTTTTAACAGTAAAAAAAACAAATGACAATGTAACATGACAATATTACTGAAATGTAAGTCGTCGTTTTTTCAAGTTAAATTTCATTTGTTTTCAACTACATTTACATTGGTATTTTCATACGTAGTATTCTAAGTGTAGTTTTTTGCTATTCGCATATTGGTAGGGTGTAAGACTTTAAATTTTTGTTACCTTCGTATATTGAAGGGCTCCCCTAATGCGTTCGATTAAAATAACATTCTATCACGAAAACTTTTTTTGACTCGGTGTTTTTTTTTTTTATGGATCAGTGGCTCGGTTTGGGAGCTTCGATCAGGCCAAAAAAGCATTATTTATTATCCCTTTTATAATATACCTACAAATAGAACATGGAAAACGTCATACATGTTCCAAATGGTGAGCAAAGTAGGCGAGGGCAAATTTGAACAATTTTGAATAAAAAATGTACTTATATAGAATTTATTATCACTTAATGGAACTTGGAAAATACAAGAAAATTTACAATGCGAATAAGGTTTTTTATGGAAAATTTTAAAATATACACAATTTAGAGAAATAGTCAGAACTTGTTCTGAATATTAACCGACTTTTTCCGAAAAAATGTGTATCCTTTATTTTAAATATTTAAAATAAATGGAAGCATGAACACACGACATATTTAATATTAGCATCAAGATTTTTGATTTCACAAGTACATTAAATCTGTGTTCTGAATTGCATTAGTTTCAGACATGTTTCCATTCCAAAAATTATTTTACTTCGGACTCAGCTTTTAACCCTTAAACGCGAGATTGGGCAGTTCAAAACAAGCGGGTCCCATATTTAATTTTTTTTTTCTTTGTCACATATACAAATATCATTAAGATCAGAGAAAACCCATCGGGAGACTCCCCAGCAAGATATGTATGTCAATAAAAAACATATATGTCGATAAAAAAACCATTTTAACTTAGTGTTTTCCAGGTAAATGTCTATGCAAAACATAACATAAGATAACGGAATATTATACAGATTCTTCATTACTCAGATTATATTCGTGAACAGCCTGACTGCTATTAAAGCAATAAGATACAATGCAATTAGAATCCGAATATATTATATATCGGGCCCTCGTTATACCAGGTGGATGCCGGGTAGACTGCAGAAATCACAAATGGGTCTCCAAATTAACCCGCCATTTGGCTGTCTTCTGTTTATTATAACGTGCTCTAAACAAAAATACATGTATATTTTCTTTGCACTTACATGCAGGCTTGCAAGATACCTTTTTTTTCGTTATCCCCAAACAAATCAAAAAATATTTCCAAAAAATTGCCAATCAGAAAAAAACAAAAGAGTAGAGTTAAAATGCTTTATTTAATTTGCCCTAATTTAGTAGGCTTGTCAGACGCTCTTTATCGATATAAAATCAACTAATATGCCCAAAAACTGCCCAAACTCGACAATGTAATTTTTTAGTTATGTCAGTGATCAAATTCATTGTTAAAATGGTATAAATTTACTTTGGCTGTTAAAATTAGCTTTTAGTTAATAGAAATAGCATTGCAAAATACACCATTTTCAATTGTGTTTCAGAAGTATAAATTGAATTTCAGAAATTATCCGTTATATTTCAAATTTATCAATGGTGTTTTCAAAATTATAAACTGTATTTCAGAAATTATCTTTTGTATTTAAAAAATAATAATTGTATTTCAGAGACTGTCATTTGTATTTTAGAAGTTATCAATTGTACAATTAATGTTTATGTTTATTATTATTTCTGAAACACAATTGATCATTTCTGAAATACAATGGACAATTTCTGTAATATAGTTAACAATTTCTGAAATACAAATGATAATTTCTGAAAATCAATTAATAATTGTGTGAGATTTAATTTGTTCGGTTTTAGATCATGACAAATTTTTCTCTAAATTAACAGAAAAATTATAATTTTTATATGATAATTTACTTTGACTATTAGAAAAAAAACACAGAAAAAGTTATTAGACACTAGCATGAATGGAATGCATTTTCTGACCCACTACGGTCTTCATCAACATTCTTCGTGCCATTTAGTGTTAATCGTAAATATCATCTATTTAACTCACATGTTAAAGAAATTGGGTAACGTTAAATCCCACATTACTCTGTGTGTTGAGTTAGAATGAAATTTACCACGAACGATTTCTATTTATAGTGTGTTTGTTTTTTCTCTAGTCATTATCATAGTTGCCATTAAAATACCATTGATAGTTTCTGAAATAAAATTTTAAATCTGAAATACAATTGATAATTCAAAATGGTGCAGTTCTGAAATCAGTCAAATTCATACGCATAGAGACAAAGCTATTTGCCAACTGAAATTCGGTTACCACGACTCACATTCGGTTATTACGAATTTCAGTCGGTTGGCACAACTTCGGTTAATTCGGTTCGGTTAATTCAAATAAATTTTAGTTGCAACACAAAAACTATTCAGAAATCTATTTTTTTTTTTTTTTTTTTATTAATTAATAATCATATAATTACAAATTATATACTATTACCCTAACCGAGCACTAGCTACTATGGCCTTCGGCGCGTTGTAGCGAAAACAGACCAGTGCCTCTGGTGGGAATCGAACCCACGACCCCAGCACTGATAAGCCAGCACGCTACCAACTAGCCTACCGGGGCGCACGTCAGAAATCTAATTTCAATATATTTGTACTAACTGAATTTATAAGTTGTTACCATTAAAATACACTTTTGAATTCGGTTGTAACTTAATTTCTCTGTGTGTAGTTCACTTTTTCTTAATTCTCAAACTTTTATATTTTTACAATCAAACCCTTAAACTTTTCTTACCGCAGTTAAATTTAAAGGGCCTTAAATATCAGACGCTTTTAAATTAAAAAAATTAAGATACATATAAAGAAATATTAGGTACATGCTTCTTTTTTCATCTTTAGATTACACACAGTCACAGAATTATAAAAAGTCAATTTGGTTTGAACTGCGATATGTATTTTTAACAGGGTTTATTGTGCTGATTCTAAATCAGTTTTGCAGATTTTCCCATCACATCACAATTTTGAGAAAACTGTTTTTTGCATTTCAAATAAAAGCACGAAATAATAATTCTTTTTTCACAATCTCATATAAAGAAATGTATTGATAATTTTTTGTAGAAGGCATTTGATACATGCAAATTTATCTTATTTTAGCAATTAGTTTTATTATATTTAATTGCTGTATCTTCAAGAGAAAAGTGTACTCTACTTACTTTATCTTTATGCTAAAAAGCTTAAAAAAAAAACAAAATAGCCCTTTTGGCAAATTTAAACGCGGTTTTATCAATTGGATGCCGGATCAAAGAGTGTGTAAATCACATATCGCCATTCAAATCACGGTACCTTGTCTGGGTGTGTTATGCATTTCTTTTCTACCGTTAACATGACGATTTAAAAACAACCAAGTTTTTATTTAATATATACATAAACAATCTAAATTGAATTATTAATGGGTAAAAACCAATCGATAGTTGGAGCCGTAAATGAGCTGAAGGGTGTTTTCTAAAAAAAATGGCACAAAATTGACTCAGAAAATTAAATAGGTTTGAACGTTATGTGTATAGATTTTGGCTTTTAATTTTTGAGTTAGGAAAGATGAACAAACTTCATACAAAAATTTTAACTTTTAGTAATAGTTTTTGATTAATTTAATAGTAAAGTTATTTGCTTAAATCTATAAGACAGTTTCTCAGGGGTTTCCTATACAATGTTATTAGAAAATTTTACCATTTTTTTATGTAAAAACTTGGTAAAGTTGCTGGGTAAAAGCAGACAGATTTTATGGTAAAACCCCAAAAAATCCCCTAACTATTTTTAAAACCAAAAAAATTCTTCTGTCCAAAATTGAAAATGTTTGTCCCCAAGACCAACATGAAATTCCCAAATTTGTTAACAAAACCGCAAGTCTGGCAAACCTGCTTATATGTTTTAGTTTAATAATGTAGAAATGTTGGTCTCAAAATATAAAACATTCTTATTTTTCATATGGAAGTATATTTTAAGTCAGGTGTAAAAGTCGCATCCATTAACTGTACAATATTAATTGAAATAATCATCGGACTTGCTAAAATATTTAAAGGTATAAACATTTATATTTTATGTGGTAAATAAATAGGCATCACATTTGCTTAATTTTCTAAGCTAAACAAAGGACTCTAAGGAGTTCACAAAAAAAAGTTGGAATAAATATTCTAATAGTTCTGCCAAACAAATCTAAAAAAAAAAGTTTTGTTTAGATCGAAATTGAAATTGAAATTTCAACGTAGTACTTATTCTATTATTTTATTTGAATCAAAAAAAAACTTTTGAAAAAAATAAGAAAATAAAATATATAACAATTTGGATTTTTCATCGTTATCAGGTAATTTTTCATCGTTATCAGGTAATTAGAAAAATACCAGAAAAAATCGACTTTTTTGAAAACCCGAATAAGTTCAAATCCATTTATAAAGATTTTTAATAATCTTCATAATCTTCATTAAAATTAAGGTCAGGTTTGAGAAATTTGTTCATAAAAGACAGGGGTGGCAAGACTTTTTTCGCTGCGTGCCACAAAAAGACAACTTTTTTTATAAATATGTTGCGTGCGACCTTAAGATTATTTATGTTTGGAATCCCTTTTTATGAAACCCCTTTAACGTCATCTTCATATCAAGTTTTTTAGATATAGTATTATTGCAGGCTGTTTTTCACTTTTGTCCAATTTTCTGTCATTTTTCACTTCACTCATATTGAGATTTTTTTCTTGAATCATTTGAGCATATTTCAATTCAAAATGGCAAGAAATTTGTACAGAAACGTAGTGGAATTTCAAAAATGCACTTAAAACGGTACTAAACCATTTTCAGTTGTCTTTCAGAAATTAACAATTGTTTTTAAGATATATCAATAACCTTTTCGATTTATCAATAATCTGAACACAAATCCGATTTGTGTTCAGAATATATTAATTGTAATTCAGAAATTATCAAACGTACATCAGAAATAAACAAGTGTAAATTAGAAGTTATTAATTATCCATCGTATAATATATTTGTTTTTCAGAAACTATTAACTGTATATTAAATATTATTAATTGTTTATCAGAAATTATCAATTGTATTTTTAAAGTTATCAATTTTTCAGAAATATCAGAAGGATGGAGCAAAATCGACAATTAAATGGTTTTTTGTTAAATATCTGTTAAATCTTTTCTGGAGGCTCTTGCTTTTCTAAAACTTCGGGATCTGATAAGATCTTTAGCCAGATCAAAATACTAGTACCAACCTAGCTAATATGTTTGATTTGCTTTATTTTTGTAAATATACATAGGTTGGAGGCTCGTTATAATTTAAAAATAACATAAAAGTAATCTCGATGTATATAAAAACAAGAAACTAATAAAAAAAAGTTTTTAATTATTAATTGAAACTCAGTGGTTATAAATAACTCATCTTATAATATATTTAGAATATAGTTTTAACTTTGAAATACAATTTATAATTTCTGAAAAACTATTAATAATTCTCGAAAAACAATTGAGAGCTTATTAAATACAATTGGTAACTTCCTGAAAACAATTGATTATTTTTCAAATTAAGTTGATAATTTTTGAAATGAAAGTGTTAATTCTGAAAAGCAATTAACAGTTCACATTTTTGTATCGATAATAAATATTTGAAACTCTTATAACACTGTCCAACAAATTAAAACTTTTTGATTGGAACATAATAGCGATCCTATAATTCAGAAAGGGCATGTTGAGTAGATCATTGCCTGTTTTGCAAACTGGAACATAATATGTCAGCTTTCTCTTTTGTTAATCCTGAATCTATTACAAGATCTTCAAAACAAGCTAGGTTTATAAAATTAGGATAATTGTTTTAATCAACAAGAGGCAAGTAACATATATCTTATAAGTTTTTAACCTCTGTTGTTATTTCTGTATTTGCGTAAATCGTATTGGCCGAAAATGTATGTGTAGGCGGTAAAGGCGCCGCAGCACCTTCGCAGCGTACTTCTGCTAAAATGACATTATTTGTTACATCTAGAAGTCATTATCGTGTAGTGCCTTTGGCATCTACCAAATTTGTAATTTACGCAGAAATATCATGTATCTGATTTGTGATCTTTAGGTTCCATCCTTGTCATATGCGTAGAAAATAGCAGCGCTTTAGTACCGCTTTTGTACCACGTCAATACAGCACTTTCGCAAGTAGTACATACAATTTTCAGTATCCAAGCTTCAGATGAAAATCATATTCCGAAGTAAGGCAAATAGGGCTCTTTAATTGTAGGAAATATTTTTCTTCTGCTTTTATGATTCGTTAAATGCCCACAAACAAAACAAAACCAGTATCTTAATTTGCATACAGATTCCGCTATGCTTAATATCAGCTCAATTGTGTTCAATTTTTTTCTATTTATTTAAAATTTTAGTGACCAGACTAGACTGCTAGACTAGACTAACTTGCTAATTAAGCCTAAAGAGTTTTAGTTACAACTTTGGTGTCTTTGGTGACACTGAAATTTTCCGGCAACAATTTTCTTAGAATATTTTAATCATTACATGTCTTTTTGAATTTTTTTTTTTATATTCCTTGAAAAAGGGTCAAATTTACCCATAAATAGATTAGCTAGAGGGTTAAGATCTTCCACAAAAGTGATCTCCATAAAATTCCACAATATAACTCTTGCAATAAGCATACTCTCAGACATAAACTTACAACATTTTTTTTATTTAGTATAATGCTCTCTTAGACCAAAATATGAAAACTTTGACTAACGAAAATGAAAATTATTCAAGTTCGAGGCCATACTCTAATTTCTTTATTAGGATATTGTCCTAACAAATAACCTATAGAGTTTTTTTGTTTTCAAATTTATTATTTGACCCTTTCAGGAATGTGTTGATAGATCTATATAGGGAATTTGCTGGGTTCCCATCATCAGAGCACGTTTTGGAAGATGTAACAATCCCATGCCAAGCATCAAACATTCATATAAACTAGTTTACTCACTACATGAGAACTAATATATATATATGAGCTCAAAGTTAAAGATTATCACCATTGATCAAAAAATAAATTGAAAACTTGTTTGTTACGTGCAAGGTCTACCCTTGGTTGATATTCAATACACGTTTTTTGTGTTTTTCCTCCTTTTCATTTTTTTTGTTTCGTTTATTAACAAAAACAGTAAAAAATAAAAATTATGTTTTTTTCGACCTTTAATTGTGCAATGAAAATAAAATAATTGACCAACTGTAAAAAAAAACTCAGACCAGCTGTTCTATAGGTTTATTCTATAAAACAGATATCCTTTCAGATTTATAGGGTCGCTATTCTGTTGCAAATATGCTGTTGTGCAGCGAAATTACTTTTCCAGAATTGTTGCTGGTTTTCTAATAATTATTTTTTTTTCAAATATTTAACAAAACTTCACACGCCACCCAAAATGACGCCGGGTGCCTCTAGTTGCACGCGTGGCCTCGTTTTGCCTGTCCTGATATAAGATGTTAACAAGATGGTTTATAACAAACAAAGCCATCAGAAATGATCTTTCAATGACAACAGTTAAAAACGAAATAAAATCTATTAGCGAGAAATATCTTCAAAGGTTAAGTAATCAAGTCAACCCTGCCGCCATCTCATTACTAGATTCTACTGAGGAAATCAGACGACTTAAACGATACCTCGTTTTGGACCTTCCATTCAGAAGTTAAGGCTAAATTATCAATAATTTTTAAACTAAATTCAATATTTTGCACTATAAAAATGTTATATTAATTTTATGCTTAATAACTTATTGGAGTCATTAAGCCACTGTGATGTAAATAAAATTGAACAAAATTGCTTATTATCCTTGGACAGATCGTAAATAAAAAATTAATTAAAAAAAAAAAAAAAAAAAAAGAAAAAAAAGTTAACAAAGATTTATATTTTTAAGTATACTTTTTTCAAAAGGTCAGAATAACTTAAAAGCTATTAAATTTTTTTTGAATTTTGATTTTATAAATTATACACATAAATTTAGGCTATATTGGAAAATTTTGTTAATGTTCATTGAGTAGATTAGGAAAGAATTAGGTTTATGCTCAACCCTAATTTTTTGAGAATTTCTTCTAGAGTCAAATTACTTATTCTAACGAATTTAGTAGAAACTTGTTACATAGAGTTTTTAGACATTAAGAAAAAGGGGCAACCTTGTTTAGATCTAATAGCAAACTTCCATCTATTTTTGAACACCCTAATGAACACACAATTTAAATATACTTTTAGTTGTCTGTTCCATTGTTTTCAGCTAAACACACGTGTGCTCATTACACAAAAAACATTTTTGTAACAAATAAAAGTGTTTGCGACATACTTATAAATACAAAAGATGTAATTATTTCGATTGTTATAGTAACGGCAAAAATGTGTGTATTGTCTTTTTTAATGCAGTTATTTTGAAATTACCACTGCATTTGAAACAAAACCGTTATAATTGGGTTAGTATCACAATAGCTAATTAAAAAAAAGGAAATTAATTAAAATATATGGTTCTATGTTAGAAATAATTTTAATTTACAATTTATAATCTAAAGCGTTTGTTTTTGGTTTCGGTTATAGCTCTAATTAAATCGATTCTGAAGAACTATTTAAGTGTAATAGAGCAAGATTTGTTTGCTGCAGAATGGGTTATAGAATAACGAGTACTGGTTTGATGTTCAGGTGCTTTTTCATAATGATTTTAGAAAAAACCGATAATAAAACGGATGATAAAGGAACATAACTTTTTACACAACCATATATTTGGAGTTAAGTCATTTGCTAAGATTAGTCTGCTATCTAAGTGCAGATAGTCTTAGTGTTTTAACAAAATGTGTTCTTTAGAAATTGATCCCATGGAATATGTCACTGAACGGTTTCTTTTAGGATAGATCGGTGACTTATTTAAGATTGTCTCTTTTTTGGAGCAGAGCTTCCAAGAGAAGTCTCTTGAGGATGATCCGCAGATCATAATGAACTTTGGTTATGCAGAGATAAGTGGCAATTATTTTTTTGTTTAAATATGTATATTAGGGTGTCCATTTAAAGTAGATTTTTATTACACAGACCAGTTTTATTGCAAATGGTTCCAAAGGCAATAAATTCGGCAGAAAATGGTTAATTTGTGAAAAACTGTATTTTTATTAAAATTCCCAAAATTCTATACTTTCATTTCATTTATTCATTCAATATACTCAAAATTAATCAGAACGAAATTCTAACTTCATCGGATATCAATAACCTACTTTAGCCTGGAAAAATTACCTTAGAATTTCGTGAAAATGCAAACAAAATTTTTTTTAATTGATTTTGCATATTTTTCAAAATACCTAATAATGAATTATAAAAAATTATAATTTGTGATTGTGTGTGGAGCGACCTTTTTCCAAGACACTTTAAACAAATGTATTATTTATACAAATGTATTTGAACAAATCTTTAATTTTTGCATGAAAGTTTGCATATATTTAAAAAAAAAATATGATTTAAATTTGATCATACTATAGTTATCGTTACTTTTATTAAACAAATCTTTAAGCGTTAGTGTATTTTATATTGTAACTACAAGAGTGTGTTTAAAAAATTCACTAAAGGAATTATTGTTCATGATATTAAAGAAACAATTTCAAATAATTTTTTTCGTAGATTCAATGAAGAAGTTCATTATATACAAGAAATCCAATTAATATTATGTAATTTTTCATAAAATATTTTTCACAAAATTTCAGGAGTATAATAAAATCCCCGCGGGAAATGAAGGATCGATTGATCCAAAGTGTTAGTTCTGTGATATATGATTGGGGGAACTGGTTAAACCAAAATTGTGGTGCACAAAAAGTGTTAATTTTGGTGAAATGACAAACACGTGTCTATGCTTATGGTTACAAAACATCCACTGGTTGGTACCAGATATATCATGTAACTGGAGAAAAAGTAACATAACATCAAAGTGTACTGAAGCAACTAGGATCGTTGCAGTTGAAGTTGTTACTGGTCATTAAACTGGTTCAAACGTGTTAGAAGTGGATGAAAACATGGCATTCATTGCCAAAGAATTCAGTCCCTTGACTGCTACAAAGCGGACATAACACTGATTTGGTGACAGTGGAAATGAAGACATTACACTCCAAAAAAGAACTCAATACAGAACTACCGATTTCTCGCCAAACGTGGGGCTTTTAAAACTCGTTTGTCAAATTAAGATTTTTATGGCGATTTTGCGAGTGAATGCCGATATTACACATAAAATATCGCTACCAAAAAACTAGAAATATAACACCAGAATTATGATTTTTTGCACAACTTATTTATTGTTAAGATATTTTACAAGTTTTTTTTAACAATTTATTATATTATATTGAATATTGCTTCTCGATCAGAGAAAGTGATCCACAAGTGATCGCATATCCTAGGAGGCTAATGTATTAACTTTCTATCATGTGATAGTCTGAGGCACCCTGTATCAACACATGTTGAGTACTGGTGTGAAATTTCACATCACACTAAATTAGACACTGTTGAAATATCTAAAATTGACAATTTTGTTAAATTTGATAAAAAAAACTGCCGTTACAAGTTCTATTCTAAAATTTAAATTTAAGAAAATATTCTATGAGGAGTGGAGCTTGTGCACCCTGTAAGGCATATATTGATTTGTGTGGAAAATATTAAAAAACTGGCATTGATTACTCTATCTACGAATTCAAATACAGAAGATTCTGACATGTTTAAGGAAATGTTAGAAAAATAAAATCGCACAAAAGAGGCCTTTAAAAATACAGATGTTCTTCCAACGGGATGACCAAAACGTTTTAAAAGAAATGTTAAAAGCATTCCCAAAACATCATCGGATACATATTTCACTGAAAAAGAAGCTACTGCTCTTTTGTTGGAATCGGGATTAATCAAAAATAAATACCTTATTTGAGAAAGACGTTGATTGAAAAACGACGCACAATTCTATCCTCATAAAACGTAATAAAGGGTAAAGATGATAGTCTCTTATCAAAACCTATTGCTGCTAATGAACATGAAGCTTGCATTGAATTATCCACTCTGCTCGAAAACACAGCATCTATTATTGTTTTTGACTTTTCTACAGATCAACTGGATAGAGTTAATAATTGCGATGTGGAAGTGGGGATGTGATGGCTTACCAGCGATTACTGACTACAAACATGCGTTCGAAGGCCAATATATCAGAATAATAAGAGCGTACTCATGTCATCATTAGTTCCATTAAGAATTCGTTCAAATTCTACTACTGAACCTTCAACAAGTAATAATTTCGATGATGTCAAGATCCATTCAGTCCCTGGATCCAAAGATTTTTGCAGACCCATTGGTTTCGAGAATAAAGGAGAGTCAAACACTAATACTAATAAGTTGGTGAAATATATATAATTAGAAATTGATACTTTGCCACCAATCTATATTAAGATTGGTGATTACACGTTTCACATATCATTAAGTTAGGCTTAACTATAAACGATTAAAAGGTTTGCAATGCCATAACAGACACGTTCGTAACTTGACAATGCACCATATGTGATGAAAACAAAACACAGTTTTAAAATGTTTCCAAAGAAAGGACTATCAACGAAAAAGTTCTGAATTTTAGTATATCCCCTTACATGCCCGCATTCGGTTCATGGAACACTTCTTACACATAACATATGATTTAAAGTACAAAAACTTACCAGTACTGCGATGCAGTAATTTTTAAAGTTTCGACAATCGCAAAATATAACGAAAACTTTTGTTGTTTGCAGTGACGATTAAGTGACTCACTAAGTACACCTTAAAGATAGTCGGCAACTCTATTTTCCTATATAAAAATTAATTTTTTTATGTATTGAATAAACAAAACAAAAATTGTTGTCGTTTAGATAACAACAACAGCTGACTTTAACAATAGCGAATATAGTTTAAAAATGTTATTAAAAAAATATCGTTAATTTTGTTGTTTTCTTTTTTTAAAAATTCGATTATCTTTAAAACAACCCAGCAAAACCACACATTACCAAATCATGGGTAAAGTAATGTATCGCCATAGGGCTTCATGCATTACTTTACACGTGACTTCAATGATGAATTTTACAGGCGATGAGCCTCAAAGTAACTCATTACCTTGTAGGGGGTAAATTAACTGGTTACTTATATGGTTACATGGTGGGAAAAAGTAATGTGTTTATAAATAGATTTTCATAAAAAAATGCATACAAAATTTGTTTACTCTTGGTGCTTTTTGGCTAAAATATCGCAAATATTTTATATTTTTTTAATACCTATTTTAACGAATGTAGTTTTTGAGTTGAACAAGATATTGCATTTTTCTTTTTATTTAATCAAGACTTTATTTAGTTAAATAAAAAATATTTTAAAAAACATATTGATCCTGATTTCGTCACGCTATTTGCAAAAAACTGAACCCGAGACTGTCTTAATTTGTATTTTCCCATTTTATCACGGGAACTGTTAAAGTCTGTATTAGCAGATTACAATACAAATATGTTACATTTTTGAAAATCTGATGAGAAACAAAAAATTTGCGGGCACTAAACATTTTTATGCAAAAGTATCCTAATTTGGCAAGCCATATTGCTGCCCACTTGGGGTGTGGGCAGTTCAACATCAAACCTTAATCTCGATATTACTCCACTTATGCCCGTTTCAAATTTTATTGCATTATTTCATAATTTTGCGTGTTAAATTATCTTATATCGACAAAATAGCGTTATAAATATACATTGTTTGGAATCGACCTTAAAGACTTTCATTTCGGTCTTCGTAAAGGGTGTTTTTTATACAGGTATATAACTTTAAGTTGGCAACACTTTATTAACTGGCGGCCATTTTGTCAGCTGTAAAGTGATTTATGTTTAGTTTGGTTTGAATAGACTGGCGCCAGAACAACGCTGCCAAATTGTGGAAATTTATTTTGAAAATCATGGTTCTGTTTGAAATGCATATCGCGCGATCATAAGCGAATTTTGTTTAGCGATGAAGCTAACTTTTGGTAAAATGGATACGTCAATGCCATGTTTGGAGTGATGATAATCCTCAAGTGTATGTTGAGACACCATTACATCCAGAAAAACTGACTGTTTGGTGTGCTTTATTGGCTGGTGGAATCGTTTGTCCGTACTTCTATATCAACAATGCTGGTCAGGACGTTACAGTCAATGGTGACCGGTATAGAGCCATGATTACTGACTTTTTCGTTCATCAATTAAACAACCATGATGTGCAGGAGCTGTCTTTTCAACAAGACGCCGCAAAATGTCACAGATCGTGCCATAATTGATTTATTGAAGGAAACGTTTGGTAATCGCATAGTTTCACGTTTCGGACCCGTAAATTGGCCTATAATATCGTGCGACTTAGCGCTGCTGGACTATTTTCTGAGGGATATGTGAAGTAGCTAGTCTAAACCGATAAGCCCGAAACTGTAGAAAACTTGGAGGACAACATTCCCTGCATTATTGTTAATATACGGCCACAAATGTTTGAAGAAGTCATCGAAAATTGAACCTCCAGATTAGACTACGTCCGACCCAGCCGTGGCGGTCATATATATATTTAAATTTTAATGCCAGAAGACTATCTTTCAAATAAAGTAAATTTCATGTCAATTTAAAAAATTTATCTTTTTTTATTCCATTTCAAAGTTCCATAACTCTATAAAAAAACCCTTTATAAAAATGTTATTGAATGCCAACCATTCTTTGAACTCAACTTAAATTTAAACAGAAATCGATCGAGTATTATATTCAAAATGCCCATCCCCGCTTCTACGATGTAAATATGTAACATATAATTATTTGCGGTGCGTTTGGTGTTGTGATAAATTGAGATATAACTTCCCGTATGGGGCTTAAAAATGAGTACCCTCAAACAGTGTTTTTTTAAAAAATCTTTCAGTTTAATTTCATAAATAAACAAACTTTATAATAAATTTTAAACATTCTCTAAAGGTATTTTAACATTTAAATTAACAATGTTCTTAACAAACATTTCCACTCATTTGGAAACGAATTGTATTTAAAGTGTCTGCTAATTATTAAATTACTTTTACTGTCAACTTAATTCCTTTGACTATTGTTTGTCTTAATTAAATTTCAGAATTGCATCATGCCACTCTCAATGAAATACAAAAAAAAAAGTTCCATGGAAAAAAACTGAACAGCAATATATACAACATTGAAACAAATAAATTTAATTGCAAAAAACATTGTAAATAAATTCTAAACATTAACAACGACTACCAAGGTTTTCTATAACAATATACTAGTTAAACTAAATACGTGTATGTGTGAATAAAGAATGGCTCTTGTATTTTTAATTTTTGTTCTTTAAAAAAAAAATATATATTTACTTTAGGGCAAAAACTTCGACTTGTAACAAACCACATCATATACTTTTGAATACGTATATACAAAGAGCTGCAACTCAAATACATAAGTGTGTGTCGTATATAATCACTATGGGTATGGATCCGACAAATTTGTACAATATCCTTAATAACCTTTAACAATACATATTATTCATTCTTTCATAGAAAACAATTTTATAATTGTTTTTATATTAAAATCGAATAGTATCTATATTCAAAAACTAGCGATTTTTTCACAGTTTGAATCTTTAAGAAAATTTTAAAAATGCCAAAATACATAATTTGAAGAGCCACACACAGGGAACATATTTATTGTGTCAACCGATTATGATTATTCTCAATCTAATTATGATAGTTGCATGAACTAGCACATAATTCGTTTGCATAGTTATCCGGAACAGTTTATTTTTACATAAATATTTGACAGTTACTAGAACCGAATTGATTTTGTAAACTTGACCGATTTTTTTTCATCAAAACACTGTTTGCAATTATATATTTTTTTATTAAAAAATAAATATACATAATAAATTACTTTTTATCTAAAATCTACATTATAAAGATATAAAGGATATATAGAACTAGGATATAAGAGAACTAATTTACTTTAGCGTAAAAAGTTTGAAATAAAACTTTTTTCTTTATTTTTTTATTATTTATGTTAAATTTGAGGAATTTATGAAATTTTGGAGAATTTGAGGCTAATATTTTCAAAAAAAAATTCAATTCGAAAAACTTTAAATTGTATATAAGGATGCTGGTTATAAAAAAATTTGTTCATGTCTTTTCGATTTTAGTATTAAGCACATTAAAATCTTTAATTTGATGAACGTTTTGGCGGAATTGATACAGCCTTAAGTTGTCACAAAGCGAAACGTGTTTCGATGAACTGCTGCAGACCTGCTAGCAATGATTTTTTTTTTTCAGTTGATTAATTAAGTCCGTCATGAAGATTCCTCACTGTGTTGTTTTGCCATAAATTTCGTAAAATTAAAAAAAAAAACTGATGAAATTTTTAAATCTGGAAAATTTGGTTTCACTAGTAAACCACCATACAACTTTCCACCAAGCAGCGATATGGAAGCAATTTTTTAGTGAATGTATCTCCCATGCCTAGTAAATCCATTTTGTATTGGTTTGGATCTGAAAGTTAAAAACTATGAGCAAAAAAATAAAGTGAATGTGAAAAGTATTGTAACTCTGTCTATTGTTTCACTCAATTTAAAACACTTTGAAAAAAATAAGAGGCATCTAAATTCAGTTTCAATAGGTGTCGAAACTAGCACATATATCAATCAAACGTTTTAAAAACAATATAATTTATTTAAAAAAGAAGATTAAAATACACAAATAATTTGACAACAAGCAGAAAAAATTAGGCCTTATTTTAACCTTTTAAGTCGAAACGCAGCATAATACAAAAGTACATATATACGATCTAGGAATTATTTTTTAGGAATCTTTAGACATCAGCGAAAAATCTAGACAACATACCATAGAGTGGTGCACGGTATAATAATGTCTTGGTGAAAAATGTTTAAGACAATTTCAATAAGAATATAAATCGACAGAGTTTTAGTTTTTATAAAGGCTTTAAATTCAGTTTCATTTCAAATAAGATGTTGGAATATTTTTGCATTTTCTGCAAAAGACATGGTTTATTATTTTCCATGAAATATTTGGATGAGCGAAATGAAGAACTGAAAACAAACCTGGGGCCCAATTACGGCATTCGTTATCGAGTGAAATCGTTCGAATACTAATAATGAAAACACCAAGTGTTACATTTATTTTTAATCAAAGACTTAACTACAACATCCCTGATCAAAAATATTTCGTTCAAATGTTTTATTTTTGAAAATAGAAAATCAATTTCGATCAAAAAATTACGTCACGAATGCCGTAATTCGACCCCAGATTTATATCAATATTATGTAATAGATTAATTGGCTAATTCAACAATTATAAGAATTTTTTCATTTATTTTTTTAACTATAATTTCTTTTTCCGATAAAAGTTTTAGATTTATTTTTATTTCGATAGTTTAATTTTGAAAATTAAAATAATTTTTCGGTTGCATATATTATTGATTTGTCTGCCTAGCAAAAATTTAATTTTCATAATGGAACCAAATTTTGATTGAAAAATATGAGTTTCGTTAACCAACAGTTGACAGTTTTTACTGAAAATTTGGTACGTTATAATTTGAATATAAAAAAATTGGTCTTAATTCAATATTTCTTTTGTGAATACTAGAAAATGCTTCAAGCTTTTAAAAAGCGATTTAAAAATAGTTCCAGCAATAGAGAAATAATGTTAGAAATTATTTTTGTTAGAAATAATCGGGATAACAAATATTTTGGGCAATCTGACTTTCTAAAAGTTCTACACACTTTGTTTAAATAGCAATGATATAAGTTAGGTTCGGTCGAAAAGAGGATTCGGAGAAGGGAAATACTTCCCTAAACTGACTCCAGTCCCTGAGGACTGACACTTAAGCCAGAATGTCGGCTTGTTGTGCTCTCTAAACAATCAGTTCTATGTCCTATGTCACCTTACTATCCCAGGAACTCCGTCGCACTGACGAAACTCCTACTCCCCTACCAATACGGTGGAGATGGGCCCTAAGTGTCAAGTGTCCCGAGAGGATTTCCATCATAAGACTCAGTTCCTTCCTACTGAGATTCAGAATTTCCCTTGTCTTGTCCTTGTCCGGGTTGCACCAGAGAATATTTGTAGTCCTGCCAACACCCGCATTTTCCCAGATGGTCCTATGCATGGAGTCAGCCCAGTCCACCAGCTCCGCCTTGAGAGCTCGAAAAGGTTTAGCGTTCTCCAAAGTATCTAATTCCAGGCAAGATCCTCCCCTAGCCAAATCATTCGCCACTTCGTTCCCCGCTATACCACAGTGTCCCGGAATCCATATAATCTCAATGCGTCCCCGTGAAGAGAAATCGTTAATTTCCCCGTTACACCTGAGTATCGTCATTGATCCCACAGAGTCCGTAGATAAAGCCCGGATAGCCGCTTGGCTATCCGTGAAAGTCGCAATATCACCGGTCAAGTCCATGATATTCACCTGCTTAATGCACTCCGTAATCGCGGTGACCTCCGCCTGTAGTACGGTGTTATGGTCAGGAAGACGGAAGCATTTGCGTAGGTCCCATTTAACCATGGTTGCCTGTCCGGGATTAACGTGTCACAGAGCGTCGTGACAGACCTCTCTGAAATCCTAGCAAAGATATAAAATTTATCTTTAATTAAAATAGATTTTTATTTGAACTACATTTTTCTGGTATACACAGACTAGAAGTTATTAACATCGAATTCCAGCTAATGTTTTCCCTGTGTGTACGAACACAATTTTTTTGATGAAGCAATACGAGTTTTTTATAAATAACTGTTTTATACTCTAACAAATTTATGTTTGGTCTCTCAATTTTTTTTTTCTCCCAATCACAATTTCTTCTTTTTGCATTTTCTTCTAAGTTATGGATATAACCATATCTTTGTTTAGTATTCCAGCTAGTTATACATGAGTGCATAAAATATAAATTATTAAAAAAATTACTTGAAGAATTTAGTGACCTTGATTACTTCATTATTCACATTTTTAATACAACGAGCCAAATAATCCCAAAATTTTTATTTTTCCGATTTTCCGTTCGACTTTGAAATTGGATTGTCTTCATTTCTTTAATGTTTTTATGTTATACGCAGCGAAATCCTGGTAGGTTTTTGACGCAATTACAATTACATGGTCTAAAAAACATGCACCAACAAAAATATTTTCAGAAAAAATAATGCTATCAATGATACTTATTTTATTGAAAAATAAAATATATTTTGTTCAATTTTCCGTTTGAGTTCTTTAAATGTTTAAAACATAAATAATTTAAAAAAATTCTTAATAAGCTTCATTTGTTTTAATTATTTATTAATTTTTTGAACTATTTTGAAATATTTTCATTTTGAAAACAATTAATTGGCAAACTGTATTTTATTTCTATTCAAATCTGACTCTAAAATAATTTAAAAAAAAAATGTTAAAAAGTAAATTTTATAAAAACAGCAAATACAGGAACTATAAATACAAAAATAAACCCGTTTTGAATTTAGTTTTATTTAATTCTAGTATTTCCATTTTTGCAAAACTTTATTTCATATAATGTTAAATAAATGTTAGATTTCGATAAAAAATATTTTTTTTTTAAGAAAAAAATAATAAAAATCCAAAAATATATATGGCGCTTTTTTAAGAATGACAAATAAATAGGTTTTTTTTGGAACCAAAAATCGTCCAATAGTCATTTATTTACTTTGTGTACTACAAATTTTCAAAATAACGAAAAATTAAACGTGGCAACATTTACTGGGATGTTAAGACCAAAGTCTGAGTTACCATATGCGTATGAGTGTTATTAATTGCTCATACGTAATGTTGTTGTTTTATATTGATTTAGGGAAGACAATTCGGATTGGCATTTTAAAATTGCGTGATTTGGGATAAAACTATTAAAGCAGCGAGATGCAGGATGAATTCAGATCCGGTATATTTGTCGATATTATTAGATTTTTTTCCATTTTCGGCAAAACCACATATTACCAAACCATACACACTCAGTGTCTTCGGAATGTTATCTCACCTGTGTCTTATTTTTTGATTGGTGGAACATAAAATGTTGTTGCTCTTGTGTGTTCTTGTATTTGTTAAATGATTTAGTTTTCTAGTATTTCTTAAATATAACGTCATTTAAATAAATATTTAAAAATAAGCGGTAAGCGATTACAATTTTGGAAACAAATTAATATGCATTCAAGAGAATTTTTTTTATTTGATTCTAGTTATTGTTCAGTTTGGGCCAAAATAAGATAAATGTGATTAAATCTTCCGAAGACATATAAACGATCGGTTCAATAGTTTAAGAAATAAATAAAAAATAAAATAATGTATGCATGTCATATACAGTGAGATTTATAAAATCTTAAAATAAATTTTCAATATCTACTATAATTAATTTTATAAATTCGCAATTTAAGTATTACCTTGCCTCATGTACATATCTTAAATTTTTTAATTTATTGGTTAAATTTTTTAGTACTTTACCATGCACAGAAGATAATATCATGTAAATACATTTGACTAAAAATAAATGACGAATGTTTTATATAATTATTATAATATTATAATTATTATAATTAAAGATTTCTATAGCTTTTGTAAAACATTTGTCTAAGACAGGCAATTCTTCCCCCATAATGCAACTAAAGTATTTGTAAAATTTTATTGCGTTTTATTGTTTCTTTACAAGACAATCAGCAGTATTGTTTAACCAAAGAACACAAAGGCTAAAGAAGAACCAAGGTACTCAACATCTGTTAAATTTTATATGCCAAATTGTTTTACGAGGAACATTTTTTAAAGATTATTTAATGCCCATTTTTTTAGTATATTTTTTTTTTTTAAAGAGAAGCAACACTCAGGAAATTCTTCCTATTGATTAATGTGTTGCTTTCTTTGGAAATTGGATTGTTTAGAGTTGAAAGGTGGGGAAAGATGAAGGGCTTCAAACATGGCAACACTGTAATTGCGCGAGCTGATAAGTCTTAGAACAGTTGAACTCACCTGACGGAGAGTTGGCGAACTTATTGAAGCTTTTTGGTTCATATCCCTGATTCATTATTTTACTTCGGTGGGGTTAAGTGCTATGGGAACACCGAACGTGGGAACTGCGATACATATGAAGGATAGAAAACTCATATATATTATTTTTCTAAATTGATGTTGCCGTCACCGGGAATCGAACCCGGGACATCTGTGTAACAGTCCAACGCGCTAACCATTACACCACAGCGCCCACAATTGCAATTATTTAAAAGCATGAAAATAAATTAACTAAAAGTACTACTGTTAACACAACTCACAACTCGAAACTGTCTTAAAACGAGTTAAGGATTTTAGAAGAGAGCGTTGGATACGGTTTGGTTTAACACACATATTCTGACATGATGTGAAACTAGTCGAAACAAAAGAACACATGTGTTAAGGAAATACAATTACAAACACCTTGACTCCCAGCACTTACACTAAGAACAGTTTTGTAAATTTATTTTATACTAAACCAGCTAGAAAAAATATATAAAATAAAATAAAAAACAAAAAACAAGAGCAACAGTACAAATTCAATTGGTTGTACTTCGTTTTTTTAACATTTATTTTGTTTTTTGTTTTGTAATTTTTTAATTTGCTTGTGTACTTTAGGCACTAAATTGTTGCAAGCTATTGTTAACACTATTGTAACATTTATTGCTATAACGACTTTTAGTTTCAATTTAGATTTTTTCGGTTTATTTTGGTAAAATTCAGGATATAACATATTTAAAAGTTATATAAAAAAAAATTTTTTTTCTTTCATATGTGACTTTTCAAGCCCACTGGCAAGCAATATGAAAAATATTATCGTATTTATGCCAAAGTTTATCGTATTAAGATTCTGAACTTAATATATCCTTAAATCGGCCCAAATGTTTGTATGTATTAAAAAAGGCTAGATGTTTTGCTATCGATATTTTCTATATCGATTCATCGTGCAACTCGTATTACTTATTTTAGAGAAAATAGTTAATGAATAATATCTATCAAAAAAATTGTTATTTAGGGGGAAAGGCCGGGTGTAAGGTGAGATATATTTGTCTAAAGGCTTACTTTATCATCTGCTTTAAAATTTTAAAAATATTTGAAGATTAGAAAAACACGCAAATTTTCACATTTTTGAAATTTATTTTCCATGTACACTTTTTTGTGTACATTGAAACATTAATTTTTATAGTAAAAATATTTTGTCTTTAAACCACGCTGATCGAATTTTTATTAATTTAAATATGCCATAGTTGAGAATAAATATCTATGTCAGTAATAAACAAATAAGAGTCTAGTACACACTTCATCATTATTATTTTTTTTTATATTTAGATTTAAAACGACTTTATTCAATACCTTCATTCAATAATACAAAGGTAAAAAAGACATGTTAAGAAACTTCCCCTATTAAAAAATTAATTAAACATACACTTTATTAGACTGCAGTTAACATATTGGGATAGAACGCGTATTTTTCGATATGTTTTATTGATTCATTTAAAGGGAATAAATAAATTTGAATTTTAGTCCTATTATATCCACTAGAATTAGGCACCTTATATAGTTATCTTTTAAATGACATTATGAAAAAAACTTTTTCTTTTGTTTAACATTGAAAATCCTATGAAAGAAACCAATTTCCGAGGATTTTTAGGCTAAAACATGGAACTTTCTCATGTTTACCGATTATTTGATTAAAACTATCAATTATTATAGTGAACTAACATTGACATAAATATGTAACTCGAAAATACTTTCACACTTAAGACAGTTTTTTTTATTTTTTAAGTTTTAGCTGTTAAAGCTCAACTATATTTAGCGAAGTTTGAATTAAGGGACTAAGCGATTGCATGAAAATACATTGAACCAAATTAAAAACATTTTAAACAAAGAAAATAAATGTAGCAAATAACAAATCTATGTATATATATAAAACTTATTTTCTGTTTGTGTGTTTGTTCATTATACAAATTTGCAATTCTCAACGGCTTTGCCTCAAATTTGGCATGAATAATCTTCGGACCTCAACTTAGACTTCTACGCCTACTTTTGACAAAAATGTAAAATTAAAATTTTTTCACCATTTTAAACTTTTTTTTGTTTTTTTTTTCGAATACAAACTTCTTAGAAGGTTTTAACGGATTTCTTTGAAATTACTCACATATATTCTACGTTTCCCGAGGAAGGCCGCAGACAAAGCTTCATTATCATAGCCCACTTAAATACAGACTTTAGATCAAAAACGTCAAAACCAAAAAAATTCACTATTTTTAATAAAGCTTATTTTTTTTAATTTAAAAGTATTAAATCCAATCTAAACATTTTAGAAAAACCACTTCGTTTTTAAGAATTTTTTCCCCCGTATAATATAAAGGGTGTCCCAAGAAGAGCGCAATTTTTAAATTTTAAATAAAACACAGATATTTAAAAAAAAATTGTGAAACTTTATTATATCGTAAAGTAGACAGAATGAGGTTATGTATGGAACAATATATCGTGAAGATGGCCGCCGCGGCTTTGCTGGCATGCACGCGATCTTTTAATGAAATTTTCAATGACCGTTTTCCATGAATGCTGCGGTATTTCATTAATGCAGCGTCCAATTTCCTCTTTTAAGGCTTGAGTCGTCGTCGGCTTATTCGCGTAAACCATCGACTTCAAAAAACCCCAAAGAAAAAATCTAATGGTGTTAAATCGCACGATCTAGGCGGCCAATTCTGATCTCAAAACGAGAAATAACAGGACCGGGAAATGACTGATGCAGCAATTGAATTGTTTCTCTGGCTGTATGACATGTGGCGCCGTCTTGTTGGAACCACATGCCCTCCACATTCATTTCTTCAATTCTAGGCAAGAAAAAACTGGTTATCATTTCACGATACCGAACACCATTGACTGTTTGCGCTTGACCTGCCTCATTTTCATAAAAAAAAGGTCCAATGATTTCTCCAGCCCAAAAACCACACCACACAGTGACACGTTGAGGATGCATTTGCTTCTCGTGAATCACTCGAGGATTTTCCTCACCCCAAATGCGACAATTCTGCCTATTGACGAAGCCTCGTCACTGAAGATGATTTTATTGGCAAAATCAGCATTTTCCATTTCACCATTTTGGTAAAACAATTTCACAATGAGAAAGCGTTGTTCATTCGTGTAGCGCTCCATTTTTACTAACCTCGTACCTTCTACTAGCAAACAATAACAATTGTTCAAATGTCAAACAATGACACTTCGAATGTTGCCAGATTTAAAAATTGCGTTCTTCTTGGGACACCCTTTACTTACTGATTTTTTGCAATGTCTTTATGATTTTATTTTTAAAAAATTTTATTTTTCCTTACCGCTTTTGGCAATAAATCTATACAAAAAAAAAATTAATTCTTTAAGGATAACTGCCATAAAATCGTCAAAAAATAACAAAGCTGTTGGTTGCGATGAACTTCCATTTGAAATTGTAAAGCTAATTGACGATAACGGCATTGATGTCTTATTAAACGTTTTAACCACATCTACAATAGTGGCGAATATCCAGATAGTTGGTTAAAATCTACATTTGTGGCACTCCCAAAGAAAGCCAATGCTAGAATTTGCAAAGATTTTAGATTAATAAGCTTAATGAGCCACACGCTTAAAATATTTTTAAAGGTGATACACCAAAGAATATATAACCAATGCGAAAACGCAATGGGTCGTACACAATTCGGATTAAAACAAGACATGGGTACTCGTGAAGCCTTATTCAGTGTCCATGTTCTTGTTCAAAACTGTAAGGATGTCAGGAAGGATGTTTTCATGTGCTTTATAGATTATGAAAAAGCTTTTGATAGAGTATAACACAAAAAGCTAATTGATATTTTGAAAACATTGGGCATCGATCACAAAATAATTAGATGCACCCAAAACCTTTATTGGAATCAGACGGCAGAAGTCCGTGTAGGAGATATTGTTACTCGCAATATCCCAATAAATAGAGGCGTTAGACAGGGTTGTATCTTATTACCCTTATTATTTAATGTTTATTCAGAGCAAATATTTGGCGAAGCTATTGATGACATAGAACTGGGCATCAAAGTAAATGGCCAATATATAAACAATATTAGATATGCTGATGACACGACAGGGTTGTATCTTATCACCCTTAATATTTAATGTTTATTCAGAGCAAATATTTGGCGAAGCTATTGATGACATATAACTGGGCATCAAAGTAAATGGCCAATATATAAACAATATTAGATATGCTGATGACACGACTTTAATTGCTGATAATTTTCAAGATTTACAACATCTTCTCGATCAAGTCTGTCATTACAGTAAACAATATGGTCTCGATATAAACATTTCAAAGACTAAATTTATGATTGTTAGTAGAGGAAATAATACACCCTACGCCAGTTCATCTATGAATATAGATAACAAGGAAATAGAAAGGGTATACAGTTTTAAATACCTTGGATGTTGGCTCAATGACAGAATAGTCATTGTTTAACGTGAGTACCGGTCTCGAAGACATACCTCACGGTGCTTTTAACACTAGTTGAAATGTGGCATCCAACCAAGGCCCCCTTAACAAGACACTGAGCATCAGGTAGGGTTCCAGTTTTAGAGTTTGAATATTGGCAATTACTCATCCCACAGGGGAGGTCGAGGCCGATCTAAAACCTCTGCTTTGTTTTCTGGGTAACAGCACCCGGTTGAGGGTGCAACTCCACACTGAACACCGAAATGCTCTTCCTGCATATAGGCTAACCACAGCCACCACGAAACTCCCCGAAGGGCCGTTCCCAATAGCCATTACCGTAAAGGACAATAGAGGAATCATGCAAATATGAAATACAACTTGAACACAAAGCAATGACGCTGTATAGCTAATTACCAGTTAACATTATGACAGACCAACGATCGCCATTATCGCCATAACCAGTTAGTATCACAAAACCGAGACTTCTTACCGATCCGAGTACAACTGGAACACAGAGTAATGACGCTGTAATGCTAACTAACTAATATTATTACAGACAATACAAACTCGCCCGACGAACTTTCAAATCCCCATAACTAGCTAGTATCACAAAACCGAGACTTCTTACCGATTCGAGTACAACTCGAACACAGAGTAATGACGCTGTAATTCTAACTAACCAATTATGAAGACAATCCAGACTCGCCCATCCAACAAAAATCCAGCACAACGCAACTAACTTGGGCCTAACCACCCAAGTTTCCACATACCAGCATAAGCAACATTCAACCGTCTCACTCCAAACAGACACACTCCACTCATCCGTACTGACCGCCTCTCACTCTGTTGCAACAGTTGTCATAATGTAACTAGTATCACAAGTATACCGAGACTTCTTGCCAATCCGAGCTGAATATAAGCAGCGGATTCCTCTAGAGATACCTTTACGGCGGGCCAATGGCTCCCGTGGTACCATATTACAGTCTTTGGTAAGACCTTGTAGCCCAAACTACTCCCACTTGAGTCCCAATACAACTCAGCATTGGTCTACCTTGATCAGCGAGGTCCACAAGTACCTATCTGCATAAACAGATAAGACCGTAGAGCCACGCCAATCTAGCCATGATCGTTAGCCGCCAAGGATCGTTAGCCTCTATTGCAATGCCAATAGAGACCTCCCACTTGACGTTGCCCAGGTGAAACCGCGCGGAGGTGATCGTTAGGCACTTGTTGCGACAAGCAAGCAACTTTACACCCGTTGGCTCAATGACAGCTGGAACTGTATTAAGGAAGTGAAATGTCGCATAGAAATGGCCAGAAGTGCTTTCTGCAGGTTCAGAAAGATTTTAAATAGCCGCGATATAAACATCAACCTAAGATTAAGGTTTACAAAATGTTACGTTTGGTCAGTCTTGATGTATGGTGTAGAAACAAAAATATGTGCATATTAATTATAGTATTATTTGTACACTGTCGAAGAAGACGATGAATAAAATTCAAAAATCCCCAATAATGGACATTTAAAGTTGATACCATGAACAGACTCGAAGCATGTGAAATGTGGTGCTATCGAAGAATCTTAAGTATAAAATGGACCGATAGAGCAAGAAACGAGGAAGTATTACAGGCTTTGAACAAAGACCGTGAGCTCTTAAAAAACATCAAGCGTCAAAAAACAGCATACCTCGGTCATATAATAAAAGGACCAAAATATGAATTGCTACAGCTCATTATCCAAGAAAAGATTGAAGGAAGACGTGGAATCGGTCGCAAGCAGTAATCACGGCTAAGAAATATAAGAAATTGGACTGGGTTACGAACAATGAATGATATTATAAACACTGCTAGACATAGAGTTGATTTTTTAACTATAATTAATAATATTTATTAAATGTACATTATAAAAATGTATTTTGTAATATTTTAGAATATTTAAGTAATGCTCGTAAAAATATGTAACATGTAAAAATAAAACCAAATGTATGTAGTCGCTAAAATCCAGAAGTGAATATGCAACTAAAGAAGAAGAAACTTTTTGGAAACCATGCACCAAAATCAATATGAGACATCTTCTATATATATAAAATTAATTTTCTGTTTGTTTGTTTGTTCGCCATACAAACATTTATCAACGGATTTCTCTGAAATTTTGTGTACTTGATCCTATTACTATAACCTATAGGGCAGGTTGCTGTTTAACGGTCGCGACCACTTTTACGCCCACTTTTAAAAATATATGAATTTGTTATTTAATAGTAACATTTTCATTTTTCAAGGGATTTCGCTCGAACTTTGTACACATGTTCCTTATACCTCAATGGATATCGCCAAAAATTTGTATACAAAATTCCTTTACCACATGCCAGGTTTCCATACAATTTCTAATTGATCACTCCCACTTTTCTAAATACTGAAGTTGTATTTAATAATGTTTTTTTAGATTTGAATAACAGTATTGCACTTATACAGATTTATTTCTTAGTTTTTTTAAGAGAATTTTTTTTTTGCTTTCTTTGGAAAGGGGATAGTGGAGAGATGAGAGGTAAGGACAGATGAATTACATTTTATATGACTTCAAAATGTTTCTGACAATGTTGCATCTACACTGAGAGAAAAATCTTCACTTCAGTAACGAATTTCTTCATAGCATTAATGAAAATGTTCACTTTAACTCGTCCATTGAAACTTTTCACAGAATATATGAAACAGGTTTCAATAAAGTCAATGTTTATGGAATGTTTGTAGAATTATTGTGAATCTTCATAGAAGTGAATGAATCATTCCGACAATGAAGCGTTTATAGAATTTATGAAACACTTTCTAAAATATATTCATCACTTAAGAATTAAACCTTAAAACTAAGGTTTGCAATGTATGAAAATTAATAAAATTATAAAATTTTGTGAAAAATAAAAAAAAAAATAAGTCTTTGAAATAGTTTCATAGCTCTAAAGAAAATCTTCATTAAATTTATGAAGAGATAATTATGAAATCGAATGATTTTTTTTATGAAACTATACTATTTTATGAAAAACTGTTTATAAAAAATTTCTTAATAACAATAAAATTTCTTGGTTATAATGAAATTTTTCATTGAATCTAAAAAAAAATTGTATGATATTATTTCACTAATATCGTGAGTGATAATTCTTTCAGTGTATTTAACTTATGGACCTTGATCTATGATAAAAAATGGGTGCAAGGCAACATTAAACAGTATCTAGAACAGCAGTTCCTCCTAACTTTTGATTCGCGAAAAACGAATTCGTTATAATCAAGATTTGCATTTCCTATAGCAAAATTTCTTTAAATTTTTTTAATATTGTCCACAAAATAAAAAAAATTGTATAAACTTGTTTGAATATTGTGAAAGAAGACGGTGGAAAGAAAAGATAGAAAAAACATAAAAAATCTAATAAATTGTAATATTTGTAATATGACTTCTGGCATATGACTGTCATGGCTGGCTCGAATGTAGTCTAATCTGGAAGTCCAATTTTTTATGACTTTTTTCATATTTTGTGACCGTATATTGGCAATAACGCTGCGAATGTTGTCCTCCAAGTTATCAATCGTTTCGTGCTTATCGGCGTAGACTATCCCCACAGTAAATAGTCCAAATGCGTTAAATCGCACGATCTTGGAGGCCAATTCACGGGTCCGAAATGTGAAAATATGCTGTTCCAAAACGTTTCCTTCAATAAATCAATTGTGGCACGAGCTGTGTGACATGTTGCGCCGTCTTGTTGAAACCACATCTCCTGAACATCATGGTTGTTCAATTGATGAACGAAAAAAGTCAGTAATCATGGCCCTATAGCGGTCACCATTGACTGTAACGTTCTGATCAGCATCGCTTTTAAAGAGTGCGGACCACCTGTCAAAAAGCACACCAAACAGTCAGTTTTTCTGGATGTAACGGTGTCTCAACATACACTTGAGGATTATCGTCACTCCAAATATAGCAGTTTTGTTTATTGACGTATCCATTTAACCACAAGTGAGCTTCATCGTTAAACAAAATTGGAAATTTGTCATATGCCAGAAGTCATACTTAAATTATAATGCCAGAAGATTATCTTTCGAATAAAGAAAATTTCATTTCAATTTAAAATATTCATCTTTGTTTATTCCATTTCAAAGTTATATAGCTCAGTAAAAACACCATTTATATGATCAAAATAAAAAATATTTCCTATAAATGTAAGGTATAATTAAACTTTGTTATATATAACCCCATACATTGTTATATAGGCGACAGATTTCTAATTTATTTTTCTTAAATTGTTTTTGAAATATACTAAAAATAATATATGCCAAGGGATTTAAGTACATATAATTCAATCTCAAAATATCTTATTCGATCCACCAAAAAGTTGTTATCTTACTTAATTAGATCTAAACTAATCATAACGGAATTATTGGGATATATTAGGATCTTAAGTAAGATATTATTGGTTGACCCAAATTTGAGATCAATTTTGATCTAATTTATGCAGTATTATATGTGAACGATTTTGGGATAAACTTGAATAAGAATAAATATCGATCTATGTCAAACGAGATCTGATTTTTTATATGAGATACAACATTTTTTGATCGGGCTATTAAACACAGTTATGAATTAATTACACAGTGCAACACGAAAAAAAAATAACCATATACGGACACCAATACGTGATAAAAGACTAAAAAAAAAGACCCGTGTCTCCCAATTTTTCCCAAAGTCATCTCCTTTTTTGTTTATGGGCCGCCAAAGATTTGGGGCCTCGGTATCATTTTCGCAAAAAGTTATCATTTTCTCAGGCTCATATCTTGCAAACCGTTCAGAATTTCTATTTACTCTCTATGGCAAAGTTGTAGCTCTTGTCATAAAGAACAAAAATTGCTAACATATAAAATAAAAAAAACTTCACCTTCCAGATCTAAATCGCAAAAAAACTTAAAAAAATTCGATTTTTTTTACCTTTTTCCCGTGTTCAGGTCCATAGGTAGCAAACAGTTCAAAATTCAAGGAAACAATCAACTACAAAAATTTACCTAAGATCTCAATAAACAAACTTCTAGAACATATAAACTTCCTGGGAATTGGGTTTGCTACCTATGCACCTGAACAGGAGAAAAAATTAAATTAACAAATTTTTCACTTTTGCGCGCTACCTAAACAGTGTTAAGAATCATCTCTAGGAAGTTTATATGTTCCAGAAATTTGTTTACTGAGATCTTAGGTAAATTTTTGTAGTTGATTGAACGGTTTGCTACCTATGGACCTGAACACGGGAAAAAGGTAAAAAATAAGTTTTTTGCGATTTTGATCTGGAAGGTGAAGTTTTTTGATTTTATATGTTCGCAATTTTTGTTCTTTATGACAAGAGCTACAACTTTGCCATAGAGAGTAAATCGAGATCGAATTTGGAAGATATGAGCCTGAGAAAATGATCACATTTTTGCAAAAATGATACCGAGGCCCCAAATCTTTGCCGGCCCATAAACAAAAAAGGAGATGACTTTGGGAAAAATTGGGAGACACGGGTCTTTTTTTTTTTAGTCTTTTATCACGTAGTGGTGTCCGTATATGGTTATTTTGCCATGACTTAAAAAATTACACACAGTGTTATAATGTTACATAATTTTGCATATAACATTTTAGAATTTTTCAGATTTGCGTATTAAAAGTGCGAAATGTGCAAATAAAATTGTATGTTTTAAACTTTTTATTTTAAAAATAAACTCAGAGCTTTAAAGTACCTAATTTCTGTCTTCGATTTCTTTAAAAATGTTTAAATGAAGCATATTATAATCAATTAGAAAAGTACTCACCGTGATTTGTTTTATATAACATTAAAGACTTAAACTTATTAGGAAGGAGTGATGTTGGAAAGACTCAAAGCTTTAAACTTCAATTAATTGTCTCCGATTTAAATAAAAATATAACTAAAATGGCTTTATTCAATATGTTATAATAAATTGGAAAAGTAATCACCGATAATTGTTTAATTGAACATTTCAGACGCTAACTTATCAGGAGGGCTCCCCTTATTTCACAAATTATCCACTTATTGTACAATTCAGCCCTGAATTGGTATATTATATTTTTTTTTATTCATTAACAAATAATAACAAAAAATATTGTAAGATAACAATTCTTGTTTTAATATGACGTTTTATAGCCAAAGTTTTTCTGTTTTTTTTTTTGTTACAATCATTGAGAGTACAGTATTTATGAAAAAACTGTTACTTTAGCAAGCTTATTATTTACGAAATAACTTAAAATTAAAAATATTGAGAGAAAAAGAAAAAATTGAGAGAGAAAACATAAATTTTCGAAAGTTCTGTGTAAAAACCAAAATTTTTTCTTTTTCCAAATCAGATACGGTGGTTGTTTTTAGAGTTTTACTAACACTGATTATAAAAAAAATCGCTAAAAATGGTGGATTCTTTTAAAAAACCAAGAGAAAATCTTAGCTTAGTTAGAATTATGAAATCCGAGGAAAAAGACCTTCAAAAAATACTCAATATCGCTAACAACAATAAACAATACACAAACCAAATAAATATTTTAATAACTGACTCTCTCAATGTATCCCCTATTAAAAAAATCAAGGCAGCTTGTTTAGTTTAAAAGTATAATATGCAAAGTATAATATCAAACAGTGTTTATATATATGAAACGGACTTTAGTAATAATTTATAACAAATAAAATAACAAACCTAAATAAACAGTTTTCATGTTTTAAAAAAACTAAATAAAGAATATGAAACCGGAACTTTTATAATATAATAATTTCTTTTTTTTTACATATCCAATGAGTTAATTGATCGACCAATCGATTTATTTATTTTAATTTTCATTTGAAAATTATAAAAATTCAATTACTTGAACCCAGTAGTTTCAGGTTTAAATTGGTTTCAAAGTATTTGAGTCTTTTAAATACCTAGAGCGTATGAGTGTTATTTGTTTTACTTAATATAAAGTATACGCTAAAGTGGGCATTACTTAAGCAATTAAAGTGAGATTTGTCTTCTAAAAAAGTGAGCGTGTTTATTAGTAGTTTTCTCTATATTACATATTCAAATTATATATAAGTAAGAAACTTTATCATTTAGTAGTTTCCTTGTCACTTCTACCAACAAAAAAACTTGTATCAAATATTAAATAAGAACTGCTAATAGTGCACAGTGTAAGATTTCAACATCAAGGGGTTTACTAGCTTTAGAAATCAATAAAAACAACAATATTTAGGCAATTATAAAATAATAAATAAATTGTTTATTTAGAAAATTATTTTTGCGATAGAAAAACAGAGTATTAAATATCATTCTAAAAAATTATAATTTATAATTCGGGCTACTATAGCAACCCTGGTAACCATTTCATTATAAACCCTTTTTTTAAATCAAAAGCGGGTGCCATCGTTAAGCCTTGGGTACTCACATGAAAAAAAAAATAATATTGTTTCAGAAACATTTTAGATTCAACATTAAAAAAATACCCATAAAATAATCGTTGTTTTTTATTTTTCCTCTGTAAAACAAATAAAAAAACCCAATTGAAAATCGGTCCATGCGTTAAATAATGAACGGAAAATATCGACATTTTCATTACATACATTACATCTTCTGGTTTTAGTAAAACTTCGTATAAGCATTTTACACGTTAATAATAAATAGTAAATTCGCTGTAATTCGCGTTTAGTGGTTGCTCAAACTTTGGGGGATTATACGAAATGTGTAAGAAATATACAATGTTTAAATTATCATAATTCTTGAACGCATCAACAGAAAATTTAAATTTTTTTGTAGTTTAAAGAACAAATTCTCTTCTATAGACAGTAGGCCGGGTCGATTTGTATGGAGGCAAAAAATTCGCTCAACGTTCAAGGAAAATCGTATTCTATGGATCAAAATAAGAAACTTTGCCGAAGGAACCATACCTCTAAAACGAATTCTGATGTCCCGACTTTTGACCCGTAGTGTCAAATTTTGAAAAATTCCACTTTGACCCATTTAGAGTGCCCCAATCGAATCCAACCCAATCGAATATAATTTATACATTCATCTGCTAGAGCGTCTTCCGGAGAAGAAATAGAGACCCTAATCTTGAAAAGACTACTCCTACTTTCTGAAATATGTCTATCCCGAGATTTGTACATTTTGCTATAAAAAGGCTCTCTTTCAACTTAAATTTCAACCCCTTAACGGTCACCTAGAATGATGATTTATGCATTAATCTGCTAGCGCGTCTCCCAGAGAAGAAGTAGCTCCAATAATCTTGGAGAGATTTCTCCTACTTTCTGAAATATCAAAGTAGGCTTTTTCAAAATTTGACCCTTTGGGTCAAAATTCGGGACATCAGAATTCGTTTTAGAGCTATTGTTCCTTCGGCAAAGTTTCTTATTTTGATTCATAGAATACGATTTTTCTTGAACGTTGAGCGATTTTTAAATTGACCCGCCCTAATATACAGTGTTGCACAATAAATTTAATTCCCAAACATCTTCAAAACTTTATAATTGATTTTTCTGAAATTTATTTTGCAAATAACTCAAACATATACAAATTTTAATTTGGGATCAGAGGGGTCCGAAAATCAATGGCATTTTTCAAAAGTATCTCTGATATATAAATTTTAATTTTCATTTTTACAAAAATTCGCGAGATTTTTTGTTGAAATTTTTACCTGCAAAAGCGCATTTTCAATACTCCTTTGTATATATTCTGTATTGAAAGAATTTAAATAACATCGACCCTTTTCATTTATATGTAAGAAAAATATTCATTTCACAATGTTTTCCAAAAACTTATTAAAAAAGTTCTACCCAATTTGTTTTTGTATAAATGATACAAAAGCTTATGAACAATTTAGCACATTGTAAACTGGTAAAGAAAAAATTCATACATTTCCCAAAATTTAATAAAAAAAAATTTTATGAAGTGAAATTACTTTAACAAATTTTTTGGAAAATATTAGCTCTGACTCCGAACAAACATATTTGTATGTCGGCATATTAATGATTATATCAAATCTTTTGAAATTAGTTTCAGTTAACTGTGGTTATTTTTCATTGGGACTTATTTCAATTATTTCTTGGAAGTTAAAATTTCCTCTTGGAGTTATTTAATTTTTTCGCTTTTAAAGTCATTTAATTTTTCTTGGGACTTATTTCATTGGAAGTTATTTCGTTGGGAGATATTTCACTGCGCCAATGCAAACTACAACACATTTTTAAAAAAGAAAAAAACATGTAAACTATATAATATTAGCGAGGAGAGTATAAATAAAAAATTAAATGAAATTTGAAAAACCATTATCTAAAAGGTGTGCCGAAAGCTTTTGATTTAGCAAATTAATTCTTACCTAATTCAGCTATTATTGCCAATATATTTCGAAGTCTAGTTGGTTACAAATTTTAACATATTTTATGATTATAAAATAAAATTATGAGATAATAATACCATCTTCAAGAGTGGTTTAAATCAACTGGAAGGTTTGTTAATTTAGAATTACGAATTTATAAATTTTAGGTTGAAAAATTATTTCAAACACGGATGAAATTTGTTTGATTTGGAGTAAGAAAACTAGGAACTTTAGCTTAATAACTGATTTAAATATAAGCAACAGAAAAAACTAGTTCTACTGAATTAGGACTCGTTAACCTGACTTTTGAATTAACTTTGAATTATGAATATATGAAAATGTGAACGATTTATCATATTCATCATGTATGATAAATTTAACGCATTAACTCATTTTTTTCTGAATTAATGGAAAAAGTTACAAGATAGTCATTAATATATGCCGAGAGTAAGTTAGTATCATTACTAGTTGTAAAAAACATTATTACGCATAACAGTTTCTACACTGGGTAATTATAATATTTTGCGATAAGCATTTTTTTGTTACAAAGATAATTAGGTCTTAACTCAAACGCATTTAAACAATTTAATTTATATAATTTTTAAAATTTCGTGTTTTTTAAAGTGCTTAATTAAAGGAAAATTTTTGTTTCACCACTTACCTTTCTAAAAACACTTTTATTACTCATACTCTTTTAATGTAGCAGTTTAAATATACACTCAAATACAAAAACAAAAAAACGATTTTTATATGCAAAAAGGAAAACTATTTTGCAAATTTAAAGAAAATATATAAAAATGCTAATGGTTGTTGTAATAACCACAAGCATTGCGATGACCCAAATTCATCATATCTTGCACAATATCTTTTAGTGGAACAGAAAACCATTTTTTCTTTCTTAAAATTCTATCTGCTTTCAGTCGAAGTACAACTGCAACTCATGCTAGTCATCAAAGTTGAGTGATTACTTTGGTCTCAGGTTGCACCTTTCAAGATAATTAAAAATTCAAAACTAAAGACCTATCATCTTAAGAGAAATTAAATAAGTAAAAGACACAAGAAATACAAATTTGAATAAGTGAATGTTTGTTTTAATATTAAAACATCAAAGAATCATACAAACATGTTTTATTGTGTTGCAGTTGCTGGGATCATATTAATAGGGTTCTTTAGGGTGTCCCGTCAAATGGCATCCTTGCAGAGATGCATACCAAAGCGAAATTGCGCCATCGGCATGTTTGAAATGATGAGTGTTAATGATCTGAATACGGAAACAAAACTGAAAATTCTCTAATAGCGATTTTAAGTTTCCTACAAGCGATATATGTTGTGTTATCTAAAACAAAGTTTCCAAAAATGTATACCAAAAGTAGAAAAACTTTGATCATGTTATAAGAAAAACATTTATCAAATGTTCGTGAAGTAATATAGTCTAGCACTGGGTTTTTTAAATGCAAATGAAGGACGTTTTGACCAAATGGACCTTTTAAGTTGTGTGTTATTTTTGTATGCTCTACATAATGCGCAAGAGTAAAAAACCATTGACATATAAGTGGTTACATAAGTACATATATGGTAATGGCAATATGTGACAATATCAAATTATGTCAATTTCTAGAAGATTCGATTAATAAAGTAAAATTAGATGAGACCAAAACTCCGATACAATAGAGTCAAATGATATATTTTTATATTGAATTTTATTATATTTTCTTTTATTTGATCCAATTACACAGAAACAATTTTAGCATATAAATATATCTAACTCGAAAAATTATTTTTAACCGGGACATTATTATTTTTTTTTTCTCAAGCAAATGTTATTGAAAAGACGGAATTGGTGCATCAGTGTCGTACATTTTAAATATATTTATTAAATTTTTTTTTGGTTTTTTTTAGTAATTGATTAATTTTTTCCGTTTGTTTAACACAACGTACTGAATTTGTTATACAATGGTTTGTTTTAAGATAGTTAAGCAAAAGTTTATAAACATTAGTTAATACTGTAAAAAGACGTTTATTTGCTTTGTTAAAAATATTAGTTGCAAAACTGAAATGTCAAACAAATCAAATAAGGGGAATTTTAAATAGCTTGTATAAAAAGTTTTTAGAGAAATTAATGCAAATAATTTTATTTCAATAAAAAAAAGATGTCAAAAAGCCTCAGATGTCCAAAAAGAGCCCACAATAGTTTTTTTTTTTGAGTAAGTATCGTTTAATTTCCCTGTAAAAAAAAATTTGTGTTTTTAGAAGCAGGATATTATCTTATACTGAGAAGAGCTTTCTGATTTCCCTTACAAGAATGCAGGTTGTAATCGGCTTACCTTAATCCCTTACAAGGATGCAGGTTGTAATGCAGAAAGTTTCATATCATGGGTTATAAACGATCTATACCTGTTTTCCCGAGTGATTTACGATTGTGTTTGGAGTTTTTGAGTATTTTGTACAAAATAAATATTCATTTAATTGTTTCTCAAGAGCTAGCACATGGTGCGGAAAAAATTAAAATATTATATTAATATGCCTAAAATTTTAACAACAAAAAATTAATACCTGTAGAATTTTATATAAAATAAATTATATAGTATTCATATTATTACTTTTAATCGTAATAATGTAGACATGAAATATGATTTTACTGAAAGCCATGAAATCACAGCCTTTTATAAGCTCTAAAATCCGCGTTTATTTTGCCAAAAAGCAATGCTTCCAAGTGGAAATTCGCACTATAAAAATCATGGCATATGTAAGCAGGTTTATTAGGAATTCATTTCGGCTTACTCAATTACAAACCTGCTTGCACGTAAGCAGCGTTTTTTACTGGGTTTGTGGTCCACAACAGTACTGCAGGTAACCGTACACAAATTTGAGTACTGGAACGCTGCTGGGCTGCTTTTGGTTACGACGCTAAAGTACGAAATATATTTCGCGTCTCAATGTTAACAAATTACTTTTTTTAAGATTTGTATGTGTTGACGCGTGGGAGTCGCTCTAAAAGGTGGTATGAAATGGAAAAAGTGTTGGCGCGACTTAAAGTAAACCAGTAAAGTAATCCAAATAGCAGGTAAAATAGTAAAATTCAAATAACAGAACAATTTATTTTGTATTATAACAGGTTTTAATTTCTGTTCTACAACCTATTCATTTTATATGGAGTTTGTTCTATTTGCTATAGGTTATCAACCTCACAAAGAGAAGGTTGCTTTAAATCCAGTTATAAAATCAGTTACAAAACTGATTCTAGAACAGTACAAACCTTACACTTTAACTCAAAGGAACCTGTTCTAGAACCGGTGGTAAAAGAAGCTGTTCTAGAACAGGTTCAACGGTAATCTATTGTAAAAAATTTTGCTTCGAATTAGCTATGCAGTTAAAGAAAATATGAATCTTTATATTTTAAATATTTTTCATAATTGCCGAACGGGTACTAAGCACAATAAGATTCTAAAAAATCACAGTGGTATTAATGGATAAAAATCCAAAAGTCTCAAGCCTGTAGGGGAAAGAATAACACATGCTCAATATACAGAAGCAATTGATGATGATTTAGTACCCAAAATTGGTTTCCTTGAAATAGTAAATATTAATCATTTATTTCAATAATATTTCAGCTTTATCTTTTCAATAGATTTAAAGCCGAAAAAAATTTCTAAGATGCTAGTCTCATAAAGCCTAAAGTTTTTACTTTAAACGCAATGGTTGATATAGCTACTGATTCAACAGATTTTATAGTATACTTGCATCTTGTACTTCTGCTGAAGACATAAAATCGATAACAAAAATGTTACAATCGAAAAATAATATTGAAATAAGCTCCCTAAACAAATTAGAAAATATCGATGAAAAGAAATTAAAGCTTATGGAGAAGAATAACGCATTCTTAAAAGAAAGCAATGAAATGAAAAAGAAGATTTGTGAAAACTAGGCTCTTCGATATATATTAGTAGTAGTAGTTCTTTATTTGGTATTTTCTCTGATTTTTTTTTTTTTAACGTTATAAAAATATCTTAAAGAATATACGGCTGTGACTATGTCGTTAGCCGGAAAAAAAGAGTTTCACATAAAAAATATAATTTAATTTTACAATGTATTATTATTATTTTTTAATTATTATATTCAAATATTAGTGTTTTACGATAAGCTAAAGCACTGATAATGTATTGTACTAAATTCTGCCAATTGTTTGTCCCATTTAAAATTCTAAGTATTTCATCATCAGATAGAGTTATCTTATTAAACCATTTTAGGCTAAAGTAATTTAAAATTGGGCATCTTCTAATGAAATGTTGGACGTTTTCAACTTCTTTTGAATTGCACAAAGAGCAAATTTTGTTAGTTCTTCTCGAGTGCCGAGACCCATTTAGTTCTATCAAATCGTAGCGAGCTTTGAAGAACCACATTATGTTAGTTTGGGTATGATTACCATTAAAATATAAGTGTCCTACTGTTGGGTTAGTTTTATTATAAAAAGATTCCGTTAGCTCCCACCCACGTAGATGGTTTAGATGATTTTTTAATCATAACGAATTTATAAGAAGGGTTTGGTTTTGGTTCCACTCCTGTTGTGTCATATTTGGTGATAATTGGACATTGTACTCTTGACCCAATGTATTTAAACTGTTCGCTCACGATATGTTATGTGTTAGAGCTACTAAACTTAAAAAATTTGGTAGCCGTTCGTTAGTATACTGAAAGAGGGTTCGAGCTATGTAGCGCATATGCAATTCAAGGGTAAATAAGTGGCCATCTTCCATACCTGATTCTAACAAAAGTGCGATTTTGGTAAATTAATAACACGTTTTACAAAGTATCTTTGTAGGCAATCAACCTCGTCAAAATGTGAATGACCCCATATTTGGGGATTGTATGGAACGGCAAACCGCATTATACAGGTGGGTTTTAGTTTGAAACGATATATCTTTTTTACCCAAAAAATTACTCCATGTTGAGTTTATGCAGTTTTTTGCAGAACTAAATCTCTTTGCTACATGTTTTGTAAATACACACTTTGGAGTTAGGATCATACCAAGATAACAGTATTCGTTGACTATTTCAATTTACTTCCCATTAAATACCCATTTTTCATGATGTGCCAACCGTCCGCCATTTCGAAATACCATTATTTTATACTTTGTCAAATTTACTTCCAAGTTCCAGTAGTTGCAATAAGTTTCAAGTTTTTTTATCATTTTTGGTAGCACATTTACATCATCCGATATCAGAACAATATCATCCGCGTATAGTAACAGTCTGATATTTAAATTACCAACTTGTAAACCACCTTCAAGATAATCATGGAGATCATTTATGTATAATGAGAAAAGCAAAGGGGATAATATGCACCCTTGTTTAACACCTGAGGCAGTTTCGAATTTTTCTGATAGTTCTTGTCCATTCTACACTGTTGAATATGTTCCATTGTATACGCTTTCAATAAAACGTACCATTTTCGTTGATACTCCCATAGCATGCAACTTATATATTAGGGATTTTCTAACGACTTTGTCAAAAGCCGCTTTGAAGTCAACAAAGAACGCGTAAACTTTTTCCCTCCTTAAACTTCAGGTGCACAATGGTCGTAAAATTATAGATATTGTCATTCTCTTCTAAAACCGGTCTGGTACTCGGAGAGAATGTTGTGTTGATAGGACCAACAATACATTCTTTCCGTGATAACACCCATTAACACTTTTGCTATGGTGTTCATAAAATAGATGCCTCTATAGTTACTTGTTTTATTAGAGTCACCTTTTTTAAAAATAGGGAATATAACACTTGTGGTGAAAGTTTTATCTGCTTGAAAATTATTAAATAGAGCATTGCCATTTCGATAATTAACTCATGAGGAGAATTTTTGAAAAATTCGTAGGTAATTCTATCCTCTCCTGGTGCTTTTCCTGATTTTTCCTTCGCTAAAACTTGATATATTTCCGATGTAATATTTTTATCCAAAAAACGATCTTCAGGGTACATATGCGCATACTGAATATCTTTTGATTTTTGCAATGGGTTTAGTAGTGTCATAAAATAGGATTTAAAATCAGATGCAGATATATTTGGCAGTTCTAGCTCGTTTCTATTTCGGATCTCATTTGCAATCTTCCGCCATGATTTACTATCATTTACTTTATTAAGTTTGACTTCTAGTTCCGTATAGTTCTTATTTCTTTCGTTACAAACAATTTTAAAATTTTCATTTGCCTTTAAATATTTTCTTTTTGATTCAGCATACATATGTTGTTTATATTCTATCAATAACCCAAAAGAAGTGTTTCTAGCTTTTTTACATTGCCAGTCAAACCATTTATTTTTAGCTACAAACCTTTTATTTAGTTTATTTTGAGTTGTTGATTTGTTTATAATATTCACTACATCCTCCAAATTTTTCAAATCTTTTTGATTCTTTAAAATTCTCAGTTCATCTAGGACTTTTTGCTTATACTGTCCTTTTAAATTATCATTCCAATGTAATTTTGGCAGTTGTAGTATTTTATTTGGGGTATTTTAAAGTCTTACTTTTAAATTCAAAACTAACGGCATATGGTCCGACCAGATTTGTTCTTCTACCGTAAAACGTTCAATAAACCCATCACGTCATGTGACACCGCACAAATATCATTAACTGACTCTCAGACACCATTCATAAATGTTAAGTTCCTACACTCATCTCCCTTTGTCGCACCATTTAAAACTATTTACCCAAAATCTTCATAGAACTCTATGAGTGTTCTCCCTTTAGCATTTACTTCAGAGTCTTTTGATTTTCGAATACCAGAATTTGCATGAAACTGATTTAAGATGTTGTCTTCTGCTTCTGCTTGTGGATGACCAATACGAACATACCTTCGATATATATAATTAAAGATAAATGGTTATATTTTTCCTTTAATTTAATATATTTTTTTGGAATCAATGAGTGATATAATTTTGTTTTGTTTTTATATTTTATCGTCCTAATTTGTTAATCGCGTGCGTTCATCACATCACCTACACTGCAATTCATTCACTTATCACCGGGATTAGAAAAGTAAATTTTATAAAGCCCTACATTTTTGTGCTTGAATTTTATGTTAAAATTTTGTCATTTATTTACATTTTAAAGCTGCCATCTTTGTAAAAAAAAAAAATTTTAAATGTTACCAATTTTTGCAGGAATTTATATAATCTAATATTGGCAACCCTAAAAAGAAAATGAAAATGTTAGCAAAGAACAAAAAAAAAGTAAGATAATTTTTTGAATTATTATTGAAAATTATTTAAGTTTAAACGTTAACATTTTATTGGAAATGTGTTTAATTCTGAATTTGTGCTGTTTTAATAATTTTTGACAATAAAAATAAAATTATTAAAACAAATAAAATTATGTGGTGTTATTAGTGTTTTTATTCCGCCGGAAAAGATAATTTTTCTTAATTTGTTTTATTTTTTGTTCAGTACTTAATTTTTAGTTTTTTAATTAAAGGATTTTGTGTTTTAATGCATTTTTTCATTAAACACCTAGAAAAAGCAGGTGATAGATTTAACAATTGAAGTAATTAAAACAGAGATTTAGATGATTTAGAGAATTCCATGCTTGATACAATTTTGTTTGAAAACTACGTAAGTCAACGCGTTCATCAACAAGTTTTACAAAATATGAAAAATTTAGGTAAAGTGAGGTATTGCGATTTAAAAACTTACCCTATATATTTATTTTTTTTTTTTGTAATAAATGACTAATAATTGTAAGCTTAAGAGTCCCAAGTGTTGGGTGCTTAAACTCATATTGTTTGGTTAAATAAAAGCTACACCGATAAATGTTTAATTTGTATATAAAAATGTATACAAATGCATTACAAAAATCCAGAACGTTCAATGTTATCTTGAACATTTTTGAAAAAATTCAGATAATATTGTGATTCATGAGTTGGCGCTTGAGTTTCATCACTATTTTCTTCAAACTCTAACATTTCAATATCATTTTTGTCGACTTTGACTCATATCAAGATGTTATGAAAAACACATGTATTTTTAATTAATCCAGCATATTTTGCCTCGTAAAAAAGCACTATTTCCTAAGATAAGCATCTAAACCTGATTTTAGTACTCCCATGCATCTTTCGACAGCTGATCGAGTAAGTATATAAGCTCTATTGTAGTTTTATTCGGCGGTATATGATAGGTTCCCAAACGGAATCATTAGTCAGGGCTGAAATATAATTATTTTTTATAAGAAAATTATATATAGGGCATTCTTTCTAAACGGAAGACACCACCCTGTTCAAAATTGAACTTGACGTACAGAGCTTTATAAAGACTTAAAATTTAAGTGCATATTTATACTTTCAAAAGTCGAGTTCCCCAATATAGAGGGAATAATGGTTTAGAAAATATGGAGCCGAGAGTTGAGATACTACTTTCAGAGACATTTAAAAATATGTGTAGCAGTGAAGGAGTCGGCTTGAAAACTTGCACTCGGGAGGTCTTGGGGTCGCTGAGCTCGAATCTGGCATCAGATTTTAAAAATTCAAAATAGATGATCCAATATAGCGGATGACAAAAAAAAAGATTTGAAGATTTCATCAAAATTTTCATTTGATAGTTTTTGAGATCGCTGATTACGAATCCATAATGGCGAATCCACTAAGGCTGACGATTTTATTTTAAATGTGGTCGGTGTTAGTGTATATTATCAAAGGTAAAGCTTTTGCGTTAGCTAACTACGAATCTGAAACTGGATTTTCAAAATGGCGGATTTTAAATGGCATATGGTCTTTTTAAATCATCGGATTTGTAATACATATATGTATATTAGAAAAGTTCTAGGCGTCACTGATTGTGAATCTGATATCAGATTTCAAAAAATTGCGGAGCCAATGCGGCGGAAAATTTTTTGGAAAGTAATCGTTCTAGCATTAAATACTTTCTTGGAAAGTTTTTGGGGTCGCTGAGTACGAATCAGAAATTAGATGTGAAATATTCAAAAAGGAGGATAATTGTTTCTGTTCAGTCGCCATACGGCTTTATTTTGAATTTTATTTTATTTGATTTATACATTATATTTTCATTCATTTAAAACTCTGAATTATAACTTGCACAGCTGCACTAGCTGTAAATTACCAATGTAAATCTTGTTATACTAGTTTTTTCTTTTTACTTAGAGTTAGTCTTAATCTCTCTTTAGTCCAGCGCTCATCTTATTTTTTACTAACAACATGAAACATTAAAATTTACTTTAATTCTAAATAAAAATATTATAACGTTTATGAAATCAACCGGAGTATTTATTTTGATCGAAATCCGAAGAAAATTCGTAAGTAAAAATTACGGGTTTTAACAGTTTCTACAAATTCATCAAATTATATGAAATATTTTTTTCTAAAATTTGTACATGTCGCCGAATACGAATCTAAAATCAAATTTAAAAAATTCAACAGAATTACAATTGCTAATACAAGAAAATATTTTAGTTGTTCTACCTAAAATTTTTGTTCATTTTTCGAACATATAAATTGTCTATTTTTTGTTTTAATATTGCAGCAAAACATTGCAAACTCTATTTTGCCTATGAAAATAGGTGATTTCAAATTGTAGTTTTAGGCAATACTACACTCAGGGAACTTCTGATTTAAAAATATGTAGTTGTTTGGGTTGTAATACAGTTTCTTTATTTTTAATGTAAATGTCAGTCATTTGTAGAACAAATTAAATTTTTTACTAACCTTGTAGTTCATTTAAAAAAACAAACCACATTAAATGACTGTTTTATGATTTTACATTAATTTTTTACAGTTGTTTTTTGTTATTTAAAAAATAAATGTTTGCTTATTTTTTACTACCATGTGGTTCATTAATACTACAGTTTTTAGATATTTGTTGAACATTAAAAAACAAATGACAATGTTACTCGCATTTGAATTTAATGAAATGTAAGTCGTCATTTCTTTAAGTGAAATTTCATTTATTTTTAACTACATTTGCAGTGCTCTTTACCTACATAGTATTCTAAGTGTACATATAGTATTTTTTGTGTGTAACAATCTAAAATATAAAGGTGTAGGGTTTTTTATATTTTAAAATTATTTTTAAAAGATGTGATATCAAAAAATGTAAAAAAAAATATTTTTTAAAATAATTATTTGGCAACTCTGAAAAATAGTTTTTTATTCCCGATATGAGTCAATGCCATAGTATAATATGGTAACATCGAATCTAATTCGCCATTTCCCTGCTATTTTGTTATACAGAATTTAATGTCCGTATGAAACCGACCCTTAACGTGCCAATAACGGACCTTGGAAACTGATCCGTATCCGGTCCCTATTCGTGACTTTTTTGCAATAAAACTCTCCCATTTTTTTAATTTTAAATATTATTTTTTTTATAGAATTTTAAACATACATTAATTTAATAAAATAACTATAAAATTTGGCAGATTCCTTTTAATGTCAATATATAATTCACACCCAGTGCAGAGTGCCTAAATATATACATCATCATGGTACAATTATGACTCATGCGAAAATTTATAATATGTATGCAAAACAAAAAACAATACATTATTTAGATTCAATTGACTGCATTTAAGATGCGGTACTGTACACGATTTAATTTAGCACATTTTTAGCATATATTTCTATTTTCCACACACTGTCGTGAAACACCTTATTAATTCAAGAGATATTTACCGTCTTAATGGTGGTACAGAACGGTACGTATTCGTGTAAACTGCACTCTTCTTTAAAAGTATCAGGTCCCTAATTTATTAAAAAAGAAAAGAATTGTAATTATTATTGAAGATTTTATTTTTTACAAATTTTGTGTAGTCCATATTTAATGGCTTTCGAAAATCCGATTATACGGTTCGTTCCGTATACATACAATATATGACGGATTTGTGTTTGCGCACCGTTAACGCACCGTTAAAGCCAGATTCATGATTCCGTAAATATCGGAGAGTCAATCAAAATGCTTCTTCTGTAGTATTTCTAATTTTACGTGCACATATGGTTCTTCATAATACTACACATGCATGAAGTGTTTTTAATTTGGTTAAGTTGGGTACGATGTGTTTCGATTACAAATTAACTAAATTAATGGAGATGGATCTTTATGAAAGTTGACTTAAGACAAATATGGGTGCATCAATGTATTTTCATACAATCGCTCATTCCCTTAATTCAACTTCGCTAAATATAGTTGGGCTTTTAATCTTAGCACCTCAGTTCAAATAAACACATATTATACCAGTTTGAGTATAAATTGCACATTAAAGTTTGCCTTTAAGCAAAACAATATTTATTTATTAATATATTCATATAAAAAAAATCATATTAAAAACAACATTTTCAGCTTAATTAATTTTAATATTGTTTGTAATAAAAAATTATAACCACAAATGGCGGATGAACAATTAATAATAATGGCATGTAAGGTAAAAATGTCATGTGAATTTTTACACAACCCAGTAACAAAAGCACAGAACATTCAAAAATCATTAAAAGAACACACACAGAAAAATATCATTGTTTGTCAGTAGGGTAAATTGTATCTAGAAACTTGAATCTATATATATAAAACTCATTTTCTGTTTGTTTGTTCTCTATACAAATTTGCAATTCTCAACGGATTTGGCTCAAATTTGTCATGAATAATCCTCGGACCTCAACTTAGACTTTTACGCCTACTTTTGACAAAAAATGTAATATTAAAATTGTTTTCACCTTTTTAACCTTTTTTCTTTTTTTTCGAATACAGAAGTTTTAAATTACTCGCGTATATTCTACGTTTCCCGAGGAATGCCGCAGACAAAGTTTCATAACCATAGCCCACTTTAATACCGACTTTTGATCAAAAACGTCAAAACCAAAAAATTCCACTATTTTTAATAAAGCTTATTTTTTTTAATTTGAAAGTACACCCAACTCTTTTTTTACACGGTAGATACGTTCCAACAAAAAACGTGTAAAAAAAAACGTGTAAAAAAAAGCACGAAGCCCATACTTAAATCAGGGATGTGTTCCAAAATTAAAAAAAAACGCGTTAGATAAAAAAATTCCTATACGTTGTTCTAAAAACCGTGTAAAAAAATTAATTCATATTTTTATTAAAAAAAGGCAACAGAAAACTTAAATCCATAAGTAAATATTGTACATAAAAAAAATTAACTTGAGAAATAAAAGAAAAAAGCTTTATTAGCAAATAGCATAACTGCTTAGTAATTAGCCATGTTTATTGCCAACTGGACTACTATTGCTTTCATCACTAGATACTCGTATATCTAACATATCTGAGGAGTTTGAATCCATTGATGAGTTCCGTTCCATAATAAGGTCGTCTGTAGTTGGTTTGGTTTTAGTTAGGAAGTCTGTAATCAAATGCTGGGTTTTTGGTTTTTCGAGTTGCTTATGCAGTTCATGGTACCCAGCTGTACAAATCTGGAGGTTTTATCAAATCTATATTTATAAAAATGCACACAAAGTATTTTACTAAGTAGACATTTGATGTAAGGCATCCTGAGAGTTTGTGATTTTTTTAGTTTAAAATTATTTTGGATTCGTGTTAGAACAAATAAACCGTGTAAAAAAGAAGAGTTTGTCTTTTTTGTGCACCGTGTTATTTCAAAATCGTGTAAAAAAAGACCGTGCAAAAAAAGAGTTGGGTGTATTATATCCAATCAAAACATTTTAGGAAAAAACCATTTCGTTTTTAAGAATTTTTTCCCCCGTACTTTTTTCCCTACTGATTTTTTCGCAATGTCTTTATGATTTAATTTTTTAAAAATTTTATTTTTCCTTACCGTTTTTGGCAATAACAAGTCCATTAAAAAACAAAAAAATTCTTTAAGGATTAACTTTTTGGAAACCATGCACTAAAATCAATATGAGACATATTCTATATATATAAAATTAATTTTCTGTTTGTTTGTTTGTCCAGTTTGGATGTTATATAAACTAATTTTTATTTTTACCACATTCCGCACAAATTTTAAAAAATATGGCCCTCGTTTTACATTTTTTTATGTAATTGAAATAATATTAGATTAACTATATATACAGCCATTCAGTGATTTTTTTACCTTTTATAAAAATTTTGCACAAGTTTGAAAAAAAAAATTCTCATAATCATTAGAAAATTATAAACATTCATGTACTTTAGTAGAACTTTAAAATTATGCTTTCAGAATTTTCACAGTATCATAAAAACAGGACACACTGCAATGAGTGATGTGGCGTCGGCAGCGGTCGCAGGAGCTCCTCTGCTGTCATAATAATAAAGATAACGAATTGGAGAAAAATCGGGGTATATTTTAAGTTTTTGTTTTTAATGTGTGTATTTCAGGGACCGTAATCATTATGAGTTTTATAATAAAAATTACACAATAATGATTATGTTATGAGTTTTAATGATTTTCTTCAATGGTAATGATTATTTTTGAGTAATAATAAAAAAAAATCAGCAATAATCATTATTTTTGAGCAAAAAAAATAAAGCTCAAAAATAATCATTATTTATGATTTTTATTTTTTTCGCTCAAAATAAAACTCACTTTCATGTAGGTGTAAATATATATACATATTAGGGTTTGGCGATTAGTATGGAAGGAAAAAAATCCTAATGGGCGCTTCGCGTTTCTGATTCTTGGGATTGTACTGAGCAAAAAAGTCCACTAGAACATACGTCTACGGTGAAAATCGAGCTTCCAAATTTTGACTTTACGGCAAAAAAGCCCTATTTTGAAATTAATAATTAACCCCTTAAACCCCACCCACATATATGATTGATGCATTAATGTGCTAGAGAATCTTCCAAAAAAGAGATTGATACCATAATCTTGGATAAACTCCTCCTCCTTCCTGAGATATGTCCATCTCACACATTGTTACTTTCACAAAATACCGCAAAAAAAAAACCCTATTTTGAAATTAAAAATGAATCCCTTAAACCTTACCCACAAATATGATTGATGCATTAATCTGCTAGAGAATCTTCCAAAGAAGAGATTGATATCATAATCTTCGATAAGCTCCTCCTACTTCCTAAGATATGTCCATCCCACACATTGAAAGTGAGTTTTATTTTGAGCGAAAAAAATAAAAATCATAAATAATGATTATTTTTGAGTTTTATTTTTTTTGCTCAAAAATAATGATTATTGCTGATTTTTTTTATTATTACTCAAAAATAATCATTACCATTGAAGAAAACTTTAAAAATCAAAAATTTAAAAATCATGACGGATATGCATAGATTGTCAAAAAATAGTAATAATGGTGCAATAATTTTTTTTTATGTCTCTTCTAAGTGATTGATTTTTTGATTCAAAAAAGCGAGCAATAATCATTATTTACGGTGCCTGGTGTATTTGAGTTCCGGGCAAGACCGGGTAAAAACAGCTAGTTTATAATATTTTTAAAAACTATATGTAATTATTGGGGATGGCAGTTAATATTATTTCATAATAACGGCAGTTGGCTAACACAGTTACAACAAGAAATAAGTGAAAATCTCACTAAAGCGATTCAATTAGAGATATGTGCCGTCTTGTGAACCCGATTTTAGGTCGCCATCTTACCGGTAATATTTTGAAAAACCTTGAACTAAAGTTAAAATACCACTAACGTAAAGAAACATCGATTTATAACAGTAATTTGTAGATATAAAAAAATCGGGTAAACTATTAAAATGTACCCTATCTTACGTAGTCTTAAATTTTTCATATATGGGAGAGGTAGGCAACATTCATAATAGGAGAAGGTAGGTAGTATTTATGATAAAACTTTAATTTATCGCGATAATAATGTATTATTTGACAGATAATAATGCATACAATTTATTTGACAAAAAAAGAACGCGATGTTATGTCAGCTATTATAATTTTAAAAGAATTTTTAAAGTTACATGCCGGAAAACGTATAAAATGAACCACTGGATTTCTCCTCCCCTTCTGATGTCAACCAAACTTGGTATATAAGATGCACAACATATAACTATAACCTCGTCCAAATGATGGCGGATCTTGAAATATCGCGTTTCAAAATATGAAAAAAATTTCAAAAAAAGGTAATCGTGCATAATATTAGATATTTTTTAAGCAACGAGAATCATTGCAACGAGAATCATTGATAAGCAACGAGAATCGTTGATACTTAATTTTAAACCTTTTTAAATTGTGGTTTACTAGTGCACACAAGTTATTTACTTCCCCACAGCAAAATGCAAAATTGCGTTATAATTTTGAACATTGGTTTACTTTTGCGCCAGAGTGTATATAAAAATATAAATATGAACGTAAACTCACATACAGACAGCAACCATTAAATAAATATAATATGTTGTTTTTATTATTACCCAAGTAAAAAAGTTAATATATATTCAGATATATATTTATACAGTTAAATTGTTCAATGTATAAATTTATATACCCGGTTTAACGAACGGGCTGACTGTCTAGCCAACTGCGGAGCTCGTCGACAATTCATTGGCCCGGAACCCTTCTGTGGCGTACCCAATGGGTATGTCAGAGAGAAGCTCAGAAGATGGAGGGAGTCGGAGTTTGGGGCCTATTGGGCCAGATCGCCTGGGCAGCGACAGGCGAGGCTGTTTATATCTCCATCTGGGGAGAGGTCGCGGAAACTATTGTCTATGACGAGGGGCGAACTAAGGACCGTAACGGGTTACCTCACAGGACACTGTGGCCTTAGGTATCAATTGTACAAGATGGGACGATCCTCTACGGATACGTGCAGGTTTTGTGAATTGGAACCCGAGACCTCTGAGCATGTTCTCTGCAAATGTCCGAGGCTCTCCGACAGGAGGGTGCGTTATTTTGGTGATTTAATAGTGACGCCATCGGACGTTTGGAACTGTTCACCTGGTAGGATAATTGGCTTCGTAGGGAGCCTGAACCTATAGGGTGTATTCGCTGGCAGCACAAAATACCAATTTCTGGTCGCGGTGCATAGTGCCACTATAATCTAATCTAATCTATATACCCGGTTAAAATCAACATTTATGCATCTATATATGAACATATATGAACTCATTCATGCTCATAAATGAAGTGGTTCGAGGGCATAAATGTCCATATACCATATATGCGCATTAGGGTGGGGCGATTTGAACATCTTAATGGGCGCTTCGTGTTTCTGATTCTTGGGATTGTACTGAGCAAAAAAGTCCACTAGACCATACGTCTACGGTGAAAATCGAGCTTCCAGATTTTGACATGCAGTTTTTTCTCAAACTTTATTTTTTTGGAAAATTTGCAAATTTTCATGGGCTCATATTTGTTGAAAATTCACAATTTTTTGTCACGTTTTTTGGATATTTTGGCCTATAACAGCCAAACCATTGAGATTTTCAATCCAATACTAAGACAAAAATTGTAGCCAAGACAATAGTTAAGAACTCGTACATCGCAAAAGCATTGAAACGCTCCTTCAGGCAGTTTTGGCCTTGTGAAAGTGCAAATTTTTCGTGAAAATATTGCTAAATTACCATTTTCAGTTGTTCATAGCGAAAATCATAAAAATGTTCTATTTCTTATTTTTATTCTATTTTTTATTTTATTTTATTTAATTCTATTTATTTTATTTCTCATTTTTTATTCTTCTATTGTTTTGTTAGTTTATTGTAAACGATCCCAGCATCAAATACACATATAATTAAATACGCATTTTAAAATATCTGCCGCAAATGTAAGTTTTAAAAATAATTGTTTCGTGTATAAACTGTGCAGTGCTAATAAAAAATATATTTTTTATTTAAGATATAAAAAATATGGATAATCCAGGGGATTCTGATAATACAGAGAAGGTGGAGATGGAAACGCAGCCAGAATCATTAGCGTCATCATCAAATCTAGAACATATGCCTTCGCAAAACGTATTGGCACTCGGTTTAGAGTCTGAATTAGGCGATATTTCGCTTCCAACTACGAGCGACATTTTGAAACATTATTTTTTCTTGGCCGCTCGTTGCAAAAACGCAAATAAAATGTTTTCATACGACACATTCACCCCAGACTTTTGCGACAAATTAATACAAATTTGGAACAAATTAAATATTGAGGTTATTGGAAAAAAAAAATATTATTAAGAAATTGGGCAGATTATTGAAAAATTACCGTGAAGATTGTAAGAGACAAACAAAAAATGATGCTAAATTCAGAGCATTTGTTGAGAGCACAACGAAAATATTTTACATCGGAAAATGTAAATGCCAGCTCAAAACAGCTCGATGTAATTGTGGCAAAATTCCTGACCGACTCCATGAATTCATGTTGGATCAGCATAACAAAATCAGACTAACAATACCTGAATATTTGCCAGTCGAAACAGAAATATCGACTGTGTTACCATCTTTACATTCAGGTACATCATCTGATCCAATATTTCAACCAACCGCATCAGATGTGCATGAATTGGAAAACTATGAACCTCCTGGCTCGGAAATCCATACACCAACCGTGCGAAGAATGTATACTCCACGATATAGTACACCACAATTTGCAATGATGTGCGATCACTTTGGGGTATCCGATCGATTAGCATCTGTTTTGGCTTCAGCTTTATTCGCTGACATACAGTTTAGGGATGAGCGAGGTGAAACTATTATTATGGATAAAAGAAAAGTGAGCCGAGAGCGTGAAAAATCGAGACACGATATTTTACGAGCAAAACATGATGGTGAATCGTTGATCGCTTTTTCGTTTGATGGTCGCAAAAATGATTCATTAACTCAGGAGAAAATTAATGAAGTATATCACACTACAATACAAAAAGAACCACGCCTAGTAGTAATACTTGAACTACACTCGTCACTAATTGGCTATGTGAATTTAGAAGGCAAAGGCGAAACCTCCAAAGCGAAACAAGCCGAATTGATTGCATTTTTCAAATCTAAAAATCTTTCACTTGAAAATTGAATTGCCGTCTGTAGTGACGGTAAGGTGGCAAACACTGGCACATCTGGAGGTGTATTGCGTCTCATCGAACGCTATCTAGATAGACCAATACATTGGTGTATCTGTTTACTTCATTTCAACGAATTGCCGTTCCGACATCTGTACAACGCTGTCGAAAAGTCGGCCGCTACTGGACCGACAAAAAGCACTGGATCGTTAGCTCAAAGGATAGATATTTGCAATACATTACAAGTAAATATCATAACTTTATGTATTTCTTTCTCTATACGATATAGTTTTGTAATTTTTTATTGAAATAATCTAAACATTTTTCAGGTTATCGAAAATTTTCAACTTATTCCACTTGAACACATTCCTCCAATGAGTACAGATGCTAAAAATGAACTTTCCACGGACGTTAAATATCTATACCAAATTGCCCAAGCCATTTCAAATGGTAGTTGCTCAATTAATCTTGTAAACATCAAACCTGGACCGGTAGGACATTCGAGATGGATAACAAAAGCTAGTAGACTGCTCCGTGTGTATATTGCGACAGAAAACCCATCACAAAATTTACAAATTTTGGCAAGGTACATCATGAAAGTGTATGTTCCCATGTATTTCAACGTCAAATACTACAATTCGGCGGTATACGGTAGTGCTCTGCTTGGAAAATTCATCCAGTGGACGCAATATTTACCAGACAACTTACGTAACATCGTAAATCCCGTAATACAGAATAATTAATATTTCGCACACAGTGAAAATGTTTTGCTGAGCATGTTATTCGATGGCCGTAAAGAAATTCGTATATTGGCACTCAAAAAAATATTGTATATTCGCGACAACGTATGCGATTAATTTTAATTGTACGGATTACGTTCACATGATCGATTTTGAGGACAAAGCATTGTTATTTGAACCACCATTTACCAGGAAAATTTCGTATGAGCATTTACAAGAATACCTCGAATGTGTAGATGATGAAGATCCACCATTTCCAGACCCACTAATACCTTGTCATATTTACGGTACGGAGCGTCATGTCGAGCTACTAGCTAGTGTTGCTAAGCGCTCAATCGACAAAAACCGGGAAGGTATAATGGCATCTGTATCTGAAGGCCGAAAGAAAGCGCCTCGTATGGAATCTCGAAAAGATTTGGAAGGCAATCCTTGAATGAACAATACACTGAATTGGAATTTTTGATGTGAAATCGTTTAAAACAATAATTGCTTTAGTCTTGATTCATACCTTGTCTTTACCAATCCTTCCATACTAATCGCCAAACAAAAATGCTCATATAAGTTCATATGTGATCCTACAAGTAAATATTACCTCAATTTTCGGTAATGTACATATATGACGATGTATGACTATATATGTAAATATTACCTCAATTTTCGTTAATGAACACATACGAAGGTATATGAATCATATATGAATATATCTGAATCATGTGTGGATGCATGTGGACATTTATGTAGCACCTGTGCTCATATATGGATCAATTTTTATCAGGGCAGTTTTGTATCTAATTGGAGGTATATATAGAAATATGTTTTTTATATTGTATTATATACAATTATAAAAAATTATATATTCGATCGAATATATAATATAGAGTTATATATTCGATCGAATATAATTCAACATAATAATTATAAAGAAGAAGTTTGATCTAATTTTTATTAAAAATAAAAAATATGTCTTTATCGAAAACTTCATGTAAACCAACAATAAATATATTAATTTTTAAGATTTTTGACTTAGTTAACTTACAAAATTTTCATTTTTGATCAGAAGATCGAATCTAGCTCCAGCGGCAAAAGTATTACAAAGAAAATTGATAAACAAGTTGAGCCTCTCTGGCAACATACTTTTTTTTATCCACGTTAGTAAGCATATGATAGCATAAGAAGTTTACGCTAAGAGTTCATAGAGACGAAAAATAAGGAATTATGCATTTTAATAATGAAAAAGTCTGAAAAGCAAATATTTCTACAAAACAATCTTGTTTGGAGTTAAATTGTGTTCTTGGCTACACAGTTATACTTCCGTTAAAAAATAGTATAAGTCATATATATTAGTTTATTAAATTAGATATACTTTGATATAATTGATGAGAAAAACAAGGAACCGTTTGTATCAACTTTTCTAATTCGATACAATTATAGAAAATACACAAAAATTAGTATGGGGACAAAATTTGGATGAAAATGTATCTACTATACATCAAATTGCACAATATTGTATTTAATTACATCGAATTAGATACAATTGCATCGAACTAAATACAATGTAATATATTTAAGCTACAATTATATGTTCTCACTTTTCAGATCAATTTTAATCTCATCGCATATCAAATTTATATATAATTTAATACAATTTGATGATGCCCCATATCAATTTTTGTACTTGGGTATTTAATGTTATCTTCATAACCGATAAAAAAAAGTTACAATTCAAATACTAAATCAGATCTCCTTTCATATTTTTCTCTCAATCTTTTCCTTCAAATGTATTACCAAATTAAGTTAGATCAAACTTTATCTCAAAATTGGGGAATCCAAATATATCTAATTTAAGATGCTGAGGATCCCAAAATATACCGTAAGATGAATTTAGATCTACATGTATCTAGTAAGATCCAATACGATAAGTAATTTTTGGTGGATAGAAATAGATATTGGATTTACTTGTATCCCGTAACATATATTATATTTAATAAAAATATGAGAAACATGTAAATTAAATATTTTGTACATCTGCGCATATTAAAGTATATATGGGGTTATATATTATAATATATAATTATGTCTTATACGCATGGAAAATATTAATGATATTAGACCATATATAGTTATATCTCAAACTAAATTATATAATCTTAATGTCACATATAATTTTATTTTGAATTAAATTACTCATACAGCAAGCATATCTTATATAACACACAAAAATATTTATTATAAGCCAGCATATATTATGTATCATAAATTATATAGCTTATATGTCACCAGATATGATTACATATTGTGTTATATACAAGAATGTATTATTATCTATGACAATAGATCTATCATATATTATTATGTATATTATATATGCTTAATATGTTATTTTGTTACGGTAAACATTTAACAATATATCGTTATATATGTTACCCCTTAAGAAATATATAATAATATATGCATGTTTATGACACCATACACAATCATATATTATAATACATTTTAAGATGTAAAAACATTACACCATATATAATTTTTGTTTTACTCGGGTATTTTAAAATATGCTTAAATGTTTAACATAAAAAACAACTACATAAAATATTATAATTAACTAATATTTTCAAATTACAACAATTAGTTGGCAGCTAAAATCGTAAACATTAAAATTATAACCTCAAGGTACAAGGACCAAATAAACAAATTACGAAATATTGCTGACATAAACGACAAAAATCTACCCTATTTGCAACTTATTTGAATGGTTATACAAATTGCGTATTCCACAAAAATATGACTGCGTTTGACCCGATATAATTTTTGTTTGATCACTAGAATTATTAATATTAAAATAATTGTATTTTATTTTCTTTTTAAACAGTACTAGAATATAAGGGATATTTAAATATATTTGAGGCATCAAACTATTTCAAAGATTCTTGAATTATAAGCTCCTAGCTAGGGTTTTCATAAAAATAAATGAATGTGGTCCCGTTTTCAAAATTGATATACTTAACTTCATGTGTTTTAACATTTGTATAACATGGATCAAACGATGGGTATGAATTTTGGTAACGTTTTATCAAAACAACATCACTTTTAATGAAACATCAACTTTAGTGTTAAAATGGCGGTTATGGTGAAAGTTTGAAAGCGATCGCAACGAGTGATAGTTCGTTGGAAAGGTATTGATTGAAAAATAAAATTTTCCTTATTTTTCTTGTTAAATAATTAAAAATAATTCAATTATAAAAAATATAAAAACAATGAGAACAAGGTGGTCTCTTAAATGCTATTCTCCTGTCCAAACAAGGAGTCGGGGCCCATTTTTTTATTACTGATTCTTAAAGCAAAAATTATGAGGAATCCAAACAAAATAAAATTAGCCGGAAAATTTAGGAGCTTCTGTGGAAAATCGGAAAATTTAATTTTCATGGGAAAATTTAATTTTCATGGGAAAAAAGGTAAATTTCTGAGAAAAATTAGGAAAATTTTATTTTTCAAGCCTGATTCAATACCTTTCCAACGAGCTATCACTCGTTGCGATCGCTTTAGTAGTTTTTTTTTAAAACAACTTTCAATGAGGTCCCTTATGAAGAATTCTTCAATTTTGTCACATGACAGTGGTGCACACCACCACTAAACCAGTCACTATAAAAGAAAAAAAAAATATGTAGGTACATTATTTTTTGCTGGGCAATCGATTGAGACTATTTATTTTAAAATCGGAGAGGGGTCGTCCAAAAGGTGATCGCTTTCATATGGAATTGCTCAATAGTTTTTAAGTTACATGATATACGGTTCCATATGAAGATAAAATTATGTTTTCAAACAGGTATACAAATCCAAAATTGGGTAAAAAAGTCCCATAGGCAACTAATATAAAAAATATCACTTGAAAAAAATTATTTTTGTCATTTTTTGCAACATTTTATAAATATTGTAATAGTTTTTATGTTAGATCATATATTGTTCTATATGAAGATAAGATTATGTTTTCAAAAAGGTATAGAAATGCAAAATCGGTTAAGAATGTGCCTCAGGCAACTAATGTGCCAAATATCACTTAACACATAATTTCGAGCGCACATCCTAAACGTTTTTTTAATTAATAACCGCAAGACAATTTTTTTATTAACTGTTTACTGCATTAAATTCGGAATTTAAAAAAAGCAATAGAAAATGCTTAACTATAATACAGTAAACCCCGGTTAAGACGAACTCCGAGGGCCAAAAAAATTAGTTCGTCTTAAGCGAGGTTCGTATTAAGCGGGTTTTTTTTTTACGAAAAAAAATATGTATTTATTAAAACAAAACAAAAATAAAATTAGCATTTCATGCATTCACAATTTAAAATTCAATTAAAATTCTTCATTTAAAAAAAAAAATCTGTTATTTTTTTCTGAATGACTGAATTAACGATTTCATTCGTTATAAGTTTTTCTATTACCAAAATATAATTGTCAACATCTTCGGCACAGGACTTTGTTCGAATATATCACTTGACAAATTTTCAACATCGGGGTGATTAACAATTTCCAATATTTCTTCACCTGATAAGGTATGTGACGTCAAAATATTAGCATATATATCTAGAAAGTCATCCACGGATATGAAATTCATATTAGGTCTATCCCATTAAACGGATAAAGAGTGTACTAAACATGGTAATTTGTATGAAAACGAGTTTTTGGGACTGCTTAAAAGAGTTCGTAATAACCGAGGGTTCGTATTAAAAGATGTATTTTATATGAGAATTGTTGCCAAAACGTCGGGACTTTTAAATTAGTTCGTATTAACCGAGGGTTCGTCTTAAGCGAGTTTTACTGTATAACTATTTCTTCGTTTTCATATGTTTTCATTTTTAAGCATGTTATTGAAGGATAATTATTCGTTACTTATATGAAACAAACTCGTTCAAAGGAAAACAAGGGTATTTTCACTATAAATAAAAGAAATATATTTTTTGTTATTTTTAAAACATGTAATATAGCAAAACACTCTTTGCATTTTTCATATATTTCATTTTTCCATGGATGTTAACCGATTCGATGTGGTTATCATACAGGTAAGGGTAATGCTATTTTCTTTTATTTCAGTAACGGTGTTTGGTCAGAATAGCACCTAATTTATTTCAATTTGTTTTGTTTTATATTTGTCAATTTATTCTTTTATCCATCTGATAAAAGTACCTATTTATATTGTATATATTCAATTACTTTTTATTTTAGATCACTAATTCTTGTTTCTTGCTTTGTCAAATTCTTAACGGTAAATTAATGTAAACTCTTGCTTATTTAATAATTTAGTTTTAACAAACTATTGTGCAGTCTTCGATTAGCAATAAAGCTATTAAGAACAAAACTCGCAAGTCTTTCTTTTTCGTTCAAACATTTGGCGACCGTGACAGGACGACACCGTTATAATTTTTTATAAAAAATTACAAAGCATAAAAATATTATAATTAGTGTGTCATCATAAAATTACAAAAACAATTATTAAAACCAAAGTGAACTTAGTTGCTGTGTTCGTTTTCGCGTTAAAACAAAAATTATAAGAAAAACATTTTGAGCCTATTAATATTGCATGCTACAAAATTAAACTTTAAACAAAAATTGCTAGTTGTTAGTTTTCGCGTCTACCTATAAAATTTAAACATTTAAAATAAAAATAATAAATTAAAAACGAAATTAATTTATTTAAACAAACACAATTTTTCGGGTAAAAATTAAAATTCTCGCTAAAATCAAAACTTAAAATTTGTAAAACAAAAAAAATCTTGTATATTCGCTTAATAACTAAAGTGATATTTTTTGTCGTGAAACTACCATTTAAATCAAAATCATCATTAACAAAGCACAATTATTATCCACAAAACGTCTTAATCGAAGTTATTTATTTGATCATCGCCGTTGTCGTCATAATTGCATTGAACTCTTCGCTATAGCCACAAAATCAACAAAATCTTCATTAAGAACATCATTATTGTCATCGTGTAGCAATTTTTCTTGCTAGTTTCCAATCTCTGCTTCATCTCTGCTGACCACTGCATTTGTGTTTGAAACGCAGCAAATACGTCATCACAACATCATCGTTGGACATAGTTGCTAGTTCTTTCCCACATTGTTAGAAAAACAGCCGCTGCCGCTGCGTAATAAATTCATGATCTACGTCGTCAATCTAACAAACAAGCTAGATCGAACATCAACTATCGTTAAACCCTTCGTCATCGAACATTGGAATTTGTCGTCATAGTTAACATAAGCAGTCTCATTTTTACTTCGTGCCCTTCAACCCTTAACCAACAAGCTGTACATCACTAAAGCTATAACGAATGTAAGTAGAATAAACTATTACTCTTTACTTACTTCTACGCTCATCAATTTTAAATTTTGTTTCATGATTTCACAACAATAACAACGAGAGAAAGTCCTAATTCTTTTGACACCAACATCAACACACACACTACAACTTTCATTGGAGTTGGGCTACACTTGTTACTTTGTCAAACTGTATGGTACTTTTTGAAATCGTGTGGTACTTTTGACAATTTGTGTACTATTTTTGGATTTTCGTCTACAAAACTATTGAGAACCATTAGGAAAACCAAATAAAAGCGCTAACCATCAATTTTTTTGAGTTATTGTCACAATAATTGTATCGAAATGACAAAAACAAATAAAAGTTTTCGTCGTCGAGTGTATTGCTCTAGTTCATTGTCGTCGACTTCATCGTTTCATCACATCATTCATCGTCATCGAGTTCATCGCTTAATCAACATACACATTCGTCGTCATCGCTTCAACTCATCGTTCTCGAGTTTGCATCGAATAATCAACAAAGCTATCATCTTCAACTGTCGAAGTCATCAATTTCAGCATTCATCATTTTCGCGTTAATAGCATAATCAACCATTCCACTGTGGTTCCAAATACAAAAAAATTTAACTAATTTCCAAAAAATAGTCAACATAGTTTTCGTCAGCCTTCGTGCAACCTACATTTAGTGGTTCCTATCAATCAATATCAAGTCAGCAACATGATCGTGAAATCGTCTAAACATTTAGCAGCGATCACAACAGAAATCATAAATCATTCATCTTTCCTCATTCCTCAACTATTTGTCGACCACAACAACTTTTCGAGAATAATGCTCTTCTGCAATTCTGTCCTTATCACAGTTTTTATTGAAAGTGCCTTTCAATGGGGGCAGTATGTTCGGTCAGAATAGCACCTAATTTATTTCAATTTGTTTTGTTTTATATTTGTCAATTTATTCTTTTATCCATCTGATAAAAGTACCTATTTATATTGTATATATTCAATTACTTTTTATTTTAGATCACTAATTCTTGTTTCTTGCTTTGTCAAATTCTTAACGGTAAATTAATGTAAACTCTTGCTTATTTAATAATTTAGTTTTAACAAACTATTGTACAGTCTTCGATTAGCAATAAAGCTATTAAGAACAAAACTCGCAAGTCTTTCTTTTTCGTTCAAACAAACGGTATTTTAGCGGTAACGATATTTAATTTTATTCGGTAACTGTTTTTAGCGGTAACAGTATTTTAGTTATTTCGGTAACGATATTTTAGCGGTAAATGTACTTTAGTTTTTTTTTTTTTTATAATTATTTAACCAATACTCAGGGGATGCCCCCTACTCATGCAGTGAATTGTATTGATCAGGAAAATAGGGTATGGGAAGGAGGGAAGAGGGAGTAGTGTTTGTGGATATTTGATTTAAATTTTTCTAAATCGTAAGTAACAGGAAAGACTTCTGCGGAAAGTTTGGTTCACATACGAATCGTTAGACTAAAAAACAAATTTTCTCTGTAATGCGTTTTGCGAAACACAGGACAATCAACTACAAACGGATGTGCTCTACTTAATAAGCGAATATTACGAATAAAATCTCGGGCTCGTGTAATAAGTTCACTTATCTCAGATGAGCATCTCCCATGGTAATATCGATAGTAAAGTGTCACACAACCCACATTCCGACGATGCTCCAATGAATCAATAGAGTTGGATACACTACTGTCATTGATAAGCTTCACCGTCCTCCCCTAAACACGGTCAGAAGCTTCAGAATAGATAGTGGAGCCCCTGCCCATATATGAGAGTTATTTCGGTAATGATATTTTAAGGATACCGATTCTTTAGTAATTTCGGTAACGGGATTAAAACAGTGACGTGACGTTACAAAATTTTTTAATTATTTATCGTATAACTATATAAAGAGTTAGGCAGAAATTATTTAAAAAAATAAAAGAATTGCGGGTTAAAAATAATATTAATTTAGATTATTTCGGTAACGGTATTTTAAGTATAATGCTATTTCATTTCATTCGGTAAAGCTATTTTAGTTATTTTGGTAATGGTATTTTAAGGATGTTGGTATTTCAATTATATCGGTAACGGTATTTTACGGATAACTATTTTTCAATTATTTCGGTAACTGTATTTTAATGATAACGATATTCAACTGAGAGAGTTTTAAATCAATAACGGTATTTCAGCGATATTGCCTGCCAACCGTGAATTTTTCAGATATAACAGATGCTAATTTATCACTAATAGCGAAAACACCATACCAATATATATCAAAGGACGGTTTCTCCGAGAAAAAATAAGATAATTAAAGCCTTAATTTTGAATACAACAGATATAACTTTCAGATGACATAAAAAGTTTAGCGAAAAGTAGGGTTTTCCAACTTTTGGTTATGATATCTCGAATACCTGATGTGATGGAGAAATCATTTTGTTTTTTTATTTTTAAATTTATTTCATTATAATTACATTACAATGTGATGCCTCATCGCCTAGTAGGCATTGTTGAGGCGAGTTGGTAAAAAAGAGATTATATAGATAACAAAAAATAAAAATATTTATATATTAAAAGAAAATTTGTACATTAAGAAATCAGTCTTTATTCAAGTTCTTCTATATGTTGAAATAAATAATTCGTTAGCAAGGTTTTAAACATTGAAATATTGATTAACGTTGAAATTCAATTCAATTTGTTTCTCAATTTGTAAAGTAAACCAACAGCTTGAGCAGATTTTGTTTTAAGAAACTGGAAGGTTGCTTTGCAGAGTTATGCCTAAATATTTTACAGAATAGACATCAAAAACTTCTCCGCCGTCGTCAAAAACGATGAAATTAGTATTGTTTAAATCTCACTAAATGCGTTTTCCTCGCAATAAGAAACGGTTTGTTTATTCTTAAAAAATCTGATATTAGAGATCCATGACGTCCCATATACGCTTTAACAACTGTTTCGTGTAAGTAAGGTTAAAAAGACATATATCGTCGGCATACACAAATAATTTTCCATATAGTTTCAAATTTTTAATGTCATTAAGACAGTGGCCCAAGCACATTTCCTTGTGTAAATCCAAAAGAGCTTTGATGATTGTTGATCTGTACAAACTGTTTTCGATTCATAAGGTAATTTTCAATGAGAGATTCCTTAGCAGAATTTTGTGATCTATCAGATCAAAAGCTTTCGAACAATCATAAAAAATGAAGGCTACGCCACTATTTCATTTGTTCAATCCATTACAAATAAAATTATTTACGTTACAACGGCTTCTTCAGTTCCGCACAATGTTCTAAACCCATATCGAAAATTGTCTAATAAAATATTATCTTTCATATACGTCGAAATTTGATTATATAAAATCCGTTCAAGTAAAGGGTGTTTTTATAGAGGTATAGAACTTTGAAATGGAATAAAACAAAAATGAATTTTTTGAATTGACATGAAATTTACTTTATTCGCAAGATAATCTTCTTGCATTATAATTTAAATATGACTTCTGTCATATGACCGCCACGGCTGGCTCGGACGTAGTCTAGTCTGAAGGTCCAATTTTCGATAATTTTTTCCAACATTTCTGGCCGTATATTTTCAATAACGCGGCGAATGTTGTCCTTCAAGTGGTCAATCGTTTCGGACTTATCGGCGTAGACTAGCGACTTTACATATCCGCACAGAAAATAATCCGGCGGTGTTAAATCTCACGATCTTGGAGACCAATACACAGGACCGAAACGTGAAACTACGCGTTTACCAAACATTTCCTTAAATTAATCAATAGTGACACGAGCTGTGTGACATGTTGAGCAGTCTTGTTGAAACCAGCCGTCAGTCTATTCATATTGAAATGCCAAACTAAACATAAATCACAGCTGACAAATTGGCCTCCAGTTAAAAAAGTGTTGTCAACTTAAAGTTATATACCTGTATAAAAAACACCCTTTATGTTTTTAATTACACGTAAAACCGCAATAGGTCGAACCTGATTAGGTGTAGCAGAATATTTCTCCTTTATTTCTCCTTTGGGATCGGAACTAACTTATGAGCTTCAAAAATATCCGGATATGTGTTACTCTTTATTATATTATTACACTCATACTAGAACATGTATATTTTTCGTTGTTTTGACATTAATTTAGTATTTTTATACACGGCTTATTATGAGTATAGAGATATTGGTTATAAAAAGGGTAATCTCGTTAACACATTCCAATAGAATTTTAGCAGGTATATTATCATGGCCAGAACTCTTACCTGGTCATAAATTGACAATGGGGAAATTCCATGTCAAACCGCACATAAAATTGTCATTTTCGGGTTTGTCATCTCCGATTATAATGAAATTCACCACAAATATTGTTAATTGGTAGTGTTTATCAAATCATTAACCTTTCGACCCCAAACCCTTTCGGTTTTCGAAATATGACGTCATGAAAATTGCCAAAAACGTCAAAATTTGAATAAAGTGACCATAAAAAGTCGCTCATAACTTCAAATCTATACAACTTAAAATTTTCCTATTGGTACCATTTTATAGGTGATAACATTACCTTCAAAACTGTGTGTTCAAACCCCCATATCTCAAAATCCAATTTTTTTTTTAAATTGTGAAAAGTATATGTCAAAAACTAAAGCCTCTCTAGATTTGTGACAAAATTTTAAGGTGGAGACGCATTTGGTTCCGGAGATTGGAGGAAAACGTGGTCGTAAGCTAAAAATATTAAGCTTTCGACAATTCACGCCTCTTTGCAAAAATTCTTCCACTGCATACACAGTACGATAACCAAAGCATTTCAACGATTTAGCAAAATTTAATAAGCTTAACGTTTCTCTACTCAAAAAGTCATTTCTAAAAATACCTGTGGTAGAATCATTCTCCTCCAATATTGGCTTCGCCGACACCATCATATCGTTTGTAACCTTCAAAATAACATATATAGCAGATATCCCAGTTGTTACCTTCACACCGCTTAATAAACAATCGTGTTTAACTCGCTGATCATTTAAAAACTTTACTGAATTTTTTAAAGTTTTAACTTCTTTTTAATTTATACTTTTTTTATTTTCTGCAACGCCCTTAATAATATCGTCAAATTGTTTTGACATATAGTTCATAGTTTCTTGTAAAAGGGACAGCTAATCTAGTTTTTTCAGTTCTGTTTCGATGTCATTCAGTTTAGCTTTAAGCATACCACTATTATTATCACACAAATGACAAACATATTCATCGCTTTCATGCTCTAATAGGTATTCATATCTTCGTTTATCTAACGTTGTACAAAGTACATGGAATTTTTTTTGGCACATTTGTGACACTCAATAAAATCGTCTTCTTCTTCCACCTCCAATTTGCACTGGCTGTATGGCTGTAAATAACTTTATTGCTTTTGATGCTACGTCTGCCTTTTGTTATAAAATTCGAATTTCACAACGAATAATTATATTAAAGCACGTATTTTCATTTATTAACACTTGTAATTTTACTGATTTTATTAATTTAAAAAAAATTTATTAAGAAGCTTACAAAAGTTGACATTTTTACAACAGGGCTACCAACTCTATTATTATATTATTTAATTCTGAGGCCGGATTCAGCACACATGAAACCTTCAAGAAAGAATTTTCTAGTCTCTGTTTAATTATTAGTACAATTATCATTCATATTTACCCAGAAAATTGTATTCCAGTGCTTGAGAATGTCAAAACAAAAAGCACCCAAAACCATTTAGTATCCGCCTACGAAATATCTTTTTGATAAATATCGTCATTTCTTGTGCAGGTTTCTAAAGGGTTCGCCAAATAACTTTTTTTTTTGAAAATGCTATAAAAAAAAAAACTACTGAATATTTTTTCGTGTAGGCCAGCCGAGGCAGCCATTTGAATGAAATTATTTTCCATTATTAACCGGAAGGATTGTACTTTCAAATAAAAAAAGAAATTTGAGAAAATATTCAGTAGTTTTTTTTATAGCATTTTCAAAAAAAAAGTTATTTGGCGGACCCTTTACAATAGCAGCTAAAACGATCTGGACCATCCAGATTTAACTTTTAACTGATCAGAAAAAATCACCTTTGAAATAAATTTGTGTTTAAACAGTCCTACCAACAACATCGTTTATTGACTTGCCTCCAGTTGGTTTGTAGATTTCGTTTAGCGACTTCAAGTCGAGCAGTTTTGTGGCGGGCAATAACCTTGGCACAGACTTCAGCTTTTGGAGAGTAATTCTCTTAAAAAAATATATTTAATTTGGGTTATATCTCATATTTGACATATAGTAAACAAAATTTGTTATTATAGGCTTTTTGCCAGATAATCCACCTCTAAGGCTTTTGGAAATATTACCTGTTTCATACCCCATTGTCGAATGACTCTCTAAGTATGTTCTAGAGAAATTTGCTTAGAAGCAGAAAAAAACTGCTGATATTATATTATTAATAAAAATATGTATAATTTCGGATATGACACCCGCTTTCTAATACTGGCCACTATTGCCACAGTGAATAAAATGTTTTTTTTTTTACTTTGCATTAATTTTGCGTATATATTACATGTATCAGGTCCAGTACCACTGTACAGGACCAAAATCGAAATATGACAGGACAAAAGTCGAACAAATTTAACTTCGCGATAGCATATAATGGGGGCTTGAATAGCCAAGACTATTCTCTCGAAAAATATGTTATCATGTCTTAATTTTAGGGTATTAGTTTACCCGTAACGTGACTAGAATAACAGAGGCTTTGTACACAAATTTTATTTATCGTCAAAATGCAAATTTGACCCTGAGCTTAAAAGATTGTTAAGCCTTGCCAAAATTTCATTGGTCGTCATTGACTACAATTTAATATCCGCGTCTTAGACCAACTTTTCCGTGAGAGTATTCATGAAGAGTTCCAACAAAATAATTTTTTTAACAAAATTTAAAAAATGTCACAATTTTTTTTGACAGTTTTATTAATAATTCCAATTATTTAAAATAAATTTAATGAATTAATTGAAAATATGTTTTGAATTCCATTGGTTAGTTAAATTCATTCTCTCCTAAAATTGCCTATCACTTACATGTAATAAGTAGTTGGCTTTATAATTGATTCAATTAACAATTTTTAATGTTAGGCTTGTTATTTATATTAATTTTTGAATTTTTAACATATTTTATTTAACTAAAAGGTCCTGCTGAAAAACGAGCTCAAAAATTAGATAAAGTCATATTTCTAAAGATTTAAATTTTTGTATAAAAGTAGTTCTTATGTTTTCTCGTCTTAAAATATATTATAATATGTTATTATATATGGTGTCATGCATATTCATATATTATTATATATTTCTTATGTGGTGACATATATAACGATATATTGTTAAATAGGTATTAACCTTCATAAAATACGATATTAAGCTTATATGATATACATAATTAGATATGATAAATATATTGCCACATATAATAACACACTCTCATATATAACACATAATGTATTTATAAATGGTAACATATGAACTATATAATTTAAGATATAATAATATAAGCATTCTTATAGAACATATTTTTGTGTTTTATATAAGATATGCTTATATATGGTGCCATATTAATAATGCAATCCAAAATAAATTATATATGAAATTAAGATTGACAATTCAGTATGAGATGAATATATATGGTACAAAATCATTAATTTCATATATGCACCAAAAATATTTCATCTTTTTGGATATAATTAGATCCAAGTATATCTAAACCCACGGTGTATTTTGTTATCTATCAGGATCTTAAGTTTGATCCAATTTTGCTATCAATGTTGACCTTACTTAATCCGATAATATCTTTGAGGGATCTAATCGGATACCCCAATTTTGGACAAGACTTAATATTGATAAATATTAAATAAGTTGTGGTATTGTATTTGAGAAATAATTTTTTTTTTCATATTGCAAATGTATCATAACAATATTTTTTCTTTTAAATTTGAAATAAATAAAAAAAAAAAATTAATATTGATAATTTTGGCCAAAATTTCTAAACTTTGACCCCTTATATGTGATCTCATATTTATCTATATCAAGATTATATGATGAGATAAAAAAGATCAACTTATGTGCGCCCCGGTAGGCTAGTTGGTAGCGTGCTGGCTTATCAGTGCGGGAGTCGTGGGTTCGATTCCCACCAGAGGCACTGGTATACTTTCGCTACAACGCGCCGAAGGCCATAGTAGCTAGTGCTCGGTTAGGGTAATAGTATATAATTTGTAATTATATGATTATTAATTAATAAAATAAAATAAAAATAAAAAAGATCAACTTATATACAACATGCGATATAACGATATATGATAATATATAGCGCTGTATTACAATTTTTTATAGTTACTTCAAGACATATATCACTTTTAGGGTGTCCCTTAAAAATTGATTTGTCCTTTGAGATATATAAATAATAATACAGTCTTCCACAAAAAGGGGCCATTTTCAGCCGTCTTGCGACACGGGTTAAAAAATCGATTTCTTTACAAACCTTGTCCAAATGTAGAATATAAAATACCACCGGAACTTGAAATATAGCGTTTCAAAATATGAAAAATTTTCGAGAATTTTAAAAAAGTAGTCGGACATAATATTCCATATATTTTTAACGGTTTAAGATACCTTCATACCTCATTTTAAAGATACTTAAATTGTGGTTTTACTAGAGTATACAATTATTCTAAACGGCATAAGGCATTGTGTTCAAAAACCGCTCTATAAAAAGCTTCTTTAAATTAAAAAAAAAATATATGTTAAATATAAATAACTTCCTTATGCCGTGTCCAAACCCATATGTGGAGCTTCTATGGTATTCTAAGTTTTGAATAAAAATGTGAAGAAATTGAAATAAAAAGCCAATAACTCAGAAATATACAGGAGTACCACTTATGGATTTGGGGGGTACGGTATAGTTGAATAATTTACAATTAACATATATTTGTTGTAATATTTAAAAAAAAACAGTTATTTGAAATACAGCGGTTTAAAACGCGGATTATTAAAAAGATTTATTTTATTTCCAAAAAATGATTTGTTATTTAAAGCGTGTAATGGTGGTTTTAAAATGAAGTATCAAAACATCAAGTAGCTTTAACCGGTAAAAAGATATGGACGATTAAGTAAGACTTCTTTTGTTAAATTTTCGATTTCTTTTTCATATTTTAAAACACGATATTTCCACAACCGTTAGAGCTAGCAATCCAAAACTATTACGATGACATTTATATATGACACTTAACTTACATACCAAGCTTCGTTAAAATGAAAGGGCATATAGGTTGAAAATTTAATATTTTTGATGGTTTTAGACAGAATGAGTCTATACATAAACTTTGCTTGTCTGTCAGTTAGAAAAAGTAAAATTTTTCATCAATGAAAAAAAAAAATAAAGAAACGGTTGTAATGTGTGTTATCTAACGAATTTTCGATCAAAATTAATAAATTTTCATTTGACATCAGATTTTTAAAATATTTGCCTAAAATATTTTTTATTTTGGCATATTTGTGTACATTTTGGACGGTTTTAAAATCTGTTTATTAGTTTTGAGTGGTTTGTAATTTGCTTTCTAATTAAAACCATTTATTTTATTCCACATAACGTAACGAACTAGGTCCAAATTAACCAAGAATATTTTTAAGAAAATCTATTTACTACATAGAGGTTAAATACTGTATTCTGTGACATTTTTACTTATGTAAAAAATCAGAATAAAATTCTATTAGTTTGGCATTTTTAAGCATAATTCAAATTAAGTTATAAATAAAAATTATTTGGATATTCTTCGGTTTCTTGCAAAAAAAAAAGCTACCTATCCATTAAATCAAAAGCTACAGCTATTGATTCCTTAAAATTATTCTTCCGTCGCTATTACCTCAAATCACACACATTTTTAATAAAATTATCATGACAGGAACTTATCCACTAAGATCGAAACAGGCGAAAATTTTTCCAATACCGAAATCACCCACTGAAAATCGGACTATAGCTGTATTACCATTTCTTTCAAAGGCATTTGCACAATCAGATAACTAATTATATTAGTGATAATAATTTGTTAACCGATAAATAATCTGGGTTTCGGGCCAAACATAGCTGTGTAACTGATCTAACTGATGTAGCAGTTAGAAAGGAAATTGATGATGGATGCGTCGTATTTTTAGTGTTGTTGGATCATTCGAAGGCCTTTGATACCGTCGACCACACAATTTAAATTCAAAAACTTGAGAAAATTATGAATTTTTCTTCAACATCTATCAAATTGATTGATTCATATTTTAAGGATCGGGTACAGTGTGTTGAAACTAATTCTTCAACAATCTCAACTTTTCTTCCAGTTGTTAGGGGTGTTCCACAGCGCTCCATTCTGGGCCCTCTCCTTTTCTCTATTTACGCAAACGATCTCCCTGAACAGTTGGCTTCACTGTAACATTAGTATGTATGCCGACGACGTCCCATTGTATATAAGTAACAAAAAGGGACTAATTGAGGAATGTACTGCAGGGCTTAATGACGATTTACATCGGGTTTCTCTTTGGGCAGATGTAAATGATTTAAGTTTAAATCCTAGAAAATCAAAATGTATTGTAATGCGAAAAAGAACACAAAAAATTGTTATTACTCCTAACGTTTTTATTAAATATTAACGAATTGAAATCGTAAATAAGGCAATATTGGTGTAACTTTTAGTGACACTCTCACCTGGTCAGACCATATAACAGCTGCCTGTGGCAAAACATAATCAATGCTAAGAACCCTATGGCCTACTCAAAACTGCACTCCATTAAAAATTAGGTTACTACTTGCAAAGAAATACTTGATTAAAATTTTAACGGACGGATGTGAGATTTTTGCAAGTTGTGATGCTACAAGTAAATCTAGATTAAATGTAACATATAACAACATTGCAAGGTACATTTATGGTCTCAGAATCTTTGATACACACAGAGAAAAATTTAGCTATTTGCCAACAGAAACTCAGTTACTACGACTCGTATTTGGTTATTACGAATTTCAGTAAGTTGGCACAACTTAACATTAGTTTTCACAACGAAGTTCGGTTAATGCAAATGAGTTTTAGTTGCAACACCAAACGTATTTAGAAATTTAATGTAAATATCGTTGTACTAACTTAATTTATAAGTTGTTACCATTAAAATACACTTTCCAATTCGGTTGGCACTTTATTTCTCTGTGTGTAATAATGTTAGTTACATTAATATTACTCCACATTCAAAACAAATTTTTGGTGTGCAGTTTGAAGACCTACTGAAAATAAGGACTCTTGTATTTCTACACAAAATTATTACCACTCGTGAGCCATCTCATTTGTTTAACCGTTTGAGATTTAGTCGACTAAGAAGAAACAGAAATATTATTCAAATCAGACATCACACATTACATTTTAGGAGGAAAATTTTTAAACATTATTCGTAGATAACATGCTTGTATGTTTATATAGTTCGATATAGTTCACAATGATTTCATTGTTAATAAATTTATTCGTGTTATTTTTTATGTTTTGTTAAATTCTCCTTTTTTTTCTTTTTTTTTAATAGTTTATATTTTCATTTTTACATTCTTATTTTAAATGTTTACATTATTATTTATTGCAATTTATTTTTAACTACACCTAGCTTTAAGTTTTTTTCTCCCAATCATAATAACATCATAAGATTTCTACTGTTTAAGACGCATGTTTCGTTGTAGAAGTAACCATTTTAAATAAATAAATAAAATAAAAAATAAAAATATTTGCAGTTAAAATCGAATATTAGTTTCGCCTGCAAAAAAACAATCACTCTATCTAAAATATTAGTTTTCGTTACCAATTTTAAAATAATATAAAGTTTTTTAATAACTTTGGTAACTCTAATGAAATAGCAACCCAATTTATGTTGTACATACAAATCTATTTTTAGATATTAATATTTAAACTAGAAAGAAGAAAATATTCAAGGTAGAAATTTGAAAATACAGATTCAAATTCAGTTTAGACTAGAGCTAAAGTAATTGGCTGACAAGCAGAAGGTCGCCGGTTCGAGCCAGATTCGCGGAGTAGAACTTTTTATTAATAAAATTATTTTAAAGTAATATAAATTTGTTTTATAGTTTTGGTAACTCTAATAAAATATTGAGATGAGCAACCGAATTTCTGTTTTAAATACAAATATATTTTAAGACAAATATTTAAATTAGAAACAAGAAAATATTCAAGGTTGAAATTTAAAAAAAAACATATTTAAATTGGGTTTAGGCTAGAGGTAAAGTAATTGCATGACAAACGAGAGATCGCCGGTTCGAGCCCCGTTCGAGGCATATAATTTTTTTATTGATAAAATAAATTTTTGTGCATAAACATAAAATATTCAATTGTTACAATAACAATTCGAAATTTGTAAATAAATGTAGGTTGTTACAACATTATTAAAATTTAATAATAGTGATAGTATGTGGAACCACAAAAGTTCGGTTGTGAAAAAATTCGGTTGCAACTACAAAACTGTTTTCTGCGTGTATGAGTGATGTATCTTATTAACAAGTATTTCATTATTTTTGTATAGAAAAATGTTCATAGAGACCATAATTTGGTCATTATAACTATTTTTGTTTATGAAATGTTTCATAATTATTGATAAAATTGTTGTATTGGACGAAAATTTATGAAACTTATTGACGATGTTCTCTGGGTGTACAGTGCCATACCTACCGAAGCATGTAAAGCAATTCACTTGCTCTCCCCAAACCGATGTATTTCTGGAAATTTCCTTATGAGACATACAAATTCATCACAAAATTTTCTAATTTAATCCAGTGTTATCGTTATCTATTAAATTAAATTTAACAACTGTCATTTACAATTAAACGCAAAATAAGAAGTTGAAAATAGTTGTTAAAACTATTTATTTTATTTTTTTTTTGCAAAAACAAACTTTTAAATTAATTTTCAACTTTTTTGCATGCAACTCATTATACAATGGACACTTTTGTAATGGAATCAATGATTGAAGGAAACAATAAAAACAAAACCCTCATCGTACTTGTTGTGCCGTTGACTGAAAATTGCATTCGTTAATTAGTTGCAATTACAATGTAAATAGGATTTATTAAAAGTTTTTTCTTAGCTTCTATATTTTTTCTGCGAAACTTTTTAATATATTTAAACTACAAATAAAGTGTATTTATCATTTTATGGTTTCAAATGAAACTTAATATATAGTTCTTCTTTTTTTATTACATCTTTTAACTTAAAGTTGTAAATTATGTCATTTCTGTACTTTTTTGTTACAAAATTTTAACAACTACTTATACATTCATATATAGAAATTTTATATTACATTTATTTTTTGGTAACCAGTATTTACTTGGTTCACAAAACTTTTCATAGTTTATTATCATTTCTTAACACTTTTTAAAAGAAAACTTTATATTTTTTTTCTTCTCTTTTTTTCTTTATCCAGTGTTTTTTTCTGTTTTAGCCACAAGAAAATTTTCAAAAGTAAAAATATGTTTTCTTTAAATAAACTTTGTTTTAAAAAAAAGAAAATAGCATTATAAACAATTTATTTATGCATAAGTATCTTTTTGCTGCAAATTTTATTTTTATATATATATTTTTTTTAAGGGAGTGAGTCACTGTTGCCAGGTTTGACGATTTATCGTCATTTTGACGATTTTTAGTACCTAAATTACTTAATGACGATTGGACGATTTTTGCTTCCAAAATGACGATTTTTTGACAAACTTTTAATATGTAAGCAAAACATGTTTATTTGCTTTTATTAAAAATCACCGGATCTATTTTTGGATTTTTATTATTTCGTTAAAATTAAAAACTATTTTTTATTGAAAGTTTAGCAAAAAAGTTATTTTATGGATTCATGTTAGGTTTATTTTAATTTATTTTCTGCACTTAATAAAGGTAAACAAATGAAATCTCCCTTGAAAAAAGAACGACTTACATTTTAGTAAATTCAACTCACATAGTCATTTGTTTTTTACTGTTCAAAAAATTAACTACAATTGTATTATTAATGAGTGGTTCAGTCAGTGCAGTAAAAAATAAACAATCATTAATTTGTTTTCTTTGTTTAAATAAAAAAAAATACTGTATAGAATTAATGTGAAATCATAATACTGTAATTTAATGTGGTTTGTTTTTTAAATGAACTACAATTGTAGTCAAAAATTAAATTTCTTCTACAAATGACTGTTTTTTCACTTAAAAATAAAGACACTGTATTACAACTGAAACAACGACAAATATTTACAGCAGAAGTTCCCTGAGTATGTGCTTACTTTTTTCATGGTTGGTAAACACTACCTTTTCATTACAATGGCAGTTGCCTGCCACGGCCACACCAATGCCGTTATGAACGTTTTAAAGCTACGATTCCAATAGTGGCATGTGTCTTTTCAATTCCAATAGTGGCATGTTTATTTCAAAATTCTACCCATTAAATTTTGTTACATCAACAAAATAACGTTATAAATAGTCGTTTCGGTATTTTAGCGGTATTTTGACTTTACTTAGTTCAAGATATTTCAAAATCAAACAGGTTAAACAGAAAACTAAAACCGTTTACATAAGAAGAAACATGTCTTTAATGGAATCGCTTTTTTAAATTTCCATTCCGCTATTAGTGTTACTGTGATAGCCAATCGTTATTATGAAAAGTTATTGAATGCCAACCCTGCTTTTTTTAATATTTATATTTTTATAAAGTTTAATTAGTGTAAGATTCAGATAAAAATAAAATATTTTTTAAATTAAAAAAAACATCCAAGTTTTTGCGAAACAAACATCGAGTTCGAATATTCTGATTTATAAATCCAAAAATAAATCCGGTGCTTAAAAAACAGGCCTAATAATAATATAAATAAAGTGTTCCAAAGTGAAATTTCAGATATTCACAATTTATATTGGAAAATGGAAAAAAATGCAGTAATAAACAATATTTAAATAAAAATAAATAATAATATGAATAATAAATAAAATAATAAATAATTTTTAGCAATATTAAAAACCAACCCAAAAATATGAAGTAATTAAAAATTTCACAATTTATTGTATTAAACTATGTCATCACAAGTAATGCAATTTGAAACTTTAATTCGTTAATGGAAGTCCAAATTTAATAATTAAAGAAAATAACATTGTTAAAGAATTTCTAAACTATGTAAAAGAATTTAAGATTTAAAAATTGTGCTACTGAGGTGGTGTGTACAGACTTATGTAGAAGGAATTAACAGTTAAAGTGGTACAGTGCTGTCGTTATAAAATATCATGATTTTCGATGTTTAAAAATAAAAAAAATATCGTATTATATTACACCGATAGTACATGAGCACTTGAAATGTGAATTACATTATTATTCTTTTTTTTATTAAAACTTTATCCCGCTTGTAACAAATATTTTTTGTTTTGACGATTTTTTGACGATTTTTTAAAATATAATGACGATTTTGACGATTTTTATTGGAAAATTGGACGATTTTATGCTCAACATACCTGACAACACTGGAGTGAGTGGAAAATTTAAAATCAACATTAGCTTAAAGGCCAACTGTTTATGATTTTTTTTTTGCTATAGATCTTTTTGTTGTGGTAACTAATATAAAAAAGTATGTTACAATTTTCAAAATAACTCAATAGGTCCACATTTGCAAATATGTACTCTTAAGTGGACCTAAAATAAAAAGCTCTCTAAAAGAATTTCGTTGACTTATATTCAAACGGTGCTATCAATATTTTTTTTAGAAAAGAGTTATAAATTTAAAATTTATCTTCGTAAGGGGTGCATGAATGTTTTGCAAAATATACTCTTTCGTGTTCTGTTGACAGTTTTGATCATTTTTATACTAAAAATAGCAAACCATTCACTATTGAGGTTATGAAAATGTTAGTATTTTGTTAGGATCCTTAAATTTTGTTCATGTTTTTATGATTTTTAAGGTATACTACTACCAGAGCAAAAAAAATTGTTCTTGAATAAAAAAAAAAAAACTGTGTTGCGACTGTCTTGTAAGACCCCATTTACTATTTATTTAAATGCAATTGAGCTTTTTACAGTGTTTTTGTTTTTGATGTTATAAAGTAGTCACTGCTTAAATGCGCTAACGAAAATGCAGAGTTTTCAGTGCAAATAAACGGGGAATAATTTATCAGTAAAAAATGCATTTATTTAAATTAAATCTTTACGTAGATATTTGTTTGCACTTTTTGCTTGAAATAGTTTTCTTTTCTTAAAACTTAGTAAAAAATAACAAAACATTTTGAAATCAAATTAGGTATTTTAGGGAAAAATCTCATATTTTCAAAACGCTTTTAACCCTAGAACACACAGCCGGGTATAAATGTATCCATTTGCAACTTTGCAGTGCTGTAACTCAGTAACGGCTTAACTTATTTCGGATCTAGGAAATATAAGTAAGTTCTAATCTTCTAAATGTTATTTGATCAAATTCGGATTAGTGGTTCAGGAGCTAAGAGCTTTCAAAGTTGACACCTACGTAAACACACACAACATTTGGCTATCCCATACCCGTGACCTTTTTTGCTTGTATCTCTTGAACCAGGTAGAATATTAGCATGAAACAAAAACTAAAATATTTTTAAAATATAAGTATACGCACTTAATGAAATAGGACCATTTAAACATTAGAAAAAGGCTAAATAAGCTAGTAGCTATAAACGTATCGTACGCTTAAGCTATCAATATTGTTCTGACTTTACTAATTTTACTCAGCCTACGCATTTAAGCGGAACGCATTTAATTTTAATTATTTCCACGCGCTGTGGGAAATTGTAGTGTAACACCACCTCATAATTAGACTTTACAAATGTTTCTATTTTGGCAAAAAACATAGTATTATTATAAAACTAAGATACCGAAATATAATAAGTGACAAGAATTTTGGAAATTTTGTTAACCGAAATGTTGGAAAATTATTACCGAATTCACTTCTTTCGACTACAGTGATTTATGGAAATGAAAATACAACATATTCAAAGGAATATATTTAATATATTTTACTTTACAATAAGGAGTGTTATAGTTTTTTGGAAATAAAATTTTATGCATATTCTAATTCTCTTATTAATTTTTAAATTCGATTAATTGCATTTTAAATTTTTTCATCTAAAGCAGTTACTTTTTTTATGCAGCGTGTCAAAAATTTGGCTATGAATTTAAATATGTGCTACACTTAGCAACATGCTTAGACATGCATATTATTAAAGCTTGATTTATTGTTAAACTTGTGTATAAAATTTAGTTGCATGATCTTGCCTAAACAAATTCTAGATACAAAAATGCATTTTATCAAAATAATACAATGTCCCATTTTGTACGGAATATTTCAAGGTGTTCTCACATTTTCACTCACAACTTTTAAACTGCTCGGCGGATTTTGATAATTTGGAACACAAAGCGACTCAAAAGAATATCAAACAAACAAAAGTCGAAAAAAGTCCTTGGGACTATAATTTTCAAAGTGAACTATTATTTAAGAGCTAACTGAGAAAATTAGTTAGCATCACTGAATTAAGCGTACTCTAGTTAAAAAAAAAATAACTTTCCAATTCCAACAAAATTATAAGAGATATATTTCCATGTATGATGCAAGCTTAAAAAAAGTTTAATATGATTCTCTTGACATTAAGTTATGAGCGTATGAGATATAATTGCACATTGTTATATATAACCCCACATACAATTATAATGGTCCTGTGATAAAAAACTATTTTTTTTTCAACTCTATTTGACCCAGTCATTACTAGATTTTAAAGATCTTAAAAAATTGTCCCCTTTTATGCCAATAGCACTTGCAAATTATTCCTTTTTAAATAATATTTTAATAAAAAAATGTTTATTCCCAAGTAAAAAAAAATATTCTGTGAATTATATAATAATTATGTCCGAAAAAATTGAATATCTAATTTTATAACATAAGATCTAATATTATACAATAAGATACTATTAAATTAAATTTTATTTAATTAAATTAAATTATATATAGTTTGATACAATTGTATCCGAATTTTATACTCATCCAAATGTATCAAATTATACATAAGTTTAGTTAGATACGATTACATACACTCTAAAAAAGAAATCTAACATTACTGCTTGAAATATAGAGAGTTTTTTTTTTTAATTTCATAAAATGCGTAACTTTAGGCACAAAATGTGTACAAAGTTTAACTAGAATTTGAATTTTCAAATAATTAAAAGTATCATATTTTTTAACCTTTATTAAAATAAAGTCAGCGCTTTTTATTTGCCATAATATCAACTTTATTATTATGGAAAAAAATCCTAAAACTCCTATATTTCCTATATTTCCTAAACATAAATAATGGCTGGTTTTTATTTAAATATTACTACAGTTATAAAAATTATAATGTCAGGACTGGCATACAAACATTTTTAAAAGTGGTCAAAACCTACGATATTTTTCAAAAAAAAATTTAAAATCTGTTAAATTAAAGTAATTAATTTTGTATATATTTTTAGGTAAAGATTTGTTAACTGAATTATACAAAATTAAAATTTTTTCAAATATTTTCAACCGTCTAGGATTTATATCCTGTCAAAATTTCAACTTTGATTGCTAATATTTTCACTAGAGGGTGCTTTAATGCAAAGAAAAGTTTCAAAAATTTCTTAATGAATCATGATTCCATAAATTTTCAAAGTTTTGTTTTGTTTTGTTATGCAATGCTAACTTTTTTAATTGCGGTTAACAAACGATATTTTTTGTTGCGAAACATGTTGATTAATTGATCAAAATAGACAAGAACAGTTAAAGAAATGCGCAAACCACTTAAAAAAGACTAAAACTTGGAAAAAAATCAAAAAATCAATATGAAAATTTAAATTATCACATTTTTGTTTTATTTATTATATTTTTCATGTAATCAATTATTTTTATAATAATTGTGAATAAAATTCTTAACATTCGCAAAAAAAAACGACAGTGAAAATTCTTTAAAACTGGCTTGTTATTCACTTTTTATGTTATTGAAAAATTTTACTTTATTTTACTTTTCTTACGTTTGTTGCAACTACACTATGATATCATTCACGTCGAAACTTTTTTAAAATAGAGATAGCGAAAATTAAACTTGATGACAGTTAACATTTTTTTACATATTCATGAAACAACAGGAAAAAAACGAATGTTCCACTTTAGAGAGCAGACCACATTAGGAAACATTCCCTTACTAAAAAAATGTCGAATTAAAAATACTTTTACTCATAATCGAATTATTTTTGTTGTATTTTTTGATGAAGTTAGCTGTTGGTTTTGTGTTAAAAGACTGCAATAGATAATTTGGACAACCTTACAGTATTTAATGGTTTTACTTCTAACTCTCTGTTTTCAATTTAATGTAAAATCTGTGAACCAAAACATTAGCCTCAATTGAAAAATGTATTTATGTGTGTTCACGTAGCAGTAGCATATTACTGCACAAATTATTCTACTCAAAAAAGAAAACCATATTCGTTTGCAGTATAATCTCGATTAGGAAATAAAAAAAAAATTGTATTACCTTAAAATGGTCTTGCTAAATATATATTTTTTTTTTTTGGCACTGTCACTACTTTGCTACGACTGGTCCTTTTTCTTGTGTCATTCTCATACTCTAACATAAAACTAGTTATGAAATTGACCATTTTTATAAGACTACCTAATCGATTCGTTGTGGTTGGATTATCGTAATTAACTTTATGTACCAGTAAATGAATTGTAATGTATTTGCGGTTAAGCCTTGTATTAAAAACAAACAAACAAACAAACAGGAATATAATATGCTTAAAATGCCACTAATGTTATATACCAAGATATGTACACTGAAAAAAATCCATACGAAATATATGCGAAACCTTTCGTATAATTTACGAAATATTTCGTTATTTCGCATTACGAATATCTTTCGTAAATTATACGAAATCTACGAAATTTTGTTGCACATTTTACGAATTTATTTCTTTATTTTACGAAAGAATTTCGTTGTTTTGCACCACGAAAATCTTTCGTAAAATATTCGAAATTACGAAATTTTTTGTGTGCATTTTACGAAGTATTTTTATATTATAAGAAAAAGTTTCCTTCGCAAAACACACGAAATTACAAAATTTTGTATATATTTTAAGAAGATTTTTTTTTAATTTTACGAAATGATTTCGATGTTTGATTTTCTTTATTACGAAACAGTTTTGTAAAATGAAATAAAGTTTTTATATTTATATTTTTTTAATAATTTGTATTACATATTATATATTTTGGTAAGTTTACATCAATAACGTAATTTACTTAAAACCAACATAGCCCAGGAAAACCTCGGTTGGTATTACGGAACATGTTACCTGGTAGTAAGTTAAACACCTTACCCTAGTAATACTTCGCAACTGTTGGTATTACTGATTGCCCATTAGTAACACCAAATTCACATGCCTAAATGTCTTTGTGATATAATTAGTTTGTTTCTAATTCAAATTTAATATCATTAACTTTTCACTACAAATTTGACAAATTTTAAAATAATATTCGATCTAAATATTCAGGACTAAAATAAGTTTTCTTTAACTCTTTAACTGCAAGTTAGGAGTAACATGTTACGAGGTAAGTACACTTAAAAGAAAAGCTTCATCATATCTATGACATGTTTCATAGATTTTCCTCCATTGTAACGTTTAATAGTACTAATAATACATTTCATGTGTAACAAAATCAATTTCATCATATTTAGAAAGAATTTTAATTTTTTCCACTTTTTGAATATTGTTTACTATCGGGGAAAATTTGGGGGAAAAAATGCTTAATTAAAAACAAATTGCCAAAAGTACAAAGTTTTAAAAAATCACCATTGATAAAAAATCGCGAAAATTTAAAAAACTCCCAAAATAAACGCCGAAATTCGAAAAAATTTTTAAAAAAATCACCAAAATTAAAGAAACGTTAATTTTCTACTTTAAACCGATTTTTTTAATTTTGGCGATTTTTTAAATGTTTGCATTTGTTTCTATGTTGTTATTATACGTTATAAAAAATGAAATTTTTTTTATATCAAATTTTCAATTAAACAGTTAATTGAAAGTAAGTTTGAAATCGAACAATAGTTTAATTGAAATTTTTTTGACAATAATATTTTCTGCATATTTTGACATAATCTTTTAAATCTTTTTATTTAAATTTAGTTTGCTACGCACGCATCTGGTAACATAGTGTTCAGTATTTTTTTACTATATATACTACGATATCGCAAACTTCTTTAAAGCGACTCGTGTTCCACACACAGAGACCATATTTTTTTAATTTTTTTAAACAAATTTAAGCCTCAAACTTTGATCGCTATGCATAATGTGTTAACGTGGTCCAATGTGACTCAAATTTTCTCAATTTTTTTTTTGTAGACTAAATGTAAACAAATTTCGATCGGCGCTCCTTGAAATGCGACATTTTAAAATCAGGCAGCTAAACCAGGCTTTCTGTTATAACGATGTTGTTTTTTTTAGAAATTTTGTAGGGTTTTTATTTAAAAAATTGATTAAAGGAAATTTTAAAAGCATTTGAAATTTTCTAAAATATAAATCAAAGTGAATTGGAAATACATAATTTAGTTTAAATAAGACCTGGGCGATTTCAGGTATATTTTTAAATTTTCCTTTCAGACTACAATCACGCTTGCTTGGAAAATTTACAATGTTTTTAAAACAAGACATGAAGTATAGCCCCCGATCTTAAAAATAAGACGTATTTAAGGATAAGGGAAACAAATAGTGAATAATTTATTAAAATAATTCAAAAAAGTGGCAGCCTGGGTTCACTACATATTGTCAAAATGGTTTTCAAAATGTGTGTTTTCTCGAACATTTTAACACTGTTTATAAATACGTCTAAACTTAAGACATATTTTCATACAAAGATGTGTTAAATTTCACCGCCAATTTTAAAAATAAATACGTTTTTCATTTATTTTTGCTGATTTATCACCTATCCGAATATCATTAATTTTAAAGAAAAAGCTTCGTTCTAAGTGTGACGCAATTTATATATAATATTTACCTTTTAATTTGTTTTTTTGGCGGTTATAAATCTTTAATTTCTCGAGTTAAAACGTTTGTATAAAATAATACATTATTTTATATACACTTATAAGGTTTTGTTTGCCAGTGCATTTATCCGGACATAATTATATAAATTCATATATAAAATTAGTTTCGTAGAAAAATTTAATATGATGTCATATATAGGTGCGTATAATTGTATATTGCATTTAGAATACGCTAAAACTAATCCAATTAATAATTACGTTGTATTTATATACCTAGACATTGCAAAATAATATATATTTTGATATTATATCATATTTAACAAAACACAATTGTATTTTAGATAAAATTGTATTTTACCCCATGCAGAGTCACACTAGATTAGATTAGATCAGAAGGCACTATGCACCGCGACCAATGTAGGTATTTTGTGCTGCCTAAGATTACCTACAGATTCAAGCTACCTATAAAGCCAATTATCCTATTAGGCAAAATGTTCGTGATGTCGGAAGGCGAAATGAAGCGATAACCTAGAAACCTAAATCTCCTATCACAAAGCCTGGGACATTCGCAGAGAACATGCTCCGAGGTCTCAGACACCATCTCGCAAAACCTACACAAATCCGTGTCCGATTGACCCTTCTTGTGCAGATGGTATCTGAGATTACAGTGTCCAGTTAAGTACGACGCCAGGGTCCTCAAACCCCCCTTTCAAGCGACAAGAGTCGCCTCGACCCCCTACTGGAAAAAGAGATCAATCTTTTAGCCTGGCGCTGACCAGGAGAGTTTTCACAGTAACCAGAGAATTCAGACTCTCTCCATGCCCTGAGCCTTTCCCTAACATACCCCGCAGGTATTCCACAGAATGGTTCAGGATCAATAAAGGGCTTTCGGGCCCCGCGGTTGGCAAGACAATCTGGAATCCACCCCAAGGTTAGAGAGTTGCCCTACCGAGCCTATTGAGAGTCTGAATGCATTCCATGACCAACCCGGACGACACCTTATAGGCCATTAAGGCCCTCAGTGCAGCCTGACTGTCAGAAAGAATGTAGATGCGAGATGTGCGAGTTCCCCTTCGCAGGCATTCCAATGCACAGACACAAATGGCCCAAATCTCCGCCTGAAAAATGGACGGATATTTACCCATAGGTAAGGCACGCTGGAAGCCTGGTCCGAAGACGCCCGCACCCGTGTTCCCATTCGACTGCTTAGAGCCATCAGTGAACCACACCTGAGAACCATCTTCCGGTTCCCAGGATTGATTGGTCCACATGTCTCTATCAAACAATAACACATCAAAATTTCTATCAAAGATCCACTCCGGTGACACTTTGTCCGCAACCTTAGAAATTGGGTCATCTATTAGGATTCGCGCGATCCTCATGTGACCCCTTAGGTCGCCTCCCCTCATGCCACCGAATTCACTTAGTCTAGAGGAACCCATACTGGCAACCTCCATTACAGAAATATGCAATGGCGGGATCCCCAGCATAACCCCCAAGGCATCCGTCGGGCAAGTTCCGCCGGCCCCTGTAATGCCAACACACGCAAGACGGTAGATTCTCTTAAGAGCCTCCCTTGCCTTACTCTGTTCAACTTTTGGCCACCATGCAAGGGCAGCATAGGTGATCATCGGTTTAACAATAGTATTGAACGAACAGTAGACCATTTGTGGCCTTAGGCCCCATGTTCTCCCGAAAAGCCTCTGGCAGGCATAATATGCCCTGGTGGCCTTCTTGGAGACGTGGTCAAGATGTTCGTTCCAGGTGAGGGAGCTATCAAGAGTCACTCCAAGATACTTAACACTGCTAGAGAAGCCAACCGTTACGCCCTCAACGACCGGCATAGACAGGTTAAGTTTTCTCCATCTCGTGAATGGTACCAGGATTGTCTTCGACGGATTGAAAGACAACAACTTTTCCCGGCACCACGAAAGAATGAAGTTCAGAGCCTGTTGCATACGCTCGGAGATGGTCCTGTCATCCCAACCCACAACGGAAATGACAAGATCATCGGCGTATCCATAGGTCCTGAAACCCAAGTCGTTCAGACCCTCGAGTAATTCATCAATGACCAGTGTCCATAGTAAAGGCGACAAAACGCCACCCTGAGGACACCCTCTGGTCGCATTCACGGTCCTACAAGTAGTCCCTATTCCGAACGTGATTATCCTAGAGCGGAGCATCTCCAATGTCCAATTAATTATGATTGGAGGAATGCTCTTCCTAGACATGGATACCCTAATCGCATCGTAGGACGTGTTGTCAAAAGCGCCCTGTATATCAATAAATGCACAAAGCACAATGTTCTTTGCCTCCAGTGCCCGTTATATTGTTGTGACAACATGATGGATAGCAGTTTCGGTAGACTTACCCCGTTGATACGCGAACTGTAGCTCATGTATCGGCTTTCGTCTGAGGTAAGTGTCCCTAATATACTGATCCAAGACTTTCTCCATTGTCTTGAGGAGAAACGAGCTCAGGCTAATTGGTCTGAAGGACTTGGGTAGCTGCTCAGACTTTTTCCCCGCCTTCGGTATAAAGACCACTCTAACCTCCCTCCAGGGTCTCGGTACATGTCCGAATAATAGACTCGATCTAAATATCCTAACCAGTTGTGGGACAATTAAGTCCATCCCTCTCTGTAAGAGACAAGGATAGATCCCATCTGGACCCGGAGATTTAAATGAAGAAAATTTATCTATCGCCCACTTTACCCGGTTCTCCTGAAAGATTGCACCCGCCAGGCGTACGTACCTACCTGTCAGGTTCGGGATTCTCTGAATCACAGCGGACCCGCAGTTGTCAACGCATCCTGGGAAGTGAGTATCGAGCAAGAGTTTACAAGTTTCAGTGGGAGATTCCGTGTATGAGCCATCCGGCCTTCTAAGAGTGCAGAGACCATTTGTATGATCCTGTGACAGGGCCTTTTGTAGTCGCACCGCCTCTGGAAGATCAGAGATCTTCTCACAGTAGTTGCGCCACGTGGTCCTTTTGGATCTGCGTAGTTCTCTATTGTACTCAGTGAGTGCGGCCCTATAGGTGACCCATTCACCTGTTTCCTTTGCCCTGTTGAACCGTCTTCTGGCTTCTTTTTTAAGCTTCTCCAGACCATCATTCCACCATGGAACGTCCACTAGAAAATTTGTCAATCATATTTTGGATGTAAATATGTGTTTGATCAATACAATAGTACAATTAATTGTATCATTTTGTGTACAATTTTATACACAAAATTTAGCCCAACTTTTGTCTTTTGAATTGATTTCTTTCTGGTTCTTAACCCTAAAAGAAGAACATGTTTCATTTCTAACATTATGAGTTCTTAATTTAGTCTAAGATTATTTTTAATGTAAAACACTAAATTTAGTTTCAACGTTTTTTTCCCTTATTCAATGGTGTAAGTTAATAAATGCCACAAAATCGTCATTTTCATTATATCTTCATATTCAAATTTTTTTCTCAAACAACTTATGTTTTTTGGTAATTTCAAGAGAATTTTTTAAATATAATAAAATCTCCAAAGGACAATTAATTTGTTACAAATTATAAAGTTGTAAACTTTTTGCAAGTGGCTAAAGTCTAAAAGGATAAATAGATATTTCGGATTTTAATGAAGTTTTAAAATCAAAAACCGAATACAACTATAGCTTATTTTGTATATAATGTATCGGTATCAGTTCAGATATAAATTTATACCGCTGTATAATATCGTGTTAAATTGTATCGCGTCATTATTCGGATGCTGTTTAATCTGATATTATCAAATTAAAACTAAACTAATGTAAACTTATATAATTATTATGCCCATTTCTCGGATAAAACTGTAAAGCATCATATTAATTTTAATCGGGTTATTAAAAGTCGAAACTTTTTTACTTTTTTTACATTTATCAAGATTTAGCTACTCTAGACGTATATTAGCACATACAAATATAAATTAACGCAATTTTATTTTTCACGGTTTTTAAAAAGTTTTCCGCATAATCCTGTTTTTATTTAATTAAACTTAAAATTAATATTAAGCTAAAATTTTAACGTAATTAGAAAACAACGATGCATATCCAACTTAAGGGATACAACCGTTTTCAAATTTGACGTGTTTCGCGGATTGTGATCAACCAGATTAAAGCGTTGTTTCTCGATATAGACATCAAAATTCGGTAAATAATGAACACAATAAGTAAAAATTTAAAAATGCATTTTAAGGAAATGCACTCTATGCGGGAGGTTTTTGGTTGAAAATGACCTGAGAAAGCGATTTCTGTTAATACTACATGATTGCCCATTACGTGTTGATAGGTAAAACTTTAACAACAAAAAAAAAAAAAAAACTGTAACTCTAGTGTGCTCATATCCACAATTTTCCCAAAACTATTAAGATGAGCGTTTATAAAGGGTTTTTCAATAAGGATTTGACAACTTTTTTTTAAATGAAAGGTAAATCATTTGAGATATTTCCATCGGCTTCAATTCTTGAGTCAGCTTATTCTTGTATGGCTGTAAACCAAGATCCTTAAGCAAAATTCGCTATAAAGTGCCCAGTTCTTGAGAACGCCGCGGAATCGGCGGATTTGGATCGTTTGCTAAGGACGCCTGAACGGTAGAGATATTTTCGGCACTTCGACCAACCCGTTGTCTCACTGGCACGGCATCATCACACAATGAATATGTATACTCAAATTTTTTTACTAAACTTGTTATTGCTTGTCTACTAAGGCGAGAATAATGACCGAAAATTGGAGTTAACGCTCTTGAAGTTGCGGTCACCGACTCCGAATACATTTTTATAATTTGCATTCATTGTTCGTTCGTGTACTTTACCATGATGAAAATGTTCAGTTTACTGAAAAAAAGGAAAGTAACAGTAAGATGATCAGTGAAATAGTGCATTTACAAATTAAATTCACAGTTGTCAAGTACCTATTGGAAAACCCTTTACGTTCGAGAAGCAAAACTCCTGATTAAATTGATTTTAATCAATTTGATTTTTTTTTATATAATTTTTTTATAGAAAATAAATTAGTTACACTTTGATTTCTTAAAAAATCACCATAACCCATTATAACCCCTATTTGCTATAAAGAACAGCAGAATCTTTCGTAAGCTTGGCGGTTCGATAGCAAGACTAAATAGTAATACAAAGGGGAAAGAAACCCACGCATATAAAAATAATGCCTTACTTAACCCATACACTGAAAAAACTAAAAACGGGTTTTAATTAAAAAATATATGGAATCAATTAATATTTTAATTGATTTTGCACCTACCATGGCAGTGATAATATGAAATAAAATATTTATTGAAAATTAAAAAGTAGAAAATGTTTTAAATAACTTCTAAAAAAAAATATGATACTGACAAAAAAAGTTTGTGAAAGATACATTGGGATGTTTGTTTTTGTTAATGCTGCGTCTGTTTGCATGTTTGCTTGTTTTATTTATTTGTGCTTGTTCTATTTGTAAACTTCAAATGCATTTGGTATTTTATTTTGAAAATTTGATATTTAAGCAACAGTATATAACATAATAATTTGAGAATAGCTTCTAAAATTAAAATTAAAGTATTAATTGATTCAATTAAATATTTGTTTAGAAATAAATTTTATTCAAATCAAATCTTTAATTAGATATTTTAGGTTGATAATTTTTTCTGTGTACCCGGTAACTATCATTTTTATTACCCACAGACACAACACTCAGTAAGCTTAAGGGCACTGTTTGGAAAAGCTACAGGAAATTGCGAAATTTTGTTTTTTTCTAGAGCACAGGAAACCCTCATCGGAAACCCGCCAGCTCAGCTTTTCATCTAGTGTGCTTCTGTACCATTTAAAGAAATTTTTCTCAGATTCAGTGAAGAAAAGTGCGAAAAGTGCCTAGTGAAAGTGCGGAAAAACCTGTGAACTGTATTTGTTTTACCAATTTGTGAAAATTTGAGTTAAAAACTAGCCAAAAGTGAAGATCCGTATGGACAATTTGTGAAAATTTTAATTTGAATTATAGCCAAATAATATTCAAGATCCCTATGGACAAGATATTATAAAAATTAATCAAAATTTTATTACAAGAAGTTAAATATACCCTAAAAGCCTTAAAATAATTTCCAAAATTGCCAAATGTGTAAATAAAACTTGCATGCGCGCTAATTTTCTGCCCAAAAGTGGTTATAATTTATTTAAAATTTATTAAAATTCTTTAATTCCATACATTATCCTAACTTGGCTAAAAAGTGATAAAACTGTAAAATCTAAAATTGGCTACAATAAAATTTAACTTGACTTAAACAAAATCTTAAATGGCTACTATAAAATAGAATAATTACAATGAACGAACAAATTAAAAATTCTAAAATTTACAAATTAAATCTAATTCACAAATCATAAGATTTTAAATAACATTAATTTCATGTTTCATTAGTTTTTCTTTGCGTTAAAATCAAATTTTTATATGTCCTTTGAAACCTGGAATGTAAACACAAGAACAAAATTATTAAAATTTATTAACATTTATTTAGTTTTAATTTTTCTATAATTATACCAAGTGAGATTTCTTTTATTTTTTCATTTTGCTGTTTTCAATTAGTTTAAACACTCATGAGCCAGCGCGCGTAGAGATCGGAAAAAACAGTTGCCCTAAAATGTTAAAAGAATAAAACAAATTTAAATTTGTGCTAAATTTAACATTTTAGTACAAAAAAAATGTTTACATACATATTTTGTGAAATAATAATCCACAGCGTGAGAAAAATTATACTCGAGTAATGTCAAGTTTCATAAGTTAAAATAGATAGATTAAATTCGAAAGAAAACAAAAAGTTCAAAAAAGTTCAAAAATTAAAATATCTTTTTTATTAACTTTAATATCGGTTTCGTGTTATCGATTTTTATGATAATATTTTTAATAACAGTTAAAAAATAAATTAAATAAAAATTTAATTGTGATTATAAAAAAACATGAAATGAACGATTAAATCGATCAAAATCGATTAAAAACATTTACTGTCGAAATTCTACAAACATCTGAATAACAAAAACATGACTTAATAGTCATGAAATATATTTCATCGTTGGATAAAACGTATGTAATGTTAGCCATTTTATCATTTTATCATTTTAACATTTTTATTTCTGTTTTTTTTTAATATATAAAAGCTTTTAATCGCTGTTTAAAATTATTACAATCTCTGTTAACATTTCACAACGAGCTAAAATTTAATTTATTGTTAACTTTTTAAAGCAGAGCTATCGCTTTGTATTAACAAAGCTACTGTTAAACTTTACAATAAAATAGCCCGAAGCTTAAGTATATGTTAAACAATTTTTAACACAGTAAAGATTTACTTGAATAAAGCTTAAGCTAATGTTAATATTAAATAACATAATTAAGTCTTTTTGAAATAAATAAATGTTAACAACAAGGTGATCATGAGTTTTTATCTATTTTGCTAATCACTCAGGGAACTTCAGTTTTAAAAATATGTAGTTGTTTGCAATCTAATACAGTTTTATTTATTTTTAATGTAAATGTCAGTCATCTGTAGAACAAATTTAATTTTTTACTAACCTTGTAGTTCGTTTTAAAAAACAAACCATGTTTTTAGGGCATTTGAAGGTTAACGTTATTTTAAGTTATTTGGTTAGTGTATTTTAGGGTTATAGGTATTTTAAGTTATTTCGTTATTTTAAGGTTAAAAATATTTCCTCGAAAGGATTTTGAATGGTTATCTGTATTCTAGGGTTAGTGTTGGCCAACCATGTTTTAAAGTATGTATGTACTTTCAGCATTTCTAACATTATCAATTCAGGGTGAAGGGCGTTATTAAAATAAAAACTTCACGTATTTGAAATATATAATTAATATAATAATATATATATATTAGGCGTATCATGTCAAGTGACCCAACTTTTGAAAGCGATGTCTTCCGCTAGGGATGAAATTTGCACCAAGGTTAGTGCTGTTGGATAGTAGTTTAGACACAATTTAGCAATAAGATCGGTAAAGAACTCTCTGAGTTAGAGGGGGTCAAAATTTCACATTTTGGCCAAACATGTGTTTTTTTCTCATCCATGTAACTTATTACATATTGTTATTAGCAATATTTTTCCTAAATAGTTTAGATAGCTATTTCTTCAATTTTTCGACGAAAAATATTAAAAAAAAAAAAAAACATTTGACTATCGTTTTCCATATTCAAAACCTGTTTTGACTTTTTTTTCCAAAATATGCCCATTTTTTTGCTCAACAGAAAGCTTCCCAGAAAAAATATTCGTGTTTTTAGAAGCAGGATAAAACAAATGCGCTGATGTACGTGCTTACTATTACATAATATTGAGAAGCAGCAAAAGAACGGAATCGGTAAAGAACTCTCTGAGTTTGAGGGAATCAAAATTTCACATTTTGGCCAAACATGTGTTTTTTCTCATCTAGTAACTTATTACATATTGTTATAAGCAAAATTTTTTCCTAAATAGTTTAGATAGCTATTTCTTCAATTTTCGACGAAAAATATTAAAAAAAAAAAAAAAATTTGACTATCGTTTTCCATATTCAAAACCTGTTTTGACTTTTTTTTTTCCAAAATATGCCCATTTTTTTGCTCAACAGAAAGCTTCCCAGAAAAAATATTCGTGTTTTTAGAAGCAGGATAATACAAATGCGCTGATGTATGTGCTTACTATTACATAATATTGAGAAGCAGCAAAAGAACGGAATCGGTAAAGAACTCTCTGAGTTAGAGGGGGTCAAAATTTCACATTTTGGCCAAACATGTGTTTTTTCTCCTCCATGTAACTTTTTACATATTGTTATAAGCAAAATTTTTTCCTAAATAGTTTAGATAGCTATTTCTTCAATTTTCCGACGAAAAATATTAAAAAAAAAAAAAAAATTTGACTATCGTTTTCCATATTCAAAACCTGTTTTGACTTTTTTTTCCAAAATATGCCCATTTTTTTGCTCAACAGAAAGCTTCCCAGAAAAAATATTCGTGTTTTTAGAAGCAGGATAAAACAAATGCGCTGATGTAACGTGCTTACTATTACATAATATTGAGAAGCAGCAAAAGAACGGAATCGGTAAAGAACTCTCTGAGTTAGAGGGGGTCAAAATTTCACATTTTGGCCAAACATGTGTTTTTTCTCATCCATGTAAGTTTTTACATATTGTTATAAGCAAAATTTTTTCCTAAATAGTTTAGATAGCTATTTCTTAAATTTTTCGACGAAAAATATTAAAAAAAAAAAAAAATTGGACTATCGTTTTCCATATTCAAAACCTGTTTTGACTTTTTTTTTCCAAAATATGCAGATTTTTTTGCTCAACAGAAAGCTTCCCAGAAAAAATATTCGTGTTTTTAAAAGCAGGATAAAACAAATGCGCTGATGTACGTGCTTACTATTACATAATATTGAGAAGCAGCAAAAGAACGGAATAATTTTCGTATAAAAACAAAAATTTTCAGCTTACTGTTTTCCCTAACACGGATGCAGATTGTCAGCAGCTTACCCTAATTCCTTACAAGGATGCAGATTTTATTGATTTTCCCGAATGGTTTTCGATTGTTATTTTCAATTTATAACGAGCTTTCAACCTCCGTATATTTACAAAAATAAAGCAAATCAAATATATTAGCTAGGTTGATACTAGTATTTCGATCTGGCTAAAGATCTCATCAGAACCCGAAGTTTTAGAACAGTTAGAGCCTCCATAATAGGCAGAACTTTAACAAAAAACCTATTAATAATCAATTTTGCTCCATTCTTGTCTTCTTAGTAATCAAGCACGTGGTTAGGTCTTTTCCTAACAAGCATCATGACGTTACTAAACTTTGAAGACCAAAAATGTTCTATTTATATAAAAAAATTTTAGTTTGTACTCTGGCTCAAGTAATATTTTTACAGTTAAATTAGTTTTCTGTTTTTATACACATCGAGATTATTTTTATGTTATTTTCAATTTATAACGAGTTTTCAGCCTCCGTATATTTAAAAAAATAAAGCAAATCAAACATATTAGCTAGGTTGATACTAGTATTTCGATCTGGCTAAAGATCTCATCAGAACCCGAAGTTTTAGAACAGTTAGAGCCTCCATAATAGGCAGAACTTTAACAAAAAACCTATTAATAATCAATTTTGCTCCATTCTTGTCTTCTTAGTAATCAAGCACGTGGTTAGGTCTTTTCCTAACAAGCATCATGACGTTACTAAACTTTGAAGACTAAAAATGTTCTATTTATATAAAAAAATTTTAGTTTGTACTCTGGCTCAAGTAATATTTTTTACAGTTATATTAGTTTTTTGTTTTTATACACATCGAGATTATTTTTATGTTATTTTCAATTTATAACGAGCTTTCAACCTACGTATATTTACAAAAATTGTGTTTGGTGTTTTCGAGTATGAAATAGAAAATAATTAGTCATTTAGCTGTTTATGAAGAACTAGCACGTGGTAAAACAAAAATAAATAATTATATTATATGTCAAAAATTTTAACAACAAAAGACTAATATCTCTGGAATTTTATGTAGAATAAATTATGTATATTCATATTATTACTTTTAATCGTAATAATGTAGACATGAAATGTGATTTTACTGAAACCCATGAAATCACTGCTTTTTATAAGTCCTGAAATCCGAGCTTATTTTTCGAAAAAGTAATGCTTCCAAGTGGGAATTCGCCATAAAAAACTCATGGCGTATGTAAGCAGGTTTGTAAGGGATTCTTTTCGGCTTACTCCCTTACAAACCTGCCTGCATGTAAGCAGCGTTTATTTACTGGGTATATTTAAATTGGTATATATTTTTGTTCTTTTTCGATAGGTATGTTACATACCATCGGAGAGGTTAATTTGTCTAGTTTCTCAGTAGAATTTTTGTTTTTAAGGTTTTAGAAGCACTCACACGCAAATAGGAAAAAATTCATAATAGTGCATATGCTAAAAATTGAAAAACCTTTGGCTTGAGTTACAAAACATTTATTTTGATAGATATCCCACTCGCATCCCACTAAGCAACAAAAAGGCTTTCTTTTAAGCAAAAAATAAGCATATTTTGAAAAAAAAAGTCAAAAAAGTTTTTGATTTTGAAAAAAAAATCCAACATTTTTTTTTTGTTTGTAACATTTGTCTTTGAAATATTGAAGAAATAGCTATCTAAACTATTTAGGACAAATTTTGCTAAGAACAATAGGAAATAAGTTACATGAGTGAGAAAAAACACATGTTTGGCCAAAATGTTAAGTTTTCTTGACCGATCTTGTTGAAAAAATGGGTCTAAACTACTATCCAATATCACTAACTTTGATGCAAATTTCATTCTGATCGGAAGACATCGATTTCAAAAGTTGGCTCACTTGACATGAAACGCCCCATATAATATAATATATACATATATATAATAAAATTTGCAAACTTTTTTGTGCACGATGTTAGTTAATCTTTCACTTAATTAATTTCATCCAAAAAACCATAAATAATATATCAAAGTTTTCAAAAGTTTCAATCTAAAAACCAATTTTTATAACTTTTTTATTAAAGAAAATTTTGTATGAATTTACATGCATAATTTAAAATCAATATTTTTTAGGAAAACACACTTCAATTAGCTAGATCTTGGTTGGTAAACATTTTTAAATTTGTATTAATTTTGTCACAAACTACATATTTTTAAGGCAAAAAAATATTTGTCAAATTATTTTAGATTAAGCAGTTTTTTTTCTAATCTAAAAGAGAAAGTACGCATTTTTTTCATAAAATACACTTAGGGAAAAGCTTCAACATATTGATGTAAAACTTTATAAATATGATGAAAAACGTCATTGATTTTCTTCCAACGTAACACTTCGTACATATGCTGAAACTGTTTCATAAAAGTGCAAATTGATGAATGATTAATAACTTTTAAGGAAGTGCTTTATAAATGTTATGAGACATTTCATAAACAAGGTGAAGCAGTTTAATAAATTTTTATGAAATTTTTATATATATAGTATAAAAAGTTTTATAAATTATTGTGCAATGTTTTAAATTTTTCCTCAAATTTCTGAAAATTTTTTTCCACAAATTATTTTTAAAATTCCAGGTTTAGAAAAAAAAATTCGCTTTAGTTTTAACTTTTATTGTGTTTCTAGTCTTCTAGTGATAAAATAGATATTACACATGAAAATTAAAAATTTTGTATTTGTTAAAGCGAAAAAATTACATATTCTGCAATGTTATACATTTTGTTCTATATTTTTTTTTTTGTAATGAAATTAAACAAACGTGTATATTAGGGTTATATCTCTTTGCTATTTTTGTATAAAAAATAGCATTTAATTGCAAAGTATTTAGTGCACTCAAAATAACTTTTCTATAAAAAAATCAACAGTTATTTAAAAGTTTAATCGGTAAAGTTGTTTCAATGGAATATACAGTTGCATTACCAAATAAATATATTTTTTAACTTACTGTCTGTTGTTTAATAAACAAAATAAACAAAAAAAAATGTACCGTAATAGTTAAAATATTCAGCTAAAATTTTCTGTTTAAAACAAAAAGTTGTATTGATATGACCGAAAACAATCTATTGTTTTTATGGATTTTGTCAATTAGTTTTTCAACAGTAAACTAAAAAATACAATTGTTTTAAACTAAAAGTAAGTAGTCCTGTTTTTAACTGATTTTCAGTTGATTTAATGTGTATATTCAAACAAATTGTGATATTATGACTGTATTTCGCGAATTTTTGAAATGAATTCAGTTTTAGTGTCAAGTGATAGATGCTATGCGAGATATTTATTAGGGTCACAATGAAAAATCAACTTTTTTCCAAACCCGAACGGAATTGTACCGCTTGGTAAACATAACATGCTTAACATTTGAGCCACATCGGATAACTCTAAGCCGTACACCTTTGAGGTCAAAGTTCAATTTTTAGAAATTCAATATATATTTGTCTTAAAACTATCGACTTTTTTACAAATGTTGACAACATCCTGACAAAATTTATATTCCAAGAGTCCTAATGTTTTCGAATTTTTTATAATTACGGCTTTTTTGCTGCGCTGGTATAATAAGTTTCAAATCCAAAATTTTAAAAGTTGACAACGATGAGGTTCATATTATATTAAATTACTTTCTGAAATATTTTCATTAAATTTAACACTTTTATGTAATGGGGCTGAAAATTGCCCATTTATTTAAAAAAAATTTGTATCCATATTAAAAACAAAATGTTAAATTTTATTCCTTTTGTAATCCGAGGCTCCTATATTTTCACGAAATAATTTTTAACTAATATTGTCAAAACGTGTAAGTCAAATATTAAGGGTTTTTTCTATAACTTGTTCCATAGTACAGGTCCCTTACAGATCGATTTTTAGATATTTTATATTTCTGATCAGAGTTGTGTGAATTTAGTTATTGAAATGCTCACAATGAATTTGTTATGACTATAACTTAATAAAATTTTAAAAATAATCTCATAAACATTATTTACATGTAATGGTAATGGAAATGAAACTTAAACTTCATTTCCTTTAAGTTGATAACGAAATCAAATTTTTTTTTTTTTTAGTTATTTATTTAAATAACTTTCAAGTACAATACAATTCGAAATTAACTGGGTCTCTGCGCCTTGAGGCATTTTTGAGACTAGTTGGCAATATACTAAATGTACTATTTATAATTCATATCTAATTTTAAACAAAATTTATTCGTTTTTACAAATTAAAGAAAAAACTAGTTTACAAAAGAAGCTTTTCTATATTTTCAAATAAGTATTTTTAAGTTTTTTTTTTTTTTAAAGTGATATTCTATTCATGGTTCTTAAATGCATTGGTAGTTTGTTATATGCATTAGTACCCATATATTCAATACGTTGCTTAGTAGTTTCCAGTATGCATCTTGCTGTTCTCAGATTTTGTTGATTTCTGGTATTAAAAACAGATTGATTTTGATGAAAATGTACATTATGATAACCTATGTTGTATAATGATTTAAATATATACATTAACAATTGATATCCGTACAACGCATGGATCGGTAAAATAGATTTGCAAACATCCCTATAAAGGAATAATGTTGAAAAGATTAAAGGCAGATTGTAAACTATTTTCAAAGCTTTATTCTGCATACTTTGCAGCGTTTTTAGAACAGTCGTATTTTTGTAACCATAAGTAATTGCCATATAATTCAAATGACTTTGTATTAGAGCTTGATACAAGAGTAACTTAGTCTCTTTATTAAGTCTGTATTTCAATTTATACAATATTCCAATGGCTGGAGCAATCTTACTTTTCACCTCACAAATATGAGAATCCCAAGAAAGGTTGCTTTGCAACGTAATTCCTAAATATTTAACCGCTTGGATTTCATAAATTGGTTTCCCATCAATATAGATATTGAAGCAACTATTTGACGCTTGTGAATGTGTGCTAAATCGAACAAGTTTTGTCTTATCTGCGTTAATAACTAACTTGTTAACCCGAGCAAATTCTATTATTAAAGATACATTTCGTTCCATATATGTTTTTAAAACCAAATCGTATTTATACGGGTAAAAAAGACACACATCATCTGCAAACATATACAATTGGCCATTAAGATTTAAGTTACTGATGTCATTTAGATATATTGAAAATAGTAACGGTCCTAAGCAGCTTCCTTGCGGCACACCATACTCGACATTTAACATATTACTTTTTGTATTGTTTATTTGAACAAACTGCTTACTGGTTTTAAAATAACTTTCAAAAAATGTTAAGTCTCTTCCAGCTACACCATAATTTCTTAATTTCTGTATCAATATTCCATGATCAACTAGATCGAAAGCTTTTGTGAAGTCCAGGAACAGACCTGCTACTCCCCTCGAACCCTGGTCCAGTCCATTACATATAAAATTCAAAACATTCCCCACCGCTTCATCGGTTTCACAACCTTTTTTAAATCCAAACTGAAATTTATAAATGTAGTTATTATCATCGAAATACAATAAGAGCTTCTGGTATATTAGTTTTTTAAATATTTTATCAATAGCTGAGAGAAGAGCAACTGGACGAAAATTGTTTACTGAAAATGCATTTAAAATTTTAGAAATTGGAACAATTTTAGAGATGCTTACAAACTACTATTGATTTTGGAGTAACATTATCATAACCAGTTGGTTTATGAATTATCAGATTACCAATGATATTATCAACATCTTCAAGTGTTACAGGTATAATTAAAAAACTATTAGAACTTCTGGGTAGTGTTCTAAAGATATTACAATTATCACTAGGAAATGTTTGAATTTGTTGCCTCAGATCTTTTACGTATTGTATAAAGTACTGATTAAGACTGTCAGCTATAATTTGTTCATTGACAATTTTTACACCAGTTGATGTTGAGAGACTAAAATTCGTTTTCTGTACACTCAAAAAAAAAAAGTTTGTAAAGTCAGCAAAAAATTTTGCTGAGTCAGCAAAATTTTAGTAAGGAGAGTGCTAGCAAAAAAATTGCTAATGTCAGCAAAATCTTTTGCTGAAAATCAGCGAGCTGATTTTTAGCAACAAAATTAGTAGATTCAGCAAAAGTTTTGCTAACACTTAGTGGATTCGAAATAAAAATGTCTTGCTAAAAATTAATAAATTATTTGCTGAATTTTAGTAGACTGAAAAAAACGCAAAAAATTTGTAGAAAAATTGTAATTTAGTTAATTTATTTGCCGAAAATCATAAAAAATATTTTTGTGATTCTTTTAAAAATAATTTACAATAATTACGAAGTATAAAAATTTTCATTTTCCCACATTGACGACATGAATTAATTTAATATCTGAAAATATAAAGAAATAAATATATATAACATAACAAAAATTTTCTTTCAACTACTTACATCAATGGTTGTCTAAATGATGCTTTCTTTTAAAGAACGCAACTGCCGAAGATAATTATAGAAACGAAACGAAAAAATAAACAAAAACAAACGAAACGAAAAAACAACCCTTTTTTTGCAATAAGAAAAAGGAACCATACAAATCTACCTAAGATGTGTGTCTTTGTCTTTCGCTTTACTCTGTCTACATGTCTGTATATGTTTGTTTGCAATTTGACCACACTAGATTATTAATCTATTAACATTCATTATAGAAATACATATTAAATTTAAATATTTTCTTTTGTCTTTTGTTTTATTAATAGACAATTATTTTCACAAGCCGGTGACAACGCAAAATTTAAGTTGTTTTAATCCTCAATTTTGTTTTATGTATGAAAAAGAGATACAAAAGTCTTCCATGGTTGATTTTTTTATATGTCTTATTAGAGTTGTACTTATTAGAGTTGAAATAAAGCCATGGGAAGGTGCTGTTCTCAAAGTCGTAGCTGAGGATGAAGTGCCGAGGGCCCAATTGTTCGTGGGATACTTCCCGGACAAAGAGGATACCTCAAGTAACTTCATACTTGGACTGGTTGAAGCCCAGAACCGTGATCTTTCGGTTGAGTACTGGAAGGTATTGAATAGTGTCGTGAAGGGTGGTGTAGTCGAGATCACTCTTTCGATCGATCCAATATCTGCCGATGTACTCAAACAAAAGAACTATCGGGTGAAATTCGAGTTTGGAACGGCGCTGGTAAGACCTAATGTGGTCGAGCGCAAGAAACTCGGAACGACCAATGCATCTGCTTCAGCAACTTCGGCTAAGTGTGATAAGAGTGCTTCAAAGCCAATTACCTCAGACGATAAACCAAGCTGCTCGAAGCATGTGCCAAGGTCAGGCACTCAGCAGAAGAAGCTGCCCTGCTGAACATCAATCGAGGAAGTAAAGAGGCGAAGCGTCATTTTTATCCAGGAACCATGGGTGCATGCCGGAGCAATAAAAGGGTTCAACTCAAAACAAGGTAGGCTCATATATAACAATCAACATGAGAGGCCTAGAACGGCCATGTTTGTTAGAAACAATTTAACCATTCTTCCCATCTCAGAGTTTATCTTAGGGGATTTGGTTGCCATACGGGCTAGGGTGCCCTCCCTATCTGGTGAGCATGAGGTGGTACTTGCATCCGAGTACCTGCCAGGAGATGTAGATGAAGCGCCAACATCTGAAGTGAGAGCTCTTGTGGACTTCTGCAACTCCAGAAATCTTGGATGTATCATCTGCTGTGATGCCAATGCTCATCACATTACTTGGGGAAGTACAGGTAACAACAAGCGAGGTGAGTACCTGCTAGAGTTTATTAGTAGTAATAACATAAATATAGCGAATAGGGGTGACGAACCCACTTTCAGGAACGTAGTTAGATCGGAGGTTTTAGACCTCACACTTACTAGCTCTAATCTTTCCTTCGCCATCTCTGACTGGCACGTATCTTCGGAAGTTTCGGGTTCTTTGGGTACTATCCAGTCCTTCCGTAATCCCAGAGGACAGATTGGGATCTTTTTCGGTATTATGTTGAAGACTCCGCTAACTGCTCGAGGTGGCTTATTTTGAGCACGACACAAATCGATCAGGAGGCGGCTGATATTCAGTGTAATCTAATTTCCGCCTATGAGTTGAGCTGCCCAATGGGGGCAAGGAAAACCAAGCGTGATGTTCTCAGAACCGAGGCGAGAAGACTATTCAATAGGGCCAAGGAGACAGGCAACTGGGTGGCCTACAAGGCGGCTCTAACTGGGTACAATAAGAAACTCCGTAGATCTAAGAGGGCAACGTGGCGTAGCTACTGCGAGAAGATCTCAGATCTCCCCGAAGCGGTTAGGCTTCAGAAGGCTCTTTCACAAGATCATACGAACGGACTTAGTACCCTGAAGAGACCGGACGGGTCCTATATTGAATCGCCCGAGGAGACCTGTGAACTCTTACTGAATACACACTTTCCGGATTGTGTGTCACCTGAGAGGCTACCTAGGACTCCTAGCCTATCTGGGAGGGACATACGACTTGCGAACAGGGTGTTTCAGGAGGGAAGGATCTCATGGGCAGTGAGAAAATTTTCGTCGTTTAGATCTCCTGAACCAGATGGGGTGTATCCGTGTCTGCTGCAGGAGCATGGATCTTATACTCCCGCAACTGACCAGGATTTTTAAGTCGAGTTTGTTATTTGGTCACGTTCCATTGGCTTGGAACAAAGTTAAGGTAGTATTCATACCGAAGGCTGTGCGCAAAGCGGAACATTTGACCAAATCTTATAGACCAATAAGTCTTAGTTCTTTTCTCCTTAAGACTATGGAGAAAGTCTTGGACTACTATATCAGGGATGTGTACCTGCTGCGCAAACCCATTCATAGGTACCAATTTGCGTATCAGCAGGGAAAATCCACTGAGATGGCTGTCCATCAAGTTGTCACTATGATCGAAAAGGCACTGTAGGCGAAGCAAATAGCCTTGTGTGCTTTCGGTGATATTCAGGGCGCTTTTGACAACACGTCCTACGATGCGATTAGGACTGCGATGTTGAGGAAATACATCCCCAGTGCTATCGTTAGTTGGACTCTGGAGATGTTGACCTCTAGAGTCATTACATTCGGCATCGGGAACACTTCTAGGACCATAGGGGCGACTAGAGGCTGTCCTCAGGGTGGTGTGCTATCGCCTCTGCTGTGGACTCTGGTCATTGATGAGCTGCTTGAGCAGCTTAATGACCTGGGTTTCAGAACCTACGGATATGCTGACGATCTTGTTATTTCTGTCACAGGCTGGGATGACAGGACAATTTCTGAGCGCATGCAACAGGCTCTGAACTTTACCTTAAAGTGGTGCCAGGAGAAGGGATTGACTATAAATCCCTCGAAAACCATCCTGGTGCCCTTTACTAGGAGACGTAAGTTATGTCTCACTGAGCCATCGCTTCAGGGGACGAGGATCTGCTTCTCTGATAGCGTTAAGTACTTGGGGGTTATATTGGATAGGTCTCTGAATTGGAATGAGCACCTTGATATGATCTCTAAAAGGGCCACTAGGGCAATGTTTGCCTGCCAGAGGCTCTTTGGCAAGACCTGGGGCCTTAGAACTCAAATGGTCTACTGGTCTTTTAACACCATTGTGAAACCGATGGTCACATACGCCTCTTTGGCGTGGTGGACAAAGGTTGAACAACTGGGGGCTCAGATGACTCTTAAGAGGATTTATGGCATGTATTGGTATCACTGGTGCCTCAAAATCATGTCCGACTGATGCCATTGGAGTCATGCTGGGTATTCCTCCTTTGCATATTTCTGTAAAGGAGAACGCGTGCATGGGATCCCTAAGGCTGCGGGAGATTGGCAGCATTGGGAGTGGGGATCTGAAGGGGCATCTTGAGATTGCGAAAATGTTCGCTGATGACCCGGTTATTAGGGTCAGTGACAAGATACTGCCTGTGCAAGTATTTGTTAGGCACTTTGTTGTTGTGATTTTCGACAGGAGCACGTGGTTGAATGGATCTTGGGTACCGGAGGTTGGTGGACAGGTCTGGTTCACGGATGACTCGAAACAGTCGAACATGGATACGGGGGCGGGTGTCGTCGGACCCGGAATTCAGCGTGCTCTGCCCATGGGCAAATATCCCTCCGTTTTTCAGGCTGAGGTCTTCGCTATCTGTATCTGTATGGAAGAGTGTCTGCGGAGGAGGACACGGGGGCCACGATCTACATTCTATCTGACAGCCAAGCGGCACTTGGTGCCTTGAGGGCTCAAGATGTGTCGTCTGGTCTGGTTAAGGAATGTATCGACTCTCTAAATCGTCTAGGACTTAACAACTCCTTGACACTGGGCTGGGTTCCAGGCCATGAGGGGCATGAGGGCAACGAACGGGCTGACTGTTTAGCCAACTGCGGAGCTCGTCGACAATTCATTGGCCCGGAACCCTTCTGTGGCGTACCCAATGGGTATGTCAGAGATAAGCTCAGAAGATGGAGGGAGTCGGAGTTTGGGGCCTATTCGGCCAGATCGCCTGGGCAGCGACAGGCGAGGCTGTTTATATCTCCCTCTGGGGAGAGATCGCGGAAACTCTTGTCTATGACGAGGGGCGAACTAAGGACCGTAACGGGTTACCTCACAGGACACTGTGGCCTTAGGTATCAATTGTACAAGATGGGACGATCCTCTACGGATACGTGCAGGTTTTGTGAATTGGAACCCGAGACCTCTGAGCATGTTCTCTGCAAATGTCCGAGGCTCTCCGACAGGAGGGTGCGTTATTTTGGTGATCGAATAGTGACGCCATCGGACGTTTGGAACTGTTCACCTGGTAGGATAATTGGCTTCGTAGGGAGCCTGAACCTATAGGGTGTATTCGCTGGCAGCACAAAATACCAATTTCTGGTCGCGGTGCATAGTGCCACTATAATCTAATCTAATCTAGAGTTGTACTTTCTAGTATCATTTTCCTCTTCTCTACTAAATCTTGACATGCCGCGACATATGCTTCATTCTGCGTATATCTTTCAATCTGGTTGTCGTCCACACTATTAATGTGCTTATCAGTAAAATTTTTTTTAGCAAAATTAGTTAGTAAAACATTAGTATATTAGTAAAGCATTAGTATAAAATAGTTAAGTGCTGAATAAGTATAACAAAAATTTTAGCTAAAAAAAACACGATTTTAGCAAAAAAATTTTAGTTGTGTGTTGCATTTTATGTTACTCCTTGAATTTGTAATAGCATTAGCAATACAAGATATAAGATTCTCTGTTAAATCTGGTGAATCAACAACCATATCAACTTCAGCCAAACTACTTAGCAAATACTCTTTAACCTTATTGTAATCACATCGAGTTTTATTTACCTCAATATCTCTATTAGTAACAAAATTACTTTTCACTTTAACACATATTATATTGTGATCCGTTAACGGACATTCAACAGAATCTACAAATATTTTACCCAAAACATTACTCAACACATTGTCAATACATGTTGTACTGCTTGGCCTTGTAACCATAGACTGCTTTCAGTAAAAATTTTCATATAACGGGCAAGAAAAGAATGATTAAAATATGATGATATGATGAAAAAAAATGATTTTCGACCATCTTTGTTTTTAATAGAAACAACAATTTTAGTGGATAATTTTTAACCTCATAGCATAAAGGGGCGTTGTGGGCGTTGTGGTGTAATGGTTAGCGCGTTGGACTGTTACACAGATGGTCCCGGGTTCGATTCCCGGTGAGCGAGCAACAACTCTTCTAAGACTTATCATCTCGCGCAATTACAGTGTTGCCATGTTTGAAGCCCTTCATCTTTCACCACCTTTCATCTCTCCACTATCCCCTTTCCAAAGAAAGCAACACATTAATTAATAGGAAGAATTTCCTGAGTGTTGCTTCTCTTTAAAAAAAAAAAAAAAAAAAAAAAAAAATGTATTTAAATCAATAATTACGTGGTTCATGGTAAATATTTTATGTTTTTTTCGGAAAATTTTGGTTGTAAAATGCAAAAATGTATAATTTTGCCCCCTTTCGTAAGAGGGTTAATTATAATGAACATATTTCACAAATCAGTTAGGATACTTTAAACATCAATTTTATCAACTTTAATCAACGCACAGCGAATATACTGAATTTTTCAAAATTTGAATTTTGTCCTCGAAAGTGCACGGCTATAATCATCCGATTTGGGTCAAATGTTCACCATACAAGTTTTAGACCAAATGGCAGAAGAATTCGCTCGGGTTCCATGGGAATTCCAAACAAAAATTATTCCGAATACATAGGGTGTTTGTTATAGAGTGACACAAGTTTAAATCATAATAAAACAAGGATATATATTTAATTTAATATCAATGAAACGGGCTTTATTGGAAAGAAAATTTTAAGAATTAATGTTTAAATATGATTTCTGACATGTGGCAGCTACGGCTGGAGCATAGAAGGTTTGTGGTTTATCGACGTAGACAAGTGATTTAACATAACCCCAAAAAAAATAATCCAATGGGGTTAGATCACACGCTCTTGGTGGCCAATTAATTGGGCCATTACGTGAAATTATTTTTTCATCAAAAGTTTCTTTGAGTAAATCAATAGTAGCGCCCGCTGTGTGGCATGTTTCTCCGTCCTGTTGGAACCACATATCAGCAAGATTAATGCCACGTCGTTGAGGTACGAAAAAATTTCGTATCTTGTTCCTATACCGTTCACCATTGACAGTAACATTCTGACTGACCATCATCGTTTTTGTAGACATATGGGCCAATGACTCCGCCAGCCCATAAAGCGCACCAAACAGTAATTTTCTGTGGATGTAATGGTGTTTCGACAAAAGCTTCTGGATTCTCCTCACTCTAAATGCGGCAATTCTGCTTATTTACGTACCAATTCAACCAAAAATGGGCTTAAACTGAAGGACGATTATGTACGCCATAAAATGGAAGAAGTGCACGACGAGTTTGACGAGTAGAACAATTATTTTCATTAAAGATTTCAAAAATTTGCACGAGTTGCTCTGGTGTAAGTCTATTCAAAATAAAATTTCAAAGCAACTATCAGCTGTTAAATTTGTGGTCAAATAAAGCAGTAATGCCACTCTAAAAAAAACACAACAAATAAAAAAAACATTTTTCAAATAAATAAAAAATAAATTTTAGAAAAATTTTTTTTTGGTGCGTGAACTTTTTTTTAACTAAAATGACATAACAATTTTTTTTTATTATCAGTACAACATTGCCATAGCGTGGTGCGATAAAGAAATTTTGTCAAAAAAAAATAGTTATAGCCCTATTTTTTATCAATTAAAGTTAAATATTTGCATTTAAAAGGAAAAAAATCTTTTATTTTAAAGACAACAATTAAAATTTTAAATTACATTTAAAATATTGTATTTAAAATAAAGAACACCTCAAATGATATTCAACTGTTGTTTCAGAGTTTCAAATAATTGCTGGTAGTTTTTGAGTTTTAAAATTAAAAAAAAAAAATTAAATTTATGGTTTTTAAATATTTCACTAAAAATTAAAAATTTATTTTCACAGATTTAATGATTTTTTATATAAAACGTTAAAGGCCTATGAAATATTTCTCATGCATTTTTATGGAACTCTTCATCATTTTTATAAAAACTTCATAAATATGATGATAACAATCGAAATGTCATCAATATGATGAAACTTTTTGCCCTGATATAATTAACTCATGATGTTTTTTAAAGATTCATATAATATTTTTTAATCTCCTTTCTAACGTAGATTTTGTATTTGCGAAATATATATACAAAATTAAAGGGCTTAGTTTGTACTAGGAATGTTGCTAAAAATGAGACATTTAAGATATTTAGAAATAATATGCCTTATCGCCGTTGCATCAAATTTTTTTTGATTTTGTTGAACGATGTAATTTTTTTCCGATGCATTAAATTTTTGCAATTTAGCTATATACTAATATTTCTACCCAACTTGTTTTAATTTTTTCTACAAAACACAATAAAAACTACATTTATATGTAATGAACAAGGCAGCGACTTTAATGCACTAAAAATCGAATGTCTAACAAATGGCAACAACTCAGGTAGAAATTTAATAGCATTATTTTTTTTTATATTTTATTATATTTGACACGTTCAGTCACCAATTATTTGTGTAAAAAACTAAGACTGAACTAAAGGGGAGTGTTTTACACAAACTTGAATTTAATCGTTTTGCCAAAAGTGGCAAGTTCGCTCCAATTAACTGCTGGTCACTGTTGTTAATCGGGTAATAGAACAATACTGTCAACTTTGTTAATCATACGTTCTGCCATCGCATAACCGACCATCGACTATGCTTTTCCATTACTCTGCCGGTTTCATTTTTTTTTTGTCTGGGTGTGTTAGTAATAGATCTTGACCAAGTTGGGTTGCTGCGTTTTAAATGTGTGTTTTTATAAACATGTTAATTATATTTACTCAGATAGTACTGGCAAGCCACTGCTATTTTTGTAAAACACACAGTGTTAAAAATTACCAAAGGTATAACTTATATTGTTCTACATAGGAAAACACTATTTTCTTTGCAAAGCGTATGTTTTGCCGGTACCAAATGGAAAATTATTTTTTTATGTTTTGTTTTTACCAATATTACAACCAATTGGAAGCAGGTTATTTTATTATATTTCACACATTTAAATATGATGTATAAGACTAAGACCGAACTGTATTGCTGCGTTTAAAATGTGTCTTTTTAGACATATTTATTTCTAATATATATCTCTCTTATAATCTATTTTAAAAGCACCAATTTTTTTTAATTACCAGCGTTATGCCGACGGTGGCAAGTTCGTTTAAATCCACTGTTTTCCGCTGTTATCTATCGGTAACAGGACAATGCTGTCAAGATTGTTAATCTCACGTTCTGTTAATACATAATCGACCGTCACCAACGTTTTGCCAACACCGATTGTATTTTTCTGCCTAGGTAAGTAATTTGGAAAGCACAAAATTTTCGAATTCCCAACTTTATGCCAACGGTGGAAAGTTTTCTAAAACCAACGTTTGGCCACCATTATCGATTTGTTAACAGGGTGACATTTTTAATTAAATCATAATATTTTTTTTACAAAATATGCCAAAATAAGCATTTAAATCGAAAACATTTTGCATTTAAATATGCATTTATAGCTAAATATGCAAAACCATGCATTTATAACAAAATATGCTAAAATATGCAACAACAAATCGATCTCTTTTGTTACAAATTCTTTAATTCGGAAAAGTATTTGGTCAAACTCGATTTTGGGCCATTAACTACAAACATGCATTTGCATAAAACTCGCTGCCCTGATAATAAATATGCTTAGATAAAAATATATAACTGTGTATGTGTTATACAAAACAAAAAAAATAAAACATGGCCTACTCTTAAGATAACAAACAATAACATGTAATGGATGTGTTACAGGATGTGATAAAATGTCAAAAAGATATTGTCTATATGTACACTCAAAGAACAACACATGCTGTAAATATTTGTAGTTTTTTGAGTTGTAATATAGTATATTTATAGTGAAAAAACAGTTATAGGTGAAAAAACAGTCATTTGTTAAGGGTGATTTTTGGAGATGTATAAAACTTTGGAATGGGCTTATCGGCGTAGACTAGCGACTTCACATCTCCCCACATAAAATAGTCCATCGGCGTTAACTCGCACTATCTTGAAGGCAAATTCACGGGTCCGAAACGTGAAACTATGTGGTTACCAAACGTTTCCTTCAATAATTCAATTGTGGCACGAGCTGTGTGACATGTTGCGCCGTCTTATTGAAACCACAGCTCCTGCACATCATGGTTGTTCAATTGATGAACAAAAAAGTCAGTAATCATGGATCTGTAGCGGTCACCATTCTGGCCAGCATCGTTTTTAAAGAAGTACGGAACAATGATTCCACCAGCCCATAAAGCACACCAAACAGTCAGTTTTTCTGGATGTCTCAACATACACATCATCACTCAAAATACGGCAGTTTTGTTTATTCACGTTTACATTTAACCAAAAGTGAGCTTCATCACTAAACAAAATTATACGTATTTCCAAAAATACTTAAACTTAAAGTTCTATACCTGTATAAAAAACACCCTTTGGAAGAAATTTCAGTTTTGACTAAAATTGTAGTTCATTTAAAAAAATAAACCACATTAAAATAAAGTATTATGATTTTACATTCATTTTATACAGTAGTTTTTTGTTTATTTCAAACATAAAACAAATAAATGTTTGTTTATTTTTTACTGCTTATGTAGTTAATTTTTACTACAATTGTGGTTCATTTTTGAACAATAAAAAACAAATGAAAATGTTAGTTGCATTTACTGAAATGTAAGTCCTCATTTCTTCAAATGAAATTTCATTTGTTTTTAACTACATTTGCAGCGGTCTTTACCTACATAGTATTCTAAGTGTACATATTCTTTATATGTCGTTTATATCTTGATGTTGTTGTTTAATTTACTTTTTTTATACATTTTATCTCATTCCCAGTGGACAGTAGATTTTTTACGCAACGCTTAACTTAATAGTAATAATAATAACAATAACAATAAAGGTATAATAGGAATTTATTTATATTTTCCTTGATATTATAATAAATTAAATTGTGTAACAAGACAGCAGACTCAAATAAACTACCAAGCTAAAGCATAAGAGAAAACACTCGAAATGATAAACTTATCTGTGTGTTTTTTTTTTTTTTTTTGAATGGGTCAAAATAACAATAAATGTTGAAAGATAATTGTACTGGAAAAATAAATAATTGTAAATGTCTACAGAAGGTTTTTATAACGACTCATAAAACTGTTTAAATTTATCTGGTGGAAATACAAAAAAAAAAAAAAAAAAGAAAAAATGACATTTATTATAAATTATTATGATGAACAGGAATTGAATTTTTCTTCTTAAAGTTAAAGCATATTTTAACGTTACAATTATTGGTTTGATATAGTATTATTTTGGTGCCTATTTCAGGATATTTGACCAATATTTAAACAATCCACTCTCTCATTTTTTTAAGATTCTAAAAAAAAAGTTTTAATTTTTCCAAGTAAAAAAATTAACAACAAAAAACAACGAATTTAAGGTTACAAAGGAAATTTTTTAAAATCGAGTACCTCCAGAGCAGGTTCCATGAAGCAAGTTCCAGAATGTAAACTCTCACCAAAATTATGTTGCTCCAACCGAATTTTTCCAACAGAATTGAGTCGGTTGCCAGAACCTCACAAATTATGTAGCCACAACCGAACCGATTAGGTTCCACAACCTCACAAATTCGGTTGCAGCAACCAAACTTTTTGACGAATCGGCAGGACGCGGTTGTTCCTACGGAATGTTTGTATTATTTTAGTTGAAATTTAAAAAAAAATAAATTTGCAATAAAAAACGCACTCTTATTTTTTACATAGACATACAGTCAAAAAAAAAATGTTAGTAAAAAAATTTTGTTGAGTCAACAAATTAGCGAGCTGATTTTTACCAACAAAATTACTATATTCAGCAAAAGTTAATAAAATTACTGCTGAATATTAGTAGATCGAAAAAAACTCGAAAAAATTTGTACAAAAATTATACTTTAATTAATTTATTTGCTGAAAATCTTAAAATTGTTTTCGTTATTCTTTTAAAAAAAATTAACAATATTTTACAAAATATGAAAATGTTCTTAATCCCACATTGATTAAACTTTCTGATTTGCAGCTTTGGAAATATCACGCTTTTCATGTTTACATCATTCGTCCCATTTTTTCGTATATTTTGCTAAATTTTTCGAAATTGGACATTATGAATTTTTTCAAGAACATTAATCTACATAACATTATCTTCAGTTTGAGTATAATCGTGTCGGTGTTTATAATTTCTTAACGGTAATTAAAGGAGTTGAACATTTTCATGGTTAATTTCGCCCTTATTAATATTATAATGCTTAAAAATTTCTAAATGTTAAATGTTAAACTTAACATTCCACTGTACATATTTTTGTATTAAAATTTAATATCCATTTAAAATATTTAGAAAAGAAGAGTATTTGGATATATTGTATATCAAAAAAAAAAAAAAAGGTTTGTAACGTGAATATAAATAACGCGATATATCAAATACTACAAATGAGAAAAAAAAAATTTTGCCAAATACGGACCCAGCGTACCTAAATCTATTACAAAATATGTATCAGGTTCATAAAAAAATTGCAAATTCTTAATTATTATTAATGATAATATAATTTTATATGAAGATTACTTTTTTTCCTTGGGTAATTGAAGCATGTGTACACTTATAGAAATAAACCTGTAAAAATAGCAATTGCAGAAAAAAACTGCTAAATTCAGAAGCATTTAACTCTGTAAAATTAGCAAAAACTTTTACTAAAACTTTTCACTTTTACAAAAATGTATGCTATATTTACCGCAAAATTTAGTAGAATGCAAATAACAGTTTATTTTGCTAAAATCAAATTTTTGCTAAAAAATTGTAGATGATTTATAAGAGCAGACTTTTATTCGCATTAAAAAAAAAAAACAAAAAAAAAAACTTTAATGATTTTTTTTTTCGCACTCTTAATGATTTTTGTTTTAACTAAAACTAGCTGACCAGGCAAACGTTGTTTTGCCTTCAAATTTTAATTGTAATTAATTCTTTAAATCAAGAATTTTTTTACGCAAATTAATAATTAAAAAAATAAATTCACATTGGTAAATCATTTTAAAATTTGTAATTTCATGGGAAACCCAGCGCCTCTTTGCCCTTCTATCGCCTTCATTTGCTGAAGTATATAAAATGAATAGCTGAAAACAATGAATAGCTGAAAATGAATAGCTGAAAACAACTGCCATAACAACTGCGACGTCACCTATAACCGGTGCATTGAAGCGCCGCTCATGCTCACCAGCCGGTGTCTTGTCAGCTCTTATCACACCCGTATAATCATCTGTCGGCATCTGGTCTAGGGCTGTTTCGAATAGACGGATAAGGCTGTTGTGTACGTGTAACATAGCTTGTAGATTAACATAGGTTTTTTGTAAATATCTTCAGAACTACATAACCGATTTAAGAGTTTGATATCTCGTTTTGAAAAACATGACAACGGCTTTCCAAACAAATAATATAAAATAAAATAAAAAAAAGCAAAAAAAAAAAAAAAATATGTATATGTCATTGGTGGTGCAATATGAAAATTGCACAGACCGAAAATCAAAATTCAGACTTCACAGTGTCACCCGCCTGAATATTCTGAAGATTGCCTGAAGATTGCCTGAAAATTTCATCAAAATCGGCCGTTTTGGAGTCCATAAGTTACATACGCACACACATCCTGTTTTATATATGTATATAGATAGCTGACCCGGCAAACGTTGTTTTGCCTTCAAATTTTAATTGTAATTAATTCTTTAAATCAAGATTTTTTTTTAAGCAAATATATAATTAAAAAAATAAATTCGCAATAGTAAATCTTTTTAAAATTTGTAATTTCATGAGAAGCCCAACGCCTCTTTGTCGTTATATCGCCTTTATTTTCTGAAGTATATAACATTTTTGGTACACATTAATAAAATTTATAGGGATAAAACTAAAAAAGTAAAATTTTGAAAATCCTTGCAATAAAAGTACGACATTCTTCTCTAGAACAGTATTAGTTGTAACTTTGGTAAATTCTAACAGGGTGTGTTTTATAAAGATATCAGAAGTTTGCCAGTATATTTTTTTGTACTGTTGGCAATTCATACCTGGGCGGTTGTAGAACCTATATTATTTTATTATATTACTGGTTATAAAATTACTTAAAATTAAAAAAAAAATTGGGTATCTAGATTTAATATTATATGATAAGATAAGAGTTGATAACAACAGTTCGAAGCTTTTCTGATTAATTGTATTAAATTATATATAATTTGATAAATTTTTAAAAATAATTATATGTAATTTACAAAAACTTTTTTTAATTATAGATTGTTTGTGTGATAGCTATGTTGTAGTAGGTTCCAATCATTGCCGAATGGTTCTTCTATTAATTTCAATATAAATTAGACATATCCGAAATTAAACTGAAGCTTTTGAGAAGCACAACAGAATGCCTTCCCTTATTGATTTATTGTATGCAAGGCGGTGAAGGTTATTTTTTGCTGGGTAGTTGTATAACTTTTTTTGTATTGATTTATGTCATTGTTGGCAAATATAAGTTTCGGTCTTTTTACGAAGATGAATCTATTTTAACAATTTAATTCCAAAGACTTTAATAACATAATATTTTTTTCTTTTGCAGAAAAATTAACGTTTCTCCGATTTTTGGACTATAAGTTTTAAATTACAAGTTTTCTTACATAAGTTTTACTAAATTGTGCTCCCGAGGGAGTACATTGTTTTTGTGAAACAAATTAAATTTTTAAGTTTACTCCGAAATATTAAATTCTGATATTAATATATATTATATAATTATATCTAAAATCACTTACAAGGGGAGTCTCCCGATGGGTTCTCTCCCATCTTTGTAAAATCTGGATATGTCATAAAAAAAAAAACAAAAATAAGGACACGTATTTTTTTAGCGGCCCGACCTCATGTTTAGGGGTTAAAAAGCGGGGTCAAAGACAACCACATTTTTGGGCTTATTTCGAATTGTTTCACAAAAATTTTTAGACAAATAGGGTACCAAATGAAAGAGCTTTTAAAGACGCATTATATAATTATATCTAAAATGAATTTGAAAATATTATTCATATGGTACCACATATAATTAAATATAACTTTTTAAATGACCACATATCATATCTGAATTCAATAAAAAAATATTCAAAGCATGGGGAATTATAAATTCTAATTATTTTTAATGTTGGTTAACATGAAGTTATATCCCAGTAAAAATTTTCGTGTTTTTAGAAGCAGGATAAAACAAATGCGCTGATGTAAGTGCTTACTATTACAGAATACTGAGGAGCAGCAAACGAAACGAATCATTTTCGTATAAAAATAAACGAACAAAAATTTGAGCTTACTGTTTTCCCTAACAAGGATGCAGGTTGTAAGCAGCTTACCCTAATCCCTTATAAGGATGCAGGTTGTAATGCAGAAAGTTTCATATCGTGGACTATAAACGATCTGCACCAAATTTCCAGAGTGACTTCCGATTGTGTTTGTTGTTTTCGAGTATATAATAAAAAATAATTAGTCATTTAAATGTTTCGGAGGAGCTAGCACGTGGAACGGTAAAAAAAAATAAAATGAAAATATGTCAAAAAATTAACCAAAAAAAAATTAATATCTGTAGAGTTTTATGCAAAATAAATTATGTATGGTATATTCATGTATTACTTTTAATCGTAATAATATAGACATGAAATATGATTTAACTGAAAGCCATGAAATCACAGTTTTTATACGCGCTGAAATCCGCGCTTACTTTGCCCAAAAGTAATGCTTCCAAGTGGGAATTCGACATATAAAAATCATAGCATATGTAAGCAGGTTTGTAAGGGATTCTTTTTGGCTTACTCCCTTACAAACCTGCTGGCAAGTAAGCAGCGTTTTTTACTGGGATATAATTGTGTGTAGATTTATGTCGAATTATATAGGAACGCATATATAACTCTATATTGTAAATATAGTAATATATAATTAGGTATAATAACTATAATTGTATATAAGAAAATATAAAATAATATATTTCTAGTCAGAAAAAGACAAATGGACCACCGCTCGTAAGTGGTACAAGTGATTTCCTAATCCCAAAATGATAACATCATTAGACAAAGTATCAGACAAGCACTGGGGAAACAAAATTTCCAATGTTGTCAAAATATTGGTAAACATGTGATCTAAAAATAGGTTTCTGAAAATAAAATTTTAATTTTTGGAGCCAGCAGCTCTAACCACTGAACTAACGAGATAAAGTGTGTTTTTTATACAGGTGTAGAACTTTAAGTTGGCAACACTTTTTTAACTGGCGGCCATTTTGTCAGCGGTCAAGTGATTTATATTTAGCTTGAACAACGCTTCCAAATTGTGCAAATTTATTTTGAAGCTTAGTGTAGCAGTAGTGTATCCAACTCTATTGATTCATTCATATTACCATTGGAGATGCTCATCTGAGATAAGTGAACTTATTCCACGAGCCCGAGTTTTTATTCGTAATACTCGCTTACCTAGTAGAGCACATCCGTTTGTAGTTGATTATCCTGTGTTTCGCACAACGCATTACAGAAAAAATTCGTTTTTTAGTCGAACGATTCGTATGTGGAACAAACTTCCCGCAGAAGTCTTCCCTGTTACTTACAATTTAGAAAAATTTAAATCAAATAATAAGTAACAAGCAAAAAATATTACATTATGAGCAGTTGGCAGTGTCTACATTTTCCAAACATGATTTAATCTTTATATCATATAATTTTACATCTTTAAATATCGTCCCCTTAGTATTAAAATAGCCTATAAATTTTTTGATGTTTTGAGAAAATGAATTTCAAACTTTTTGTCGAAAGTAGCTCTCACTCAAATCTCGTTATGTCTGTAAATATTTATTATTTTCGACGTTTTTTTTTAAGACTGTTTAAAAATGAGTCTATTTTGTTAACTGATCAATTTTTATTATTGTAATCATCCTTTTAATGAACAAAAAAGTGGTGTAAACTGCAAATACATCAGATAAGCTATTTTATTTTTTAATGTTTTCTATCAAGTTTCTGATACGTTATTTTATTTTGTATGGTATACACTATTTTATTCAAGAAATACACCACAATAATTAGTAAATTTAATATGAATTTTTATTAGTATAAAATTATGTTTTAATTACAGTCAGATCGTAAATTATTAGCATGGTCTTTAATAATTGTCGTCTGCGTCCTCTTCTTCGAATCTGTCTGGTTCATCTAAACAATCGCGATTATTCCCTCCTTGTAAATTCAAAAAAAATGTCTGTGAGCCGGGAGGAATTACATTTTTTTTTGCATAAATCTTTGAGATCCTTCAGTTTTGTGTCAGAAATTGGTAGTTCTTTTTATATTTGTGAGTTAATGTAAAATTTGTGACCCCTTTCTTTTTCATTCTCGAGCCATCTATATCAATCACTTTGAAGTCTTCGTTCCATTGTTCCTTGTATAACAATTGTCTCTTTTCACTTTTTATTACTTGGAGAACCTTGATTTTAAGCCAATTTACCGATTCATTGTTGACATTTTTCTTCAAGTTATGGTTCAATTTTGAGAACGCCGTTTTGAGATCAATAATATCACTGTAGTTAAGCCTTTCTACAGCGTACGGATTTTTTCGTCTTGCCAGTCTAAGTATAGTTGGCCATTCTTCTGGTGAATATACACAAATATTTCTCTTAGTTCGTTCTATAGCCGAATGCATGGAATCTGCTTCCATTTGTGTGTGTCCACTTTGAAGATATTTAATCGTTATTGAATTAAAATGCAATGAATGATTTATATGAAGCAATAATGTGGCAATTAATCTGTTTCTATTCTGTCCTCCACAGCAGTCTGAATACAGAATAACATCCGTTACTGATTCGGGTAAATTGTTCAGCATTTTTAATAAAGTGGTTCCAATTTCCTCTGACCCACGCTTACCATGGTTTTCATCCCACAGGAAACAATATCCAGCTCCATTAGCTAAATCGTAAAATGTGTTGTTGTATGTGGCGAACTTCCGACTGTAATACAAGGTGCTTACATTGCTACATGGTGTCAATAGCACTGATTGTAAGTCAAAAGTAAATACTTTTATATTGCTGTTATTTTTAGAAAACTCCTTGTCAGCATGTTTGTGGAGTCTTGCTTGGGCTTTATTTGCTAAGTGTTCATCATATGATTTCTTTATTGAAGCCTTGTCCTCTGTATTTTTGAACGTTTCGCATGTTAAGCATGTGTCCTTTTTTGGATGATGGAATGAATAATTGTAATTATTACAAAATATGTGGCGATACATATGTTCTTTAACTGAGAGATCTGGGTGGCGTTCTTTAAATAAGATATACATTTTTGTAATTGTTAGGTCTGAGCTCAGATAAAGGCGTTGGGACTTTGCTCGAGTATAGTGACTTTCTACTGCTGGAAATGACTCTATGTGTTCTTTAATAAGAGTTGCTATCTCCGCGTCTACTTTTCTTTGCATTCCGTGTTTACCCCTCATGTCAACAAATTGTCTTTGATTTTTTTTTTGGCTAATACATATATCGCGCAGTCTGACACGTGTAAAGTATTTAAAAAGAACTTTTTACAGACCTGTTTGTCATTTAGAAAGTATTTTAGAGTGTTCGACCGCCGTGATTCTCTCGTTAATGTCCTGTTGCACTTCTCCACTTTTATGTTATTACTAAGGAATAGACGTTGCTTGCAGTAACCGCCCAAACTCCAATAGTCTGCATTGATTTTCTTACGATCTTCTTCAGAGAAGTGTTCTGGACATTTGTGATGACAGCTGCAATTAGCGGGCTTCGGTAAACGTTCCTTAATTACTTTACCACTCTTTGTAACATAAGCCTTTCCTTGACTCCTGTCACTCTTTCTTTTGTTCTGCATCCAAAGCTGGCTCTTACGCTATTGAATAAAACAAATCCATAATTGCAGGAGACATCTTCTTAAATTACCTTTTAATTAACTCACCTTTCTTTTTCGTGTTACTGTCAGTTCTACATTTTCATCATTGCTTTCTTCTGCGATTTCGCAGAGCACTTCATGTTGCTTTACCGAAGATTTTTCAATTTCCTCTTCATCCGTTTCTGGAATATAATAATCCGACGATCCTGCTGAAAAGTCTTCTCCATCCTCTTCGTCAGTTTGCGATATATTTGAATCCAATGGTTCCACAGATAATCCAACAGAGTTTGGAGCAAGTTTGACACATAGGGCTCCTGTTAATTCCATCGCAAATTCTGTTGACAATTAATATACATTAATATTCCTTCCTGCAATTTAAGTTAGCAGATACTCACCAGAGCTTGATAAATCCATGATTAAATAAATGAATGATTGGGAACGAATGAACGACTAAATGATTATGAACGAGCGAATTTCAACAACGAACTGAAATCCTTAATTGTACAAATTATTTCTATTGCATTTACATACATGATAAAACAACGTAAGCATTGCATAGCCTACTTTTGTTTTTTGTTATTTTTAAAACACATGTTAATTGTTCTGACAATATAACGGCCTATAAGATTCATACAAATGAACAAATTGAAAATATTTGTTGAACAACAACGTATATCATTATACGTCATTTTAGGTGTTTGTGTCATGATAAAATTGATTTTTTTCCTAAAAGTTAAAATAGAGTATGTGAGTGTACATTACTATTATATTGAATAAACAGAAAATTTACTTTATGTAAAATAGCGTATATGCGTTTACATGATTTTTGAGGAAAATAATTTAATACAAATTTATACTATATTTTTTTGACTGACGTTTTGACACACTTTGTGGAACTAGAATTTGACAAAATTTTGACCACATATAAAATCGACGATGGAGAATCCAAAAATTCAATAAAAAAATAATAGCCTATGAGCACATAGGCTATTGTTATACTAAGGGGACGATATGGTTCAAACGTACAGCTATCGGGATTTTAACAGTGTTAGTTCCACAGAATTACATCGTGCTCTAAATAACACAGAGTGGGACCGAATTTACTACTTACCAACGGTTGACGAGCAGCTTACTTTTCTTAATACATTAATACTGCAGATTTATAACATTCATGTACCAATAAAGACAAAAACAATTAGGGATAGAGTTAGGCCATGGTTCACAAATGAAATTAAATTGTTAATAGTTCATCGAGACAATCTATACCATAATTGGAAACGCTACAGAACACCTGAATTTAAACTGGAATATCGTTTAGCACGAAAAGGTGTTGTCTCAAAGATTAAACATGAAAAATCTTTATATTATTTTAATAAGTTTAATACAGAAGTTGACAGTAAAAGTAAATGGAATCATATACACGATATTGGCATTGGAAAGTCAGTGGACCGTTCGTTAGAAGTTGATGTTAACTTGTTAAATGAAAACTTTACCAATATTCCTTCTCCGGTGATTCAGTCTCACTTTTATGACGAAATTCCAACTAATATTTCAAGTAGTGTATTCAATTTTCAATTTCTAAATGTGATTGAAGTAGCTGAAGCGTTTTAAAGCGATTAAATCTAATTCAGAAGGATTATATAACATTAATCCTAAATTTATAAAAATGATTCTACCATGGATAATTCGTTACATCACACACCTTTTTAATACAATAATAATGACTAATACTTTTCCTATGGAGTGGAAACATGCCAAAATTGTTCCGGTGCCAAAAACTGGAAATGAATATCGTCCAATTGCGATCCTCCCCTATTTATCCAAAGTTTTTGAAAATTTATTACACAAACAAATTTATAAGCATGTTAATGACAACAACTTATTAACTGATCGTCAATCAGGATTTAGACCTCACCGTAGCTGCATTACAGCATTAACTGATGTTATAGAGGAAATTAGAAGACATTTAAATGAGAGGAAAATAACGTTTTTGGTATTATTAGACCATTCAAAGGCTTTTGATACTGTGCACCATTCATTATTATGTAAAAAATTGTTAAAATTATTTAATTTCTCTACATTTGCTGTCAAATCGATGTCGTCGTACCTCTCAAATAGATCTCAATCAGTTACCAACGGTGGGTCTGTTTCGCCGCCTTTGCTGGTTACTAGAGGTGTCCCGCAGGGTTCAATTCTTGGGCCCCTGTTATACTCGTTATATTCTAACGATCTTCCTCAACAACTTTGTTACTCCAATATACAAATATATGCCGACGACGTTCAGTTATATCTTAGTTGCTCCAAAAAATGAATTACAACTAAAATACAAGAATTGAATCATGATCTTGATAAAATTAGTTTATGGGCTTCGGCCAATGGTTTGCGACTCAATCCTAACAAATCAAAATATATAATAATACCAAAAAAATCATTTCAAATAAATAATGAACTAAATATATTACTTGGTGGTTCAAAAATTAATATTGTTGATTCTGCTAAAAACTTAGGAGTAACATTTAACAAAAGTCTAACCTGGACTAATCATATTACCCACGCATGTGGCAAAGTATACGGTATGCTGCGAAGCTTATGGGCCACTCAACACTTTACCCCTCTGAGTATTAGAATATTACTGGCAAAAACGTATCTTTTACCGACACTTTTATATTCATCCGAAATTTTTACTGGATGCAACTCACATGATATGAGAAAGCTTACCGTAACGTACAATAACATCGTCCGTTATATATTTTCTTTGAAAAGGTTTGATAATGTATCGCAGTATTCTTATCGTGTACTGAACATGTCTTTTTCAAACTACCTTAAGTTTAAAAACGTTATTTTTCTTTTCAAAATTGTTATGACAAAAGAGCCTAAATATCTTTATGAACGTTTACAGTTTTCAAGATCAAGCAGAGGAAAAGATATAATTCAATTTCGGCATCGTGACCATGCTTCAGAATGCCAATTCTTTATATTAACCATACGTCTCCGGAACCATCTTCCAAATAATTTGCAAACAGCTAGCAACGCAATAAGGTTTAGAAGCTTACTTAGGGAATATTTTTCATAAATTTTTAATTTTAATTTTACCTTTGACTTTATTTTTATTAAGTTAAAATTTAATTATTATATTTATTATTTATATTATTTATTTTATTTTTTCTTTTCATTATAAATGTAAATCTTTTATTACTATTGATTTTGCTATATTGTCTAAGTTAACTTGCCTGATTCTAATACTATAATTTATAAGATATTGTGTCTTGTTGTATTAGAAAATCAATTTAATAAATACAAATACAAATATCCACAAATACTACTCCCTCTTTCTTCCTTCCCATACCCTATTTTCCTGATCAATACAATGCACTGCATGAGTAGGGGGCATTCCCTGAGTATTGGTTAAATTAAAAAAAAAAAACAAAAAACGAGAAGTCGTACTATGCGTACAGAAGAAGTCATTGCTGCTTCACAGCATAGCATAGAGGAAGACCCCAATCAGTCTATCCGCCATCGTGCAAATCCATTCACTTTATGGAAGATTTTGCGGAATGATCTTGATTTGCGTGCTTACAAAATCGAACTCGTGCAACAATTGAAGCCACACGATCACCTAGCAAGGCGTAGATTCGGTGATTGCGTGTTAATGGATAAGTCAATAAACAAAACTACCGAAAAACTGATTGTTTGGTGTGCTTTATGGGCTGGTGGAATTATTGGTCCGTACTTCTTTAAAAACGATGCTGGTCAGAACGTTACAGTCAATGGTGACCGCTATAGAGACATGACTACTGACTTTTTCGTTCACGAATTGAAGAAGCATGACGTTCGGACCCGTGAATTGGCCTCCAAGATCGTGTGATTTACCGCCGCTGGACTATTTTCTGTGGGAATATTTGAAGTCGCAAGTCTACGCCGATAAGCCCAAAATGATTGACCACTTAGAGGACAAAATTCATTGCGTTATTGCCAATATACGGCCTCAAAATTGGACCACCAGATTAGACAAAGTCCGATCCAGCCGTGGCGGTCATATGACAGAGTCATATTTAAATTATAATAACAGAAGATTATCTTCCGATTAAAGTAAATTTAATGTCAATTTAAAAAAAATCTTTGTTTTATTAAATTTCAAAGTTCTATACCTCTATAAAAACACCCTTTAAAATTTGTTTGTATGGGTTTACATTTAATATGATGCATTTAAATTAATGTCCAGCACAAGTTTATCAGAATTATGGCCCGATAAAATGTAATTAGATTGTATCCGTTTTGTATCAGTTTATATCTAACTGATACAAATAGATAAATTTATATAAAATTCAGATACATATTATTGTATACGGGTTTTGTCCAGATATAATTATATAAGATTTTATGTTAACAAATACATCTATATATAATTAAATCCCAGTTTTAGTCTGGAAAAATTGCACTAAATGTTACATTTTTGCATATGATTGTATGAAAATATACACAATTTTATACAAATATATGATTATCCTATCATATCCGTTAAGTCTATAAAATATTATTAAAAAACATATTAGTTTTTGTTGCGGCATAAATATTTTTTAAATTTTAGTGCACATTTGATTGTCCCGAAAGTGTACAATTTTACGTTATACTGATCAAACGATGAGTATTATCCTGCTGATTATGGCAAAAATAAAAATTAAATCGAGAATACTTACAGTTCGCTACTTGTAGTTTTAAGATTTTTGTTCAAAATTGGGCTCAAGTTTGGTAATGCTGAGCAAATTTTTGGAAATATATTTATATAAAATTTTCATAGAGTGATTTGGGTCCACTACATCTTTCAATTTTAAAACTAAATATGGATGTGGTAAGCCAAAATTAATATATGGAAATTTTATAAATGTTTTTCCCATAATATGCTCAGCATTATCCATAAGCTCTTATTTGTCCAAACATTTTAAAAATTCGCTTCAAAAAAATGTTGGCTTTTATCCAACGAAATTCGCCTTTTTCTTAAATTCGGGACAGGCTTATCTACATGTATCAGACTTTAAATGAAAAAAGTTTCATCCAAAATAAGATACACATTATTCTAGTATGGAATGATATATAGTCATAAATAGGTAAAGATTTCGTTTTATATAAAATTAAATACATTTTTTTGAATATTACACTATATGTTATTATATATAATTTTAATTTGTGTTATATCTAATAATACATGTATTCGTACATAGTTAGATTAACCATATATAATTGTATATGTCATATACGATTATATATTCGTCGATATGTAATAATAAGGTGTAATTAAATGTGGCAACGTATTAAAAAATTTAGAGGAAACATACATAAACTAATATATTCACATATAATATCTTGAAACATATATGTCGATTTATGTTTTAGGTAACATTTTGTTAAGAGCATTTATTTTCGAAACACGCAGGCTTTGAAAACAATTTGACATATTTTGCCTATTAGTTTGTGGGAGGAGAAAAGTTTTCTCATTCCTTTTTTAGAAGTCATTTCCTTTTGTAGAAGTCAACCTCCTTATAGTTACAAAAATAAAGCACATCAAACATATTAGCTTGGTGGATACTAGTATTTCGATCTGGCAAAATATCTCATCAGAAACCGAAATTTTAGATAAGCTAGAGCCTCCATAATAGGCAGAACTTTAACAAAAAACATCAATTTTGCTCCATTCTTGTCTTCTTAGTGATTAAACACGTGATTATTATTTTTTTAACAGGTATCATGACGGTACTAAATTTTGAAGACCAAATATGTACTATTTATATAAAAAAATTTAAATTTTTACTCTGGCTTAAGTAATATTTTTTAAAGTTTACAGTTTTTTTTTTTTTTTTTTTTTTTAATTAATAATCATATAATTACAAATTATATACTATTACCCTAACCGAGCACTAGCTATTATGGCCTTCGGCGCGTTGTAACGAAAACAGACCGGTGCCTCTGGTGGGAATCGAACCCACGACCCCCGCACTGATAAGCCAGCACGCTACCAACTAGCCTACCGGGGCGCACAGTTTACAGTTTTATTAGTTTTTTTATTTTTAAATACATCCAGATTATTTTTATATTATTTTTCATTTATAAAGAGCTTTCAACCTTCGTATATTTACAAAAATAAAGCAAATCAAAGATATTATCTAGGTTGATACTAGTATTTCGATATCCCTAAAGATCTCATCAGAGTTTTTTTTGTTGGATGAAAATTATATAAATATTTCGAATTCTGGTAAGGGAAATGCATTTTATTCTTTAAATAGGTTTTTCTGACAGATTTGTCTTTATTTTAGGCTGATATTCGTATGTTGTTGTTTGGGACTTTCGTGTGAATAGTTTGGTATTTTTTTTTTTCTTGCGTTTTTTGTGGTAATGGATCAAATAGGAAATTTTTAATTTATAGATTTTTTGAAGTGTTGGTGGGATTTTTTTGCCCACCAGTATTATTATTGTGCATAGTGTCGTTTGAGGAAATTAGTAACATGGAAAATAAGAAGAAGGAGAAAATATAGCGATTGTGTTCATAGGATTGTTTCGATTTTTTTTACGTCAATAAAAAAAGTGACCAAGGAAATTAACATGAATTATATTGCATCGTAAATTTTTTTCAAAACCAGTGACATTATTGTGTTTCCCGGAAAATTTAACAATTATCATAAACAATTTATAAAGTGAATTTAAAGTAATTGGATAATCCAAAATAAGTTCATAATTAAAATAATTTATGTTATAATATTATTAAATTTTTCTTTTAACATAAAGTTTTTTTTTCCAATTCTTGAATTTTAAATATTTAATCTTTATTTATTAAATTTTAATAACTTTTATCGTTTAAAATAATTTTTCTCTATATAAATTAATAGTTCTGTTTTTATTTGAATTTGTATTCCCCGAGTCACTCTAACAGTTTTTTTTTTATTAACTTCTTAGAATTATGTTTGTGGCTATAGCTATCTCTGGCACTCTTATACACTATATGAACAACTAACTTCGTCCCTCATTCCAACTACATTCTTTTCGAACTCATTTACCCCTTCATAATTTTAATATCTGCAATCATTATTTCCCCTCTCTGAGAGGATATCAATACACATTTTTACGCCCATGCACATAAAAATGGATTGAAAAGCATTATACGCAGCGTAAATCTACACCGTCTCCAGACGCCATTAGAGAAGAGTGTGTGTAAGTGCGAATGTTTTCCCTGCAGGAAATGTCAATAGTGAAAAAGTATTGATTCACTATTGACTGTGTCACCAGTACTACTAACCAAATATTCCCCAGGCAATGTAATTTGCTATAGACATTTAACATGTACGTGTCATTGAAAATCACTAGTGACATTAGAACTATTGACTAAGTAGTGAATAGGTAGTTCTTATGGGACCATATGTAGACATTGGAACCAAAGATTCACTAGTGACTAGGTAGTTCTTATGGCACCATATGTAGACATTAGAAACATAGATTCACTAGTGCCTGGGTAGTTCTTATGGGACCATATGCAGACATTGGACCAAAGATTCACTAGTGACTCGTTAGTTCTTATGGCACCACATGTAGACATAAGAACCATAGATTCACTAGTGACTAATTAGTTCTAATGGGACCATATGTAGACATTGGAACCAAAAATTTACTAGTGAGTTAATAAAGTAAAAAGTGTAGACGCTTAGTTGACAATGTCAACAAAATAGTAGACAAAAGTGGAGACTTGGAGACACTTGACCCCAAGCTTCCTGCAGGGTTGTTATACTATTTTTATTACACACGCTCACACATATTTTAACATTTTCAACACACATTTAAATCCCAATATAAATTTTCGAAGTTAAACTTCATAATTTTCCCCATTAATTTCGGTTTTATCATAATATTCAATGTTTCTTTGCCGTTCCATATAAACAACGAAATTTTATTTTTAATATTTTTCTCCAAACTATTAGGTAATTTTATTTCGTTCATAATAGAATTTTATATTCAGTTTTGTTTTCGAAGTAAGTTCTTCTATATTTTTTGTTTAGAGTTGCCCTCGAGTTACTTATTAAGTAATTACTGGGATGTTCCGTAATGTAAATTGGGATTATGGATTACATATATTCAATACAAATTTTTTTATTTTAAATTATTTTTTTCACATTTTATAAATTTTTTTTAAAAGTGACTTTAATGACTTTTAACTTTAATATTTAATGTTTTTTTATATTAATATATTTTCAACGATTTTATTATTAAACCATTGGATTGAGCTTGGTTAATTTAAAATGGAATCCTAATTTTTTTATTTACGAAAAGGAAAGTACTTGGTAGGTAGATTAGAGTTAATTTTGGGCTGGCTATAATATCATGCGGTCTTGCTAGCATGGTTGGGTGGGTTTTAGCGCGGGTTAGAATACACATATCGCACACCTAGTTCAAAAGTGACTCAACTCAAAATTTTAATTTTTCGGTTTTATATGCTTAAACTATGCACAATACACATGTTTATCTATAAAAAAAATATCAGTGTATTTTGTTGTTTTTAACTCTTGCTAAAAAAACAGTTATGTCTTTCTTTATGTTTAAATTAGTATAATGTAGCAAATAGTTTTTTTTTCGATTTCTGCAAAATGAAAAATTTTGAGTTGAATCACTTTTAAACTAGGTGTGCGATATAAAGCTAACCCATATTTTTTTTTTTTTTTTTTATAATTTAACCAATACTCAGGGGATGCCCCCTACTCATGCAGTGCATTGTATTGATCAGGAAAATAAGGTATGGGAAGGAGGAAAGAGGGAGTAGTGTTTGTGGATATTTGATTTAAATTTTTCTAAATTGTAAGTAACAGGGAAGACTTCTGCGGGAAGTTTGTTCCACATACGAATCGTTCGACTAAAAAACGAATTTTCTCTGTAATGCGTTGTGCGAAACACAGGACAATCAACTACAAACGGATGTGCTCTACTAGATAAGCGAGTATTACGAATAAAAACTCGGGCTCGTGGAATAAGTTCACTTATTTCAGATGAGCATCTCCCATGGTAATATCGATAGAAAAGTGTCACACAACCCACATTCCGACGATGCTCCAATGAATCAATAGAGTTGGATACACTACTGTCATTGATAAGCTTCACCGCCCTCCCCTGAACACGGTCCAGAAGCTTCAGAATAGACAATGGAGTCCCTGCCCATATATGAGAGTTGTATTCCAACGTATTTTTTCATATCTTGAAATATCATTCTTTTTGATTTTGTGTTTGTTTTTTTTTTACAATATAAGATATACAATAATATATAAATACATAATAATAATAAAACAATATACAATAATAATTCCCAGTCAGAAAAAGACAAACGGACCACCTCTAGCAAGACACTGTAGCAAGTGGTACAAGTGCTGGCAACAAGTGCTTTCCTAATGATAACATCATTAGACAAAATATCCGACAAGCACTGGGGAAACAAAATTTCCAATGTTGGCAAAATGTTGGTAAATAGGTGATCTAAAAATAGATCACCTATTTACCACTGATCTAACGAGATATATATTACTTGGTAGCTTAAAACGTTAGTGAATAATCACAGCTGGGTAACAGTTGCCTGCTCAAATATGTCAGCATTGACATAAGGTAAGCTGGAAACTACACTCAGGTAACTTCTGTTGTAACTATTTTTAGTTGTTTGAGTTTTAATATAATATATTTATTTATAAGTGAAAAAACAGCCATTTGTAGAAGAAATTTAATTTTTGACTACATATGTAGTTCATTATTTTTTTTTTTTTTTTTTTTTTTTTTATTTATTTATTAAAAATTGTACACCTGTGCAGTAAGATACAATATCTTATAAAGTAGCACAGGATAATAGTGTAGCAAAATAAATGAAGATTAACATTAAAAATATAAAAATACATGTGATATACATATAAGAATTAACATGTGGTACATAAAAATTAATTTAAAAAACTAACATTAAGCAATTAATTGTTGAGCAAAATTAAAAGAGAAACATAGTGTTTGTTTTTTTATACAAATGTTGAACTTATCGTTGTTTAAAGTGATTAAAAATATTTTTTTTAAATGTATTGCGTTGCTAGTAGCTTGTATATTATGGGGAAGTTCATTCCAGAGACGAATAGTGTAGATAAAAAATTGACGGTCAGAGATCAGGTATCCATGGCGTATTTGAATAATTATTTTACCTCTTGGAGATCGTGCAAATTTTAGTTTTTGGAGTAAGTAACTTGGTTGTCCCGTATAAATAATTTTATGCAAAAATATGAGAATTCTGCAGTTAAGAAGATTGTCGAATGATACACCAAAGATTTTTACAGAAAAAGATGACACTCTATCATACTTTTTTAATCCAAAAATGTATCTGGTAATGTTGTTGTAGATAACATTCAGCTTACGCTTATCAGTCGAGTCACAACCAGCATATAGTTCACAGCCATACAAAAGTGTTGGTATTAAATAAGTTTTAGCGTAAAGCATTCTGATCTTAAATGGTGTAAAATACTGATTTGACCACAGTGTCCTTAGCATACCATAAGTTCTTCCTGTTGCAATGTTTATTTGCTCAGACCATGTAAGTCTGGAATTAAAAATAACACCCAGATTCTTTGCTGTCGATGCCATATTGATTTCATTCGTTCCCAAAAGTACTTTTAAGTGATTTAGCGATTCTGTACTTCTTCTTGAGATAGGAATGCATTTCGATTTCACTGAATTTAAGGATAAACCATTAGCAGAAGCCCATTCACTTACTTTTGACAAATCAGCGTTTATTTTAGAAATACAGTTCAGAGCCATGGTGTGTTTGCAGCATATGTAAAGCTGCACATCATCCGCGTACATTTGTATATGCATAAAACTAAGACGACTCGGCAAGTCATTAGAATACATTGAGTACAATAAGGGACCAAGAATTGATCCCTGAGGAACCCCTCTTACAACCGGCAACCATAAAGAATAATTAGAATCCTTAAAAACTGATTGATGCCTTCCACTTAAGTAAGTAGATATAAGCTTAACCGATGTCGATGAGAAATTGAAAAATAGTTTTAATTTTAGACATAGTGTGTCGTGATGAACCGTGTCAAAGGCTTTGGAGTGGCCTAATAGCACTAGGAATGACAGCTGATCATTATCAATTCTGCTTCGTATATCCTCGACAACATCAGTTAGAGCAGTTAAACAGCTATGTTTAGGTCTAAACCCTGACTGACGTCTTGTCAGTAAGCCTTTATCAAGAGCAAATTGTAGCATTTGTTTATGAATTAATTTTTCAAAAACTTTGGAGAGATACGGCAAGATAGCTATAGGACGATAATCATTACCCGATTTAGGAACCGGAATAATTTTTGCATATTTCTAATTGGATGGAAAAACACTTGTTGTTACAATATTATTAAAAAAGTGTGTTATATACTTCAGTAAACTTGGCAGCAACATTTTTACAAACTTTGGGTCAATATCATCATATCCGATGGAGTTAGATTTTATTGACAAACATACTTGTAGCACATCCGACTGGTAGAAGCATTTAAAATTAAACTGGTTTGCTTTTGGTTCAATATTTATGTGATTGTCGTAGAAATCATTACTGATATCAGGCATTTCAATGTTTAGAAATTTATCATTGAGTTCCTCAAGATTTAGATCAACATTTCTTTGATTTTCTTTTCCAATCAGACCAATTTTTCTTATTTCCTTCCACGTTTTATTACCACCAACTGCAGAATTGAACTTGCCTTCGTAGTAAACTGATTTATCTTTTCGTACCCTAGAAACTACAGCTCGTCTTAGTTTACGATAACAATCAAGTAATTCTGATGTCTTATTTCGTTTCCATCTATCATATGCATCATCACGTTCCTTTATTAACTTTCTAGCTTCATTTGAGAACCATTCGCTGTTTTTGTGGTGAATTGTTTTAGTTTTAATAGGAATATGTTTGTTGTATAGAGAAAGAATACTATTCTGCAAGAATTGAAGTTGTTCATCAACATGTGGCATGAAGAAAATTTGCTCCCATCCAATCTGTTGCATGTCGGATTGTAAGAGGTCAAAATTTACGCTTTTAAAATCACGATATTTAAAAGTGTGGGTTTTATTTTTTGGTTGGATATTATAATTTAAGAAAATAAGATCATGTTTAGAAAACATAGGAGCAGATAGTTGATTATAGAGTAATATCTTCTGTTTATTATTTGTGAGAAAGACGTCCAATAAAGTGCTACTGGTAATTGTGTAGTGTGTTGGTGATTAAGAGTTAACAGGAAACAGACCAATAGATTTCATTGGATCTGTAAGGCTAGATATTACTGTTGAAATCCCCGCAAATAACAATATCTTTGTATTCAGCAGTCAAAATTTCAAGTTTTTCAATGAGGGTGTCCAACTTTACATTTGTATTAGGTCGGTAAACAATTCCAAGGAGCATTTTATTTTTCTGGCAGGTTATCTCTAAGAATAAATATTCCATATCAAGTTTAACCTCAGATTTAAAAACTAATTTTCCACTGATTGTATTATAATTTTACATTAATTTTATACAGTAGTTTTATTTTTTTTTATTTAAAAAAATAAAAAAAAATTATTGTTAATTATTTTTTACTACAAATCGCTCATTCACTGTAATACTGACATAACTAAAAAACACGATTTTGCAGAAAACGAGTTTAAAGTTTTCTATCCATATCTGCCTCGCTCGACCCTTTCTCTATTTATTTGGTCACGTTTTTTAAATAGGGGGTTTTTAATGTATTTTTCTCTTATTGAGCGTTGTGTGCAAATTCGCTAATTATCGAAGACCCGTGAGTAGCAATATTTTTCTATAAAATATTAACTATTTGCATACACTTTATAGAAAAAAAAATATATTTATTCTCCTCTATCTCGAAAACTATACATGATATTAATATAAAATGTTTCCACAATATAAAGCATGATATAACTAATAAACCTGCATCATTAACTAAAAATCGCATTTTTTGACTTATCTTGCAGTAAATGAGCGATATGTGGTTCATTTCTACTTCAATTATGGTTCATTTTTTGAACAGTAAAAAATAAATGACAATGTTAGTTGAAAGTTCTGAAATGTAAGTCGTCCTTTTTTCAAGAGAAATTTCATTTGATTTAACAACAATTGCAGTGGTATCTATATACATAGTATTCTAAGTGTACACTCAAAAAAATAAGTTAGTAGAAAAGTTAGTAAAACGTCTTGTAAATCAGGTATACCATTTTTTAGCAAAATTTTTGCTAAAATCGTGTTTTCAGCTAAAATTTTTTTTTATACTTATTCAGCACCTTACTGTTTTATACTAATGCTTTACTAATATTATACTGTTTTACTAATAAATTTTGCTAAAAAAAATTGTGCTGATAATAGAGTGGACGACAACCAGATTGAAAGATATACGCAGAATGAATCAGATGTCGCGGCATGTCAACATGTAGTAGAGAAGAGGAAAATTATACTAAAGAGTACAACTATAATAAGAGATATACAAAAATCAACCCTGGAAGACTTATGTATCTGTTTTTCATACATAAAACAAAATTGAAGATTAAAACAACTTAAATTTTGCGTTGTCACCGGCTTGTGAAAATAATTGTCTATTAATTAAATAAAAGACAAAATAAAATATTTAAATTTAATATGTATTTCTAAACTAAATCTTTATAGATCAAATTGCAAACAAACAAACATATACAGACATGTAGACAGAGTAAAGCGAAAGACAAAGACACACATCTTAGGTAGATGTTTATGGTTCCTTTTTCGTATTGCAAAAAAAGGGTTGTTTTTTTCGTTTCGCTTGCTTTTGTTTATTTTTTCGTTTCGTTTCTACAATTATCTTCGGCAGTTGCGTCCTTTAAAAGATAGTAACATTTAGACAACCATTGATGTAAGTAGTTGAAAGAAAATTTTTGTTATGTTATATATATTTATTTCTATATATTTTCAGATATTAAATTAATTCATGTCGTCAATGTGGGAAAATGAAAATTTTTGTATTTCGTACTTATTTTAAATTATTTTTAAAAGGATCACAAAAATATGTTTTATGATTTTCAGCAAATAAATTAACTAAATTACAATTTTTCTACAAATGTTTTGCGTTTTTTTCAGTCTACTAAAATTCAGCAAAAAATTTATTAATTTTTAGCAAGGCTTTTGTATTTCTAATCTACTAAGTGTTAGCAAAACTTTTGCTGAATCTACTAATTTTGTTGCTAAAAATCAGCTCGCTGATTTTCAGCAAAAGATTTTGCTGACATCAGCAATTTTTTTGCAAGCACCCTCCTGATTAAAATTTTGCTGACTCAGCAAAATTTTTTGCTGACTGAACGTTAGGAAACCAAGAAAAAATTGGTCTTAAAAAGCTTTTAAAGAAACAAAAAAATAAAATTTATATAAAAATATTAAAAAGTGCAATAAAAACTCTACTACACTCTTTTCTTTCATAAGTACACAGAAAAAATTATCAAGCTAAAATATCTAATTAATTTGAATTTAATTTGGTTCTAAACAAATATTTAATTAAATCAATTAATATTTTAATTGACTTTTAAATATATAAATAGATATTTTATTTTAGATGCAATTATCATATTATTTTTTCATACGCTGTATGCATAAATAGAAAATATTCAGTATAAAATACCAAATACATTTGAAGTTAACAAACAAAACAAGCACACACACAAACATACTCAGCATTGCAAAAAACACACATACCAACGTATAGATCACACACTTTATTTGTGGGGATCGTATTTTGTTTGTAGAAGTTATTTATAACTTTTTTTCCTTCTTTATTTTAATAAAAGGTTTAATTGATAGTATCATTGTCGTGATAGATGCAAACTCAATTAAAATGTTAATTGATTCAATAAATTTTTAATTGTTTTTTCTGTGTATCTTTATTCAACTTAATCACAAAAATTACACAGTAAGTATGTAAAAATGACACACCAAAACGACGGAGAACATAAACTTAATTTTGGGGCGTATAATTCAGTGGTACACTCTATTTAAATAGGTTAAGTCAAAATAAAAATATATTATAATTTTGCATTGACTCAATCGATTTTTTTAGTGTATTTTAAGTAAAATACTTCCAAATATTTTTTGAAATGACTTTATTGTTTATTTGTCTAAACTTATTTCTAACAATTATTACCGTCCATTTTTAGGAGAATACAATTCATTTATATAAAATCCTAAACTCCAGGTTAACAACTTTTGACTTAAACTACCATCTGTTAGTTCGGTGTCATATGGTTCGAATCTCTAAATTGCATTAGAAATCATCGTCTGAAAATGGACGGTCATTTTTTTTAGATTTAAATTTCGACTCATTACCAATAAATATAATAATTCAAAAGAAATTTCGATGTCATTTACTTAAAATGCACTCAAAAAATCGCTTGAGTCAATGAAAATTTAATATTAAAATATATTTTTTTTTTGACCTAATCTTTAAAACGGAGTATACCACTACGACCAAAAATTAAATTTAAGTGTCCCGGGGTTTTAGTGTGTTATTTAAAAAGTTGATCTGTGCGCCCCGGTAGGCTAGTTGGTAGCGTGCTGGCTTATTAGTGCGGGGTCGTGGGTTCGATTCCCACCAGAGGCACTGGTCTGTTTTCGCTACAACGCGCCGAAGGCCATAGAAGCTAGTGCTCGGTTAGGGTAGGTTAGGTTAGGTTAGGAAGGGTTATGTACCCAAGGGCACAACTCCACTCGGAGACCAATACGGTCCATTGTGAATCCCTTCAGAGAAAAAACGGTGAGAAAGAGTAGAAATAGACAGAAAACATAGCTCGAAAGATAAAAATAAAGAAAGGTAGAAAATATATATTTACTCTCCAGAAACCGGATCCTAACGTCCCCTTACTAGAAACAGCCGTCCTATCTCCCTGACAAATCTCAGCAAATCAACTGGATTGTATCCAGCGACACACCCGAGTTCGTCGTGAAATCTATCTCCTAGCCATTTCTGTCTGAGACCCTGTAACCTAGGACAGTGGCACATTATATGCTCAACCGTCTCCAGTTCCTCAACGTCCTCGCACAGCCTGCAAAAATCCGGTATGTCCCTGTCCCATCTGCTTGTGAAAGCCCTGACAGCACAATGACCGGTCAGGAACCCCGTAAGGGCCCTGAGACCTTCCCTGTCCAGTCCCAGAAGAACCTTGGTTGCCCCTGCGTCCAAAGAGGGCCATAACGCCCTAGACACCCTGCAGTCCATTCTGTTCCTCCATGATTGGTTAACGGTTTCGCGGAATCCCTTCCGTATAACCTCAAAGTAGTAACATAAAGGGGGCTTTACCCCCCCGTCTCTTACCGTCAAGTCCAGATTTGAACCCTCCCTCGCAAGTTCGTCCGCCAACTCATTGCCATCCACCTTGCAGTGTCCGGGTACCCAACACAGCCTCACCGTGAATGCCTCCATGAGCTCCCTCAGAGCACACCTACACCGTGCGACCAGGCGCGAGCGCACCGTGTAGTTTGTCAGTGCTTTGAGTGCCGCCTGACTGTCGACATAGATTGTCACCCTAGATCCCCCAACGATGTGTCCCAGTATCACTTCCGTCGCCCTCCAGATCGCCAGGATCTCCGCTTGGAAGACCCTGCACTCATCTGGGAGTCTGTATGATCTTTTCACGTCAGTGCCAGCAATATAAACACCGGCACCCGTGCCCGTGTCCATTTTGGATCCGTCCGTGAATACTGCCCACCCCTCGAACAGCACATTGGATCCACGCCAGACCTCCCTAATCGGAAAGTCCACCGGAGGTGTTCCACCGAAGTCTAAGGTCAATATCATATGATCCGATATTCCCTCGAGACTACTACCATGATCGAGCAGTCCTACTTCGTACAATATTTTCGTGTGGTCATCTCTCCTAGGTCTTACCAGCGCAGACTCGTAGAGCCTAAATAAGTTCCTAGCAGCCACACTCCTCACATAATGTTCAATTGGGGATAGATGCAGTATGATATCCAACGCTGCCTGTGGAGTACTCCTCCTCGCACCTGTAATACCAAGAGAGGCACTCCTTTGGGCCTTGTTGAGCAACTTCCTACAGCTATCCACTCTCAATGCATCCCACCAGACAGTACATCCATAAGTGAGAATAGGTCTAACTACCGACGTGTAAATCCAGTTTACCATAGCCGGTCTTAGTCCCCAATTCTTACCGATGGCGTTTCTGCATGTGTAGTAGGCATTGAGGCCTCTCTTCATCCTTTCCTGAGTATTTCTCTTCCAGGACAATTTTCTGTCTAGGAAGCACCCCAAATACTTAGCACAGTCCGATAGAGGCAACTCGACGCCATCTAACACTGGCCTCCTAAACTCCTCTATATTATATTTCCTGGTAAAAAGCACCAGTTCAGTCTTATTGGGGTTTACCCCCAGTCCCCTATCTTTCGCCCATGCCGAGAGCTCGCCCAGCCTCACCTGCATAATCTCGCTGATCGTGGGCAAAAATTTCCCCCTGACCAGCAGTACTATGTCATCCGCGTAGGCAACGACTTTCCCTCCCCTGGAGTCAAATGTCCTGAGAATTCCGTTAACCGCTAGCAGCCACAGAAGAGGAGATAAAACTCCCCCCTGAGGCGTCCCTCTGGTAACCCTTCTCCTTACGTTATGATCCCCCAGGCTCGAGTTGATGATCCTGCTGCTAAGCATCCGGACTATCCACTCAACCAGAAAGCCCTTAACACCCAGCCCCACCAGCGAATCCCTAATGGCCTCGATCCTAATGTTGTTAAAGGCCCCTTCTATATCCAGAAACGCAGCAAGAGTATACTCCTTGTATCTCAGGCCGTGCTCAATGTAGCCCACCACCTCGTGAAGCGCACTCTCAACTGATTTACCTTTCAGGTAAGCGTGTTGAGCGTTGCTGATGAGATGGGTATCAATTTTACTTCTAAGATACAGATCTATCAGTCTCTCAAGTGTCTTCAGCAAGAATGAAGACAGACTGATAGGTCTGTAATCTCCCGGTTTCGAGTGGCCCGCCCTACCAGCCTTGGGTATAAAAATTACCCTGACCTCTCTCCACCCCCTAGGCAGATGCCCGCCACTAAGGCATTTCCTGTATATGTTCACCAGCAGAAATAGTGCATCGTCCGGGATGTTGCAGAGCATAGCCGGAAAAATACCGTCCGGACCCGGTGATTTATATGGGTCGAAGGTATTGACCGCCCATCCTAGCTTCTCCCTTGTGACTATTTCCTCGATGAGGTCGGACGTATTGTCCAATGTCACAGACATTCCGTCCCCTTGGCAATCGTCCATACATCCAATTTCCAAACACCCGGGGAAGTGCGCCTCCATAAGCAAGGTTAGGGTCTCAGTATATAATTTTAGGGTAATAGTATATAATTTGTAATTATATGATTATTAATTAATAAAATAAAAAAAAAAAAAAAAAAATAAAAAGTTGAAAATTTACTTACAGAATTTACTTGGTAGCCAACGTCATGCCAACGGTGGCAACCAGGGGGTGGCCGCTGTTATCATTCAAGTAACAGAAAAATACACTCAAGATGGTTAATCCTACGTTCAACCAACGCATAACCGACCGTCGCCGATGCTTCGCTAGTATTTTTCTGCCTGGGTATTATCTTAAAACACAATTTTTGTAAACAAAAAACGCATTTTAAAACTTTTTTCTTTAGTAATTTTTGTTAAATTTATTTCAATTCCTAAAAACAAAAGAAAATTTTATTAAATCAGTACTGCCGTAAAACAGAAAACTCAAAATTGCAAATGGCTTGTATCGGTGAAGCAGAACCCACAAAATATTGAAAACAAACTTTTGTAAATTTTGTTAATGAAAAAAAAAATATATCTGCAACGAAATATTTAAAAATATATGAATACATATATACAAGTTAATAATGTAAATTGTTTTGCTTGAAAAATGCATTTATTATAATAACAAAATAAATTGATACATTATTCAAAGTATTGTCCATCGTTAGCTACTACTTTTTCCCATCTTTCTGGTAGCATATGTATTCCTCGCCAAAAGAACTGCTCCGGTTTTGAGGTAAAAAATCAAGCCAATTTCTGATACCCTGTTCTGAAGTGAAGCGTATTCCAGTAAGGGCGTTCTGCATCGATCGAAACAAATGGTAGTCAGATGGCGCAAGGTCTGGGCTATAAGGCGGGTGAGCCAAAACCTCCCATCCACTGTTTACTAATATAGTTTTTGACCGGTCATACAACATGTGGCCGGGCGTTGTCATGATGGAAGATTATGGCCTTATGTCTGGTCGAATATTTTGGTCGTTTTTCGTTGATTGCTCTCTTCACATAAATCAATTGTGTTCGTTACAGGTCCCCTGTGATCGTCTGACCCGATTTTAACAGATCATAATACAAAACACCTTTTTGATTCCATCAAATACAGGGCATTACCTTGGCGCCCTGGATATTCGGCTTCGGCGTTGATTTGGCTGGTTGGCTGAGCTTTACATATGACTTTTCGCGCTTGAGGTTATCGTAATGTATCCATTTTTCATCACCAGTAACAATACGATGCCAAAATTACTTATTTATGTAGCGTTCAAGCAGCATTTCCGACATGCAAAATCGCATTTCAACGTCTCTCGGCTTCAATTCATATGGGACCCAATTTCTTTTGAATGAATCCCAATGCTTTTAAACTTAGGGAAATGGCTTGTTGTGTGACTCCCAATGATAATGCAAGTTCTTCTTGAGTTTGACAACAATCTTCGTCTAGTAATGCTTCCAATTCCTCATATTCAAACTTTTTCGGCTGACCAGGCCGCTCCTTGCCTTCTGTATCAAAATCACCTCTTTTGAGTAGCGCAAACCATTGTTCACAAGTTTTTTGAAATGGTGCATGTTGACCGTAAGCTTCTACCAACAATCTGACTTTCAGCAGCCGGTTTATTCAAATGAAAGAAGGTTATCAGACTTCCCCGAAAAACATGTTTTTATGCACAAAATTCGACAGTATTATTTCGATTTAAAAAATGTGTGTTTACACTTTGGCGTCTATCGAATACTAAATTATAATGACAGATGTTTACCCTCCAAAATACCATATTAGTTATTATTAGCACAATCCATATGTGATAATTATGCCATATGTTGTCCAAATCGACATTATTAACTTGTATACCCATAAAAATACAAAAAAAGAATTTTCAAAAAAATATGCCCTTAAAACCAGAATATGTAAAAATGAGCTGCTAAGAGCGAAATATGATCTAACAAATCGTTGCCAGAATTCGTCAATTGTTCTTATCACATAGGAAAAAACATGATACAGCATATTTCTGGTTTCCCTGATTATCGCAGTTATTAAAGTTAAGTTACAATACTTAATTCTCTTGACTTAACCTTAATGTTTGTATGTAAAATAAAATATCTCCAACTACTCTTTAGACAATGTATGTAAAGTTGGACAATTAATGCACTCGTAAAAAAAAGTTTTCAAAACACAAATGTCGCAAAATTAATTTAGTTTTTTTCTATATTTAGTCATTATGAGTAGGTTTTTACTCATGTCACTTAAAGCTACTAATGAACTTAAAGTAATGCAGCCACTTAAGTCAACTATTGTGGCTGTTGTTGTCGTTGATGATGATGAAAATAAGAATGATTATGATGATCACCAAAATAACAATGTTTAATGTTACTTAGCAATCCAAGTAACAGATTGCAGAGCAACTTATGCTGTATTTCAGTAGGTTATAATTTATGTTCTACAACCGATTCTTTCTGTATGTAGCTTGTGCTCTTTTCATAGATTATTCATCTCCAAATAAGAACAGGTTACTTTAGAACCGGTTCTAGAACCAGTTGTATAAATGGTTCCGAGATACTCAAGACTTACATTTTGACTTTCAGGAATCTGTTCTCGAACCGGATCTATGAAACCGGTGATAAAATCCGGCTGTTCTGGAAAAGATTCATAGGTAACCACTTCTGAAACATTTTGTTGGGACATACAACAGTTGGTGGGGTTAGAGATGAGTTTCCTTCAACATGGATTTGATAATGTGATAGGGATTGTAACTGTTGCTACAGCCACATTTTTCACAGTTGATGTTTCCCTTTTGCCAAATGTAATGATTCTAATTTCTATGACGAGGATGTTGTTGGTGATGACTATGATGATGATGATGTTATATATAGTTAAGTTAAGTAAAGATATACTAGATGCCATTGGTAATGATGTTATTTTAGAAACATGCACTTACATATACATACTACTTGAATACACAGCACACATAGTTAAACTAACACATACATAGACACAAACTAAACGAATACACATGTGTTGTACTGAAGTAGTATTCGTTTGTAACAACCAAAAATGGCAACATCTTGTGTAGCAACATTTCACTTCATTAAGCAAAGTTAAGTTTTACGGCAAAAAAAAAAAGTTTGTCTATATATATAATTTTGTGAGTATGTGTATAAATCTATAGGTATGTTTGTTTAGAAATTTGCCTATTTCTGTTCAAAGAATGTCTGATAGAAAGTTTTTTCTATAATTATGTATTTCATAGAAAATAAAAGGGTAGATGATGTTCAAAAAATATCTACACTCTAATTAATTTCTGTTGAAATTTACCCAACTTATAGTAGGAAACTATACTCCTACTATAAGTTGGGTAAATTTACTCTATGTGTGTAAATGACAAAAAAATACGCACAGTTTGTGAACACAAAGTTGGTAAATTTACAATGGAAGTGCGTAAAATTTTGATAAAATTTATAAATAAATGAGTAATTTTACCAAATTTTCGTGTAAAAAAACATGATTTACGTGCGTATAAAATGCGTAAAAATACATATTTATAAGCGTAAAATCCCCCAAAAAATGCGTATCTTTACCTTCCGGTAAAAAAGAATAACAGCCCAAAAAATTTTCAAATAAAACAAAAAATTAATTTTTAGAAAGAGTTTTATTAATGTGTTGTATAATAATAAATTTAATAAAAAATATTTGTATATAAGTTGTTGTACATATACAGAGCTTCAAAGATTGAATTCTATTTTAAAAAAAATTAAATCGGATTTTTTAAATCGAATGATTTTTTTTTTTCTTCAATCATTGCGAATTCAATAATTGGGAGTTCAATCTATTTTAACTTAATCGATTTACAATTTGCCGAAATCGGCGAAACTGAAAAATATCGCCAGAATTGAAAAAATCGCTAAAATCGAAAAAATATTGTTAAAATGAAAAAAATCCCAAAAATTTAAAACAAAATAGAAAAAAAAAACGCCAAAAATGTAAAAATTACTTAAATTGAAAAAATCTACAAAATTTAAAAAAAATCGCCAAATTAAAAATTAATTACTAAAATTTGCCAAAATTAAAAAATCGCCAAAATTAAAAAAAAAAATCGCCAAAAATAAAAATATCGCCAAAAATTTCTAAAAGTAAAAACATTGCCAAAATGAAAAAACTTCAAAATTCTAAAACGGCAAAAGTAAAAAATCGCGAAAATTTTAAAAAAAATCACCACAGTTGACAAAAAATTGCTCAAATTGGAAAAAGTTGTCCGTGTCTTTTATTTATCTGTTAGGCGATGTTTCAAATAAATACTCTTTTTTATCTGCGATGCTTACTTTTCGAGAAAAACGCGATTTACGAATCCAGCCAATCAAATCGAAATTTAGGATCGTTGTAGGGGAAATATGGTTGAGTTTTAACAATAGTGCAGCAATTTTCCCCAGCTCCATTAGTTTTCGTAATATGTATCTTTTAAAAATTGACTAAAATAAAAACGTCCATCGCAAAGCAAAAAGAGAATTTATTTGGAACATCGCCTGTGTTTCGAAAACTAATAAAGATACATTTACAGCTATTTTAAGTTTCTCGTCAATATTTTTCGTTTTTCAATTTAAGCTTTCTTTCCAATTTGAAAATTTGTTTCATTTTTGGCGATTTTTTTTTTTTTGCAAATTTTTTATTTCGAAATTTTTTTCATATATAGCTATTTTTCTAATTTTTGGCGATTTTTTTAATTTTTGCCGATTTTCTTTTAATATTAGGGATTTTTCTAATTTTTGCGATTTTTTTACATTTTAGCGATTTTTTCATTTTTGACGATTATCTTTAAATTTTAGTGTTTTTTTTCAAATTTGGAGATTTATTTTTTTTTTTATTAATTTTAACGTTTTTTTTTTTAATTTTTGGTGATTTTTTTTTATTCTTAAAGATTTTCTCAATTTTAGCGATTTTTGGCGATTTTTTCAATTTTGGCAATTTTTTTCAATATGGCGATATTTTTAAATCGATTGAGTTAAAACCGACTGAATAAATCGAATGAAGAATTTTTTCTTTAAAGCTCTGTACATATATTATATTTTGAAAATATTTTTTCACAACTAGGCTGCAAACACTTGGAAATAAACTATAAACTAAACACTATCACAAATACTACAGTTATACATTTTTTTTCATTAAAATTCTCAATAAATTAAATTTTTTAGATTTTTTTGGCTTTTTTCAATTTGTTTAATTTTTTTTCAATTTAAAAATGTCAAAATATTTATTACTATTATACAAACACATAATTGGTAAAAATACTGTAAGTGGGTATTATTGTATAAAAAAGTGTGCGCAAAATAGTTTTACGCATTTTGATGTATAAATTTACCGAATTAGCATAATAATACATGAAACTTTACTCGTTTTATAGTAGTAAATTTACAATCATTTTTTAGAGTGTAGCTGTTGGTAAAAAAACATTCCAAAATAAAGAAATGTGAATTTCTGAATGAATATATTTTTTAATAAAATGATAATTATAATAAAATGATTGTATACCGCAATAGTAACCAAAAAGAGAGAACTTCTTTCTAAAATATCCCATGGCATTATTTTAGATCTAATTGGATCTAATTATAGTCCAAAAGATAATTAATTTTTGGTGAATTGGATTTCTTTAAATCCCATAACATTTATAATTTTTATAAAAATTATAAAAAATTTAAAGAAAATAATTTAGTCATCTTGCGCATATATACCCAGCAAAAAATTTCCAAAAAGGTAAGCGGGTTTGTAATCAAGCATTTTGGGCCGAACGCATTCCTTACTAGATTACCTACTCGATTCTTTTAACAGGGCGTGAGACTAAAATAATTGATTCCTTAGAATTGATTATTTTTTTTACCGAAGAACCATTTACTTTATATTTTGAAGAACTACATACATTTTTTAATAAAGAAATAGTTCCATTGTAAAACTACGAAGTACTTACACACAAAAAAAAAATATATAGTTCCCTAGAAAAAATAAGAAGTACTTACATTACATTTAAAAAAATTAAGTAGTTCCATAAGTAAATTCAACTTTTACTCACACGTGATTCTCCTAAGTCACTCAAATATAACGATCAAAACTCATACGGAAATAAAATCCTAAAAAGTGAAACATCGAAGTGTTATTATAACATGGGTTTGTCATAATTTTGGAGCTATAAACCACGAAAATATAAATTTTTCAAAAAAAAAGAACGATTCAAAATTGAAAAAAACAAATATTTCTCACGCACAATCACCCTCGAAAATTTGTTTTACACTCACTCACGGTAACGTCAGTAATTTCAACTTCCACTCACAATTTTCTGCTCACGTGCGCTTCCCTAATTTATACCTAACCACAGTTTAACAAAATTGAGGCAACATGCAATTTCTGTTTTTAGTATTATTTTCCTGCAAATAAAAATTTGTTTGAAAAAATATATAAGATAAATTCTTTAAAATTGTATAACTTCTTTTTTCAAAATGAGGAACTACTTTCAATGACGTCCTTTTATTCAGAAAAAGTATATGATTAATCTTGATTACAAAAAGTTAAACATATAAGTTAATAACATTGTTATTTTCTTTTAAGTAAATAATTACTTTGTTATTGATTTCATGCTTTCTGGTTTAAATTTAAAGAATTGATTACAATACTACTTGCTTTTTCGACTCTATCGTTGGAATGAGTTTGGTATTGCAGTTACTAAATTTGGCAATGAGATATGTAAGCAAGTGTGGGCATCACCTTCTTTTTGGAACGTGTAATTTTTTCCTGGGTAGTAATGTACATATGGGCAACTTCAAAAATTTACGGCACCTAGACATTTTTTTTTAAGTTTTTTTTTTTGTCTGACATTAATGTCGATTTGCGTGTGTAGAAACCGATATTTGAGCATGTCAAATCCGTTCGCGTTAATAATTTTTATTAAACGGCGCAAATTTTACGGCGGTTTAAAGTTAACAATTAAAAAAATATATTAAAATTACAGTTTTTGTTAAAATAGAAAAATGATAACGCGTGTGGATAATGCCCCTTAAGGGCTTTCTTAGCACACTAAAATATTTGTAAAAGCTTCAATACTTTTTAAAATACACTGAAAAAAAATAAAAAAAAAATTTTGATCGTGTGTGCATATAAAAATTTATTTAAAATTGTTAAACATTTTACAAAATTACGGCTAGTATAAGACATAATTTGCAATATTTTGGGAAAAAAAACTATTTGCCTATCGCTAATGGTTTAAGAGATATAACCATTTAAACTTTACCACTCATGATTTTTTGTTTCATTCACAAGATTTTCCACATTCTTTGCAATTAAAGTTGTTCTGCAAATTGGAAGCTGTAACTAACGTTTCGTTAATTAAATCTTGAGTTTCAGTGATAGATTCTAAGCCGTTTTCAATTTTTTTTAATCCTCAATTTTTTGTTTTGATGGCATTGTTTTTATTATTATTATTATTATTGTTATTTAAAACCGAATACCTAACAGACTTTCTTACCATAATTTGCGATTTGTTTGTTTTTTTTTTTGCTTTTTATTTTTTCAGATTGGCGATATTCGCGCCTTTTATCGGTTAATTTGTTTCGCTTCTCAGTTTTTATGAATTTCACGTTTTTTAATGTATAATCTGAAACCATTTTACTAATTTTTATTCACGACTGTTCACGCACATAAATAAAATAAACTGAATTGAAACTCAAATATTTATTCTTAGAAGCATTCAGCAAAGGCTATTATGATCATAGAGTTTTTATAATAAAGCAAGTTCTTAAAGATGTTATTGCATCGGCGGTCATTTGGCGGTTTTTGCGGTAGTATGTTTCAATTGTTTTGTTGAAATTTGTTAAGACGGCCCTCGTGAATATTGTTTAAAAATATAGTCTCACTTTCTAGGGGTTCAAAAAAAAACGCGTTTTTTTTGCAAATATTATTATTGGACCGATTATAAAATACTTGTTGGGATTCTGGGTTACTTATTAACCCGAATTCAAGAATAATTCTTTTAAATTTTCAAAATCAAATATTTCATACAAGGATGCTTTTTGAGGTTAGAAACATTTTGTTTCCTCCATAAAATTTTAAATCCTTAAAATTTTTTGGTGCGTTTTCGATTTTAGTATCAAGCTCAGTAAAGTCTTCCATTCGATGTACGTTTGAGCGGAATTGATACAGCGCTTTAGTTGTCACAAAGCGAAATGTGTTTGGAAAAAACTGCTGCTGCACGCGACAGGATTGAAAAAAATAATTTTTTTTGCACTTTCTCAGTTTAATCCGTTGCAAAGAATCTATTTAGATACCTAAACATGTTCCCATGCCATGTTTTGATATAAAAAAAAGCTTAAAAAAAATATTTTTTTTGCAAAAATTTTTAAAAGTTCTTAAGATTTTTGCGTTTAAAAATTTTAAAGTGCGTTTTCGCCTCAGAGGTGCACTTTACGAAGTTACTCACATCACGCAATACACTAGCCAACTTAAAATATAATTCAGAATGTCAGACGCAAAAAAGATACATTTTCAAAAAATTTACAGTAATTTCTTTTAAGATTGTGATGTCCGCGATACGTTATTGGTGCGCTGACACCAACTTGAGGTATATCAACTTTATAAAATTACGCCGTTTTATTAATTCTGCGCTTAAAACACATTTTTATTAAACGGCCCAAAACCCCTATTAAAAATCTTTAAAAAGTTCAAAATTCGGAAAATTTTGGTTTCACTTGTAAACCACCATGCAACTTTTCATCCAGCAGCGATATCAAATATTTCTTTTTTGTGGATATATCCTCCAGGTCTAATGACTATATTTTGTATTGGTTTGGATCTGCAAGCTAAAAACCATTACAAAGAAAACGGAATGAATGAAAAAACTCTTGCAAGTTTCAAGTCGTTTTTTTAATTTTTCGAATTTTAGATGACCACCAATTCTTAAGGTGAAGACTTTTCAACGTAATACTTTGCACGTCATATCCTTTAAGTATAGTCATCCAAAACCTGTACAATGTTTTTTTCAATTCACAAAACTTAACGAAATAAGAGCCATAGTATGTCGGTTTCAGCAGGTGCTCAAAAAATTTGAAATAGCCGATATACCGGGTGTCTGGTAGCAGATTTATATTTTCAAACTTAAATAAAAAACGTAATAATTGACCCAAAGATTTATTAAGAGCATTGAACGATAGAATGGAAATGCGGATTTTATTTTTTAAAGAGTATGTCATCCAGATGTCTTCCGTCGAGTTGAACACACTGTTCAAAATGGAGCCTTGTGTTCTGCGGCACACGCTGCAGTAAACTTGGTTTAATTGAGCTGATTTCTCGACGAATATTTTCCTTTAAAGCCATACGAGATTGGGGATTGTCATTATAAACCCTCTCTTTGAGGTAGCCCCCTAAAAAAAATCCATGAAATCCACTTGGTCCATCACGTATTCGCCGAATACCGAGCTTTGAACAAAATTGTCGACGAGCAATTACGTAAGAATCATTACTCTTAAAAAATGTCTCCACAGCGAACGCGCGATGATCAATCGACCACTGCGACATCGTGACTGACAAATCCACAATCGATAATTCCAACGGCGCCACCCTCTCTCCGCACCGTTTATTACTTTTTGAAATAATCGTATTTAAAAATATAAATTTGCCACCAGACACCCTGTATAATAATATATATTACAAAATAAGAAACATTCATGGCACCATATATAATCACATTTTAAATTAAATTTTAAGATGAGAAAACACAATTAAATATATAAATTTTTTTACCCGGGTAGTCTAATCAAAACGACAATTTGTTTAATACAGAGGGGTCCTTATAAGATATTTAGGGTGCATAGTTACGTTCAGGGTTTACTGATATGTGCACAAAATTTGTTCAGCCTAACCGTGGCTACAATTTTTCTAAATATGAGTAGTGAACATTTATGAGTCACTGTAAGTTATACTTAAAAAGTGAAAAAGTCTGAATTAGCAGTAGGACAAAAACTGATGACATCTTTTATCGAGGGCCCACTAATTTTCACAAACTTTGGATAAAATATAAAATTGGTCACCAAACTCGCCAAACCGTATATAGAATTTTACAACCCTTTGGTAGTTGAATCGAACCTAGTATAGCATAGTGTTGCTTGCGTGGCCACTCGAGCGGCATTTTTTGTATGAAAAAAAAATGTTTTTTGAAAAATTTAAATTTGTTCCTCAGATTATTGTAGTATTATGCCTAAAAGTTATCGGATTAGCTTTTTAAAATCGGGATAAGGATTTTCGAGATGTTGCGATTGGATTTTCAATAAAATTAGAATGTTTTTAAAAATTATATTAGAATTTTTTGCTTTTGCACTCAAATACAATACGAAACATGGTTCATTTGATCATAATTATGTCTAAAATTAGTGATGATGTATCACAAAACATATTTTTTAAAATTAATTTTTAATTTTGTCCATATATCAGAGGATTTTTGCGCACCACAAAACTACTGGACCTCGTGCTAATTACTGAAAACCAAAACCTGAAGTAAATATTCCTTTAATAATCATGTGTATACAATTGAAAAGCATAACAATTAAACAATGGCTCAACTATGCATTATGTTTAGCTTAATATACTTACAATTCCATAATAAAAACCCAGATTTAATGATGCTCAAAACACATTTTTTAGAACAACAAAAATACTTGAAAGTCTTTGGACATAAGTTGGACACCAGTCTTAAAAAAACCTCTCATTTAATACAAAACTTATCTGTAATTACCTTAAATAGAACAAAATAACCCGAAAAAACGATAAATGTGCTAATTTTTGAACCCAATTAGTAACCCCTAAACATGAGACTAGGCAGATAAAATAACACAGGTCTATTAAATGTTTATTCTCTACAACATATCCGAGGTTCATTAAGATCTGCAGGTCCGGGTCGGGATATCTCACCTGTCAGTTTTTTGCATAGGTGTAGATCTAAAGATAGGGGTAGATCTAAAGATATGCTAAATAATGTTTTATTTTAAATTTTAAAAAATTAAAACCATAAATTTATTTTTCGATCTTTTATCATAAATCATGATGTGAGCAAGACTATTCAAGTTCAAGATCATTTGTTTTTTGTTAAACAAAAAACCGTGCAATGTTTATTTATTAATTAAAAAATAATAAATAAAGCAGAATTTATCCACTGACAGGTCCTTACATGTTTCATTTCGATTCACCGTGGAAGATTTTTACCCAAATTTTGAAGGAAAAAGATCAACGGTTTACCTGTATTGTTTATATACCCAAAGAGAAGTAAAAAACAATATTGGAAGAAATCAAATCAAAAATAAAACATTTTTAACTAATAAACATTGTTCGTGTATAGGCTGGAATCTCTACTCATAATACACTATGTTGTTATTGTTTATTAAATAAACTTTCTGACTATATTATTAGGACCATAAGTCAGTTTTGCCGTACTCTGCAATTTTTTTAAATGAAATATATCTACCAACACATTCCTGAAAGTGTTCAATTGATAAATTTGAAAACAAAAACTCTATAGATTATTTGTTAGGACAATATTATAATAAAGAAATATAGAGTATGGCCTCGAACTTGAATAATATTCATTTTAATTGCACAATTAATGGTCGAAAAAGAAAAATAATTCTTATTTTTAATATATAAAAATTATATCAAACTTGTAAAAAGACAAAGTACGGTCTTAGTTTACATCCCCTTTACATCTTGCTTTTAAATAAAACAAAACAAGTGTACAAATAAAAAGCAGAATAAAACCAAAAAGCGTGTATTGGATATCTATCAAGGGAAGAGCTCGCACATAACAAACAAGCTTTCAATTTATTTTTGATCAATTGTGATAATTTTTAACTTCGACCTCATATATTAGTTCTCATTTTGTGGCATAGCTAGGTTATATAAATGTTTGATGTTAGCATGGGATTGTCACTTCTCTCAAAACGTGTTCTGATGATGGGAACCTAGAAAATTCCCGAAATAGATCTATCAACACATTCCTGAAAGTGGTCAATTAATAAATTTGAAAACAAAAACTCTATAGATTATTTGTTAGGACAATATCCTAATAAAGAAATATAGAGTTGTCCTCGAACTAAAATAATTTTCAATTTCATTGTTAAATATTATTAGTTGCGAATGCTATTTTCAAGCGTGTTAACGAAAACTATAATGCATGCATGTATGCAAAAACACACGCTACCAAATTCATTTTGTTCTTGACCATTACTTGTTTTCCAAAGCGAAGACGAAATATTGGAAATAAATAATTATAATTATAAAATAAAGGATCTTTAGCTCAATAAAACAAAAGACAATAAAAAAAATATATAAAAAAAAAATAAAAAATAATTTTTAAAAAGAAGGTTCAAATACCTTTAAAATAACGTATTCAACTTTAAAATCCATTCACCAGTTTTAGAAAAACATCAGTTTAGAAGTTGTCATGTCGGATGGCTTTTCACGATTTTGAAGATTTTCAAAAGCCTGTAACATTTTGCAAAAAAAAAAAAAAATTTTATTTTTTTATGGAAACACTGGTAAAATATTTTTTAATGTTTAATACGTCTGGCAAATTTAAAATAAATCGGAAGAGGTGTTGTAAATAAGGTGTTCGGTCTGACATGGAATGACTCATATGCAGTTTCTTGATTTAATGTCTTGATACGTCTGGCAAATTTAAAGTAAATCGGAAGAGGTGTTGTAAATAAGGTGTTCGGTCTGACATGGAATGACTCATATGCAGTTTCTTGATATAATGTTATATTCCTCATAAATATTACGTTCCACAAAATTTTATTGAAATTAAAAAACCTTTTCGATTTTAAGGGTCAATTTTGTACCGCTGTGTCATTTTATATTTAATTTAAAAAATCAAGCACTTTTTGCATGATGCTTGGTTCTCAAAGGGATAAAACGTTATACGTGTATTCAACAATTCAATTTAATACATCGTTTCTACAAAAATGAATATGCACAATAGAGTGCTTCAAGCTTGTATTGAGAACAAATGTTTTTGAGCTTTTGAGCGGTCTACCACCTGCAAATAATTAATTGTTTGTAAAACTACGACCCCTAAAATATTATAATAATCGGATATCGGGAAGACGTGCTGCAGCGGCCCTGAAGTTTGGAAAATATATTACAAGGAGAAAATATGACTTTTTTATATTTTCTCAAAAATTTTGATATTTTAAAACGAATTTGAATTAAAACCATTAAAAAATCCTAATTCGGAGTGAATTCTTTTTGCAAAAAGGCAATACCAAAATAAATCGGTTAAAAACAGCAATTTCCCCCTCCAAATGATGTGTTCAGACTATTAAATCTAGAAATTAAGGCCCCAAATTCGAAATTTATTAAAATTACACAAGGGAACAATGGTTCCGTTGATTAAGAACTGAATATTGTTTTTAAGGTTATTTGGGACGCTGAATCCAAATCTGCACTTGGTTTTTTTGTATCAGCTCGACTTTTCGAGATATACCGTTATGTTCAAAATTAAAGCACTTCCGCTACATATATTGGAATAACTTGAAAACGGTTCAACATATTAAATTAAAAAAAAAACCGAAACTCGCAAACAATATTCTATTTAAGCCGTGCTTACATTGTTTTTAAATTTTCCAAGTAGTTTTAGAGATATCGTTCAAGTTTTGAAAAAAAACTAAAATTTTAAAAAAAAAAAAAAATTTTTATTCTTTAAAAATTCCTAAAAAATAAAAATGGGACAAAAATCACAGTTTTGGTATAGAAACAGTTAGTTAAATATATTTCGAATGCAATGAGCTTTATTTCATTGCAATCGGTGCACAACTTTTGATTTTGTTCCCGATTTACTGAATTGATATAAATCGCGATTTCCATACAAAAATAACATTTTCTAATGTGTAAGTGTTTGTATGTAATAATTTAGTTTTTTATAATTCTAAGAATTAAAAAAATTAAGTAATAAAAAAAAATTATTTCATTTTTTATGGTTTCATTTTATAGACACCCTTGCCAAAAACAAACAAAAACTAGTCAAAAACAACCCCTAGCTCCCTGAAGGGTTCAAATGTTAGAACAGGTCCTACTATTTTTCTATCCCCAACATTTCTTGTGAACATATCTACCCCCTATCTCCCACTTTTTTCGGGGTCCCATACAAAAACCGTAATACAAACTTAATTTTAAAATAAGGCAATACCGTCTACCTACATATTATTTTCCTATTATTTTCCTACACAATGATTTCATTTTTGAGGCAATACCGTCTTTCTATCATAGAAGCTTAAATAACGCGAATTTCAAGAAACTTTTTAGTTAGAACGTTTGTTAGACACACTCTGTTAATATTGTAGAAGATGAGTTCATCGAAATTGTTGCTTATTTGCGAATAAAACAGTTTTTTGGCTCTCCTGAAAATTGTGTTTTTCTAGATAGACGGTATTGAATATAAGCCTTCGATATGATTTTTAAAGCCTAACCAAATAACACCTTAAAAAATATTTTTTTAAATTTTTTCGAAGTTTTCTTTAACCACAGGTTTGTCAAAAGCAAAACACATTTCATTGACATCACCCTTTTTTTAGAACAGTTTTTCGATTTATTTTATTTGTTTAAATAAAATAAACTACCAAGATAAATATGAGATCGTTTTAAAACATATATGATCATCAGGGACAAGAATTTCAAGCTCAAAATAATAGTGTTTTAGCCACATAATATGCATAAACAATCTTAAAATATGCACTAAAAACTGAAAAAATATGCGCTTCAATTTTTTAAAATGAATTATGTTCATGTTTTTAAGCAATGTTAATTAAATTTTAAAGTTAGTTTGTATTGTTTAATATATACTCTGCACCCGTTTCGCACAATTAACACAACATTTTAATTATTTGTATTGAAAAATACGCATTTTAAAAACTACTAAAACCTGCAAGCCCAGTTTGCAGATAAAATTGAAGAGAACACTTTAAATGACTTGAACAGCTTTGGTCCTATTTAGCCTATATTAAAAGTTATTTTTACGAAAACCTTGGAAAAATTCAATAAAAAAATGAAAAACGCCTAAGAATATGCAATAATAAATATGAATTTAAAGCAAAGTAAATGAAAATGTGCATTTAATGCGAAATATGCAAAAATATGCATTTATGACAAAATATGCAAAAATAACCAATAACAAATCGATGCCATTTTAACACAAACTCCTTGATTCGCAAAGACATTTTGTTAACCCTGTTATCAGATTTAAGGAAAAAAACATGCTTTGAACTTCCGGTAACTGATGATCATATATTTTCTTGTTTATGAAAATAGGTTAAAAACTCCAAATATTAGTATCTAAGACATAAATTTTTTTTAATTCTTAGAATCATAAAAAACTAACTTATTACGTAACATTAGAAAATATTATTTTTGTATGGAAATCGCGATTTATATCAATTCAGTAAATCGTGAACAAAATCAAAAGTTGTGCACCGATTGCAATGAAATAAAGCTCATTTCATTCGAAATATATTTAACTAACTGTTTATAGACCAAAACTGTGATTTTTGTCCCATTTTTATTTTTTAGGAATTTTTAAAGAACAAATTTTTTTTTTTTTTTTTTAAATTTTAATTTTTTTTTCAAAACTTGAACGATATCTCTAAAACTACTTGGAAAATTTAAAAACAATGTAAGCACGGCTTAAAGAGAATATTGTTTGCGAGTTTCGGTTTTTTTTTTAATTTAATATGGTGAACCGTTTTCAAGTTATTCCAATATATGTAGCGGAAGTGCCTTAATTTTGAACATAACGGTATATCTCGAAAAGTCGAGCTGATAGAGAAAAATGAAGATTAGATTTGAAATCAGCGACCTCAAATTAGTAAAAATTTGCTATAAATTTCAAATCAACACAAAAAAAGTTCAATTTTCTTCCCTTGTGTTATTTACTAAAAAAAAAATATTTTGTTTTCTATAAATCTAAGGAAACTCAAATAAAAAGTATTTTTCATCTTATGTTTTGCTAACTCGTTTTAAACTATTGCTGAAGAGGTCAACATTTTAAACACTGTTTTTGCACATAATTCTTCAATCCTTTAAATCAGGGGAAAATGAAGATCCATTAAATTGCCCCTGCTTAAGGTCAAAAGTCAAGTTAAAAAAATATGTATTTTTTTGTTAACATATTAATATAACAAATAATTCTGGACGGATATTTGCATGGTCCAAAAATAATATTTTTAATTTGATTGCGGCGCATTAACCGTTTGGTGTGACCCCATGATGAAAAAAATCAATTTAATTATGTTGTCATAAAGACCCCAGCACACTAAACTGTTAATGTTCAAGAATTAAATCAAGAATACCTATTATTTTTAGATCTAACGAAATAATATCAAGTAAATTCATCAATATCCGCCCAAAAAATATCTGTTTTATTATTATGTCAAAATAAAAAAAAGTATCTTAAATTTGACCCTTGACCTAAAGCAGGGGTAATTTAATGTACATATCTTCATTTATCCCAGATTTAAAGGATTGAAGTATATGATCTTGTTCTGCCAAACTAAAAAATTAATAAAAACCAAATAATTGACTAAAATCGCTGATTCTTCGAAATCCGCTGAAATTAAATCGCTACCCTAACCCAAGTAAAACTGAATTACTAAAATTTTTGCAGGTTTTTATCCTTAACATTTTCCCATTTAAACTCTGATGTCTAATGTTTCTAATCTGAAATTTCTTTAAAAAGTTTTAAAACTTTAAAATTTGAGATTTGAAAACAGTGTTTCTTACCTTTTTAGCAATAGTTTAAAACAAGTTAGCAAAACACAAGATGAAAAATACTTTTTATCTGAGTTTCCTTGAAATTATAGAATACAAAAATGTTTTTGTAGTAGGGAATTTTAATAAATCTCGAATATTCTTGATTAAGTGGTCTGGAACATATCAGTTGCCTCATGAAATTGTTATAACTTGGCTGTTTCTTAACCGATTTAAGTTGTTATTGCAGCTATATTAGTTTTTTGTTTTTATATACATCGAGATTATTTTTATGTTATTTTCAATTTATAACGAGCTTTCAACCTCCGTATATTTACAAAAATAAAGCAAATTAAACATATTAGCTAGGTTGATACTAGTATTTCGATCTGGCTAAAGATCTCATCAGAACCCGAAGTTTTAGAAAAGCTAGAGCCTCCATAATAGGCAGAACTTTAACAAAAAACCTATTAATAATCAATTTTGCTCCATTCTTGTCTTCTTAGTAATTAAACACGTGGTTAGGGTATTTTCTTAACAGGCATCATGAAGGTACTAAAATTTGAAGACCAAAAATGTTCTATTTATATAAAAAAATTTTAGTGTGTACTCTGGATCAAGTAATATTTTTTACAGTTATATTAGTTTTTTGTTTTTAAATATATCGATTGCATTTTTATGTTATTTTCAATTTATAACGAGCTTTCAACCTCCGTCTATTTACAAAAATAAAGCAAATCAAACATATTAGCTAGGTTGATACCAGTATTTAGACCTGGCTAAAGATCTCATCAGAACCCGAAGTTTTAGAAAAGCTAGAGCCTCCAAAAAAGGCAGAACTTTAATAAAAAACCTATTAATAATCAATTTGGCTCCATTCTTGTCTTCTTAGTAATTAAACACGTGGTTAGGGTATTTTCTTAACAGGCATCATGAAGGTACTAAAATTTGAAGACCAAAAATGTTCTATTTATATAAAAAAATTTTAGTGTGTACTCTGGATCAAGTAATATTTTTTACAGTTATATTAGTTTTTTGTTTTTAAATATATCGATTGTATTTTTATGTTATTTTCAATTTATAACGAGCTTTCAACCTCCGTCTATTTACAAAAATAAAGCAAATCAAACATATTAGCTAGGTTGATACCAGTATTTCGATCTGGCTAAAGATCTCATCAGAACCCGAAGTTTTAGAAAAGCTAGAGCCTCCAAAATAGGCAGAACTTTAATAAAAAACCTCTTAATAATCACTTTTGCTTAATTCTTGTCTTCTTAGTAATTAAACACGTGGTTAGGGTATTTTCTTAACAGGCATCATGAAGGTACTAAAATTTGAAGACCAAAAATGTTGTATTTATATAAAAAATTTTTAGTGTGTACTCTGGCTCAAGTAATATTTTTTACAGTTATATTAGTTTTTTGTTTTTAAATATATCGATTGTATTTTTATGTTATTTTCAATTTATAACGAGCTTTCAACCTCCGTCTATTTACAAAAATAAAGCAAATCAAACATATTAGCTAGGTTGATACCAGTATTTAGACCTGGCTAAAGATCTCATCAGAACCCGAAGTTTTAGAAAAGCTAGAGCCTCCAAAATAGGCAGAACTTTAATAAAAAACCTATTAATAATCAATTTGGCTCCATTCTTGTCTTCTTAGTAATCAAGCACGTGGTTAGGTCTTTTCCTAACAAGCATCACGACGTTACTAAACTTTGAAGACCAAAAATGTATATATATTTATAAAAAAAATTTAGTGTGTACTCAAGTGTGTACTGGCTCAAGTAATATTTTTTACAATTAAATTAGTTTTTTGTTTTTCCCAATAGGAACCACAGGACATAATATATATATGTATACATCGAGATTATTTTTATGTTATTTTCAATTTATAACGAGCTTTCAACCTCCGTATATTTACAAAAATAAAGCAAATCAAAAATATTAGCTAGGTCGATCTCATCAGAACACGAAGTTTTAGATTGTTTTTTTACAAAGACAAATGTTTTATTACAAAGATAATTGACTCCAAGTCACGATTTTTAAATGTTTTATGTTTAGCTTTAAATATTAAAATTTTTGAGAAAATTCACAAAAGAGGTATTTTTTCCTAACGACATCCGATTAACCTAATGTTTTGGGAAACCTACTTTTACACCCAAATAAATATTTCTTGTTGTCTGGTGCTTTTCTCTGTTAGAAGATAACTACAGCAAACTTTTCTCTATGCAGCCTTTATTTGAGCGACACATTTGTGTACATATTTACATGTAACTGTGTGTGGTAGGTATATAAGTGTATATTAAAGGTAAAGTACATATAAAGAAAATTTAGTTATCGTCTTAGAAAACTTAAAGTGCATAATGTCTACAAGGTGTAAAATTAAGTTTTTGACATCTTTAGAACTCTTTTGTATTTTATGTACGCACACATGTCTCCTGTAATGTTCATTTATTTTTTTGTTCTCTTTTTGCTTTTGTAGCATATTTTGATTATGTGTTTCTAGTGGTTTACATGCGGTTACGTTTTCTTGTTCTTATTATTGTTTGTGTACGTAAAATATTGTATTGTACAAAAAGTTTTTAAGAATATTTATTTATTTGGTTTATAATTCCCAATAATACACTCACAAAATATTTTCTGTTACCGATTCAAGTTTATTTATAAAGTTTTACGCACAGTTTGTTTTTGAAATGAAGAATATTTTTTCAACTTTTTCTAGCGCTAGTTTAAAAAACAAACTATACGTTCTTTCGGTATTAGTTAAATATTGGCAGTTAAATTTTTAATTTTATTTTTTCTCTTTCAAAAAAAGTCCAGTAATTTAAATACATTTTTTTACAAAAAGAGTTTGTTTAAATACAAAATTATTTAAATTGAATTTACAAGAAATTCAAACACTTTAACATAACATACATACAAACAAATACAAACATTGCCTTGTGTATAAGTTCTGTTTTGTAATCAGAAACAAAATTTTTTTTAAATTTCAAAAACAAAGAAAAAAATCATTTGTTTACGCTTTATCCGTTAAATATTATAGGCTGTTTTAAAAGAATTTCTATTGTTTTTACTACTTCTGTAGGTTATTTAAACAATGTTTAAAATAAATATCAAAATGGGTTGAATATAATGGAGATTCAGTAGTTCTTTTTTAATTGTGTTTTCAGTTAATTTAATAGGTATTTTAGGTTGTTTTTAAAGTAATAATAATATTGTGAGTGTATCAGTAGTAAATTCCGCATTTAAGGAAGCTAATGATTCCTAAAAAAATTAAATTTTTCTTAGTGGCAAAAGTAATTTTATGAGTTTGCAAATAAAAAAAAAAATTAAGTATACTGTTTTTGGATTTCTAAAAAAAATTAACAAGGACATTGGATTTGAATATACATATAGCATTCTAATATATATGTAAGTAATTTCAAAAATTATCGACACCTGTTTTTTTTCTGACTTTAGATGCCTTTTATTTCACAAGATTTTTTGAATTAAGAGAAACGATGCACGGTAGGGTAGGAACACTATCGAATTTTAGAGCACCACAAGTTCAATAGTGCTCATTAATGATCAGTCCAAACTTCAGCCAAATCGGTCAATATTAAGAGGTAGCAATAATTTAACGATAATTCAGGATTAAGACGAAATTTAAAATAACTTCAAGTATTATTTGGATATAGAAAAGTTTTTGCACAGTCTTATAATAACGTTTTTTTTTAGTATTTTGTCCTCCTAAACCCGAATCTGAATTCGAAAACAAATCAAACCAGTCTCCTGAAATATAGGCCTGGTATACCAAAAAAATTTGGTTTAAAGCTTTGTAAAATTTTCCATATATTTCTAGATCTTCTTCATGGATAACCAATATTTCTCACTCGTTTAATGTAGTGAATTCGTTGTAATTTTTTTTCACTTTAACTTAAAGTGAATTTAATTTTTTTTTAAAAACAACACACAAAATTAATTGCATGTAAAAAAATATTGGCCCAATTCACCCAATTTTGAGGAAGTTTGGAAGAACTTTGTCCGTAGCTATGGAAAATTTCGATGCTAGAATTTTTCTGAGCTGTGGGTATTTGTATGGTCTAAAGTTTTTATTTGATCATTTATAAAGTTATGTTCATCGAGAAAGTGTATAACTAATCGTCCATGATGCAAATAATGGCATTTTTGACTATTTTTGACGAAAAATTTGTAAATTGATATTTTAAGGTTTCATCTTAAGTTTCTGAAACAGCTGGTTTATTATTTCTTTTTGGACTAAGGAATTATTATATATATTTTTTTTTTTTGGACTAATCGCAGTGTATAAACAGCGATGATATGTCATTATTTTTGCTACTACCAGTAATGATACCAGCTCACTGTCTGACTTACTTTGAAACATATATATAATGACAAACTGATAACTACATGAAGAGAACTTCTGCTGTAAATATTAGTAGTTGGTTGCATACAGTATCTTTATTTTTAAGTGAAGATGAAATTTAATTTTCCACCACATATAAAAGACAAACCACATAAAATTACTGCATTATGATTTTACATTCATTTTATACAGTAGTTTTTTTATTTAAAAAAACAAAACAAATCAACGTTTGTTTTTGTAGTTCATTATTTGAACATTAAAAAACAAATGACAAAATCAGTTGAATTTACTGAAATGTAAGTCACCCTTTTTCAAGTGAAATTTCATTTGTTTTAAGCTACATTTGCAGTGGGCTTTACTGACATAGTATTATAAGTGTAGTTAATTATCGCATTATTTCAATAAAAAAATAATGCCTTATGCTGAAGTACATATTTTTATCAGGAATTTAAATGTAAAGTACTGATCTAAAAATCTTTGCAAAACTATTTTAGACTCATTATTTTTTTCACCTCTACTAAGTACATATATGACTACATATTTGTGATTTCTTGTAAGCTGAAAAGTAATGACATTTTGTACAAGCAAGACATTTATGTTTTTATCTATAAAGTAAAACATGTCGAGATATTTCAGATAGTGGAGCAGTTGAATCACAACACATGTTGAAATCCCATATAAGCACACGTTATTAAAACACATATTTAATTTTAGTTAGTTTTTAGTTTTTTTTTTTTAAATTTATTTTTAGGCTCATTTGTTTTGTACATACTAGCAAGCATATACACTCAAAAAAATAAGTTAGTAGAAAAGTTAGTAAAACGTCTTGTAAATCAGGTATACTATTTTTTAGCTAATTTTTTTGCTAAAATCGTGTTTTCAGCTAAAATTTTTGTTATAATTATTCAGCACTTAACTGTTTTATACGAATGCTTTACTAATATTATACTAATATTTTACTAAATAATTTTGCTAAAAAAAATTGTGCTGATAAGCACCTTAATAGTGTGGACGACAACCAGAGTGAAAGATATACGCAGAATGAAGCAGATGTAGCGGCATGTCAAGATGTAGTAGAGAAGAGGAAAATAATACTAAAAAGTAAAACATGGAAGATTTTTGTATCTGTTTTTCATACATAAAACAAAGTTGAGGATTAAAACAACTTAAATTTTGCGTTGTTACCGGCTTGTGAAAATACTTGTCTGTTAATTAAATAAAAGACAAAATAAAATATTTATATTTAATATGTATTTCTAAACTAAATGTTTATAGATTAATAATCTAGTGTGGTCAAATTGCAAATAAACATATACAGACATGTAGACAGAGTAAAGCGAAAGACAAAGACACACATCTTAGGTAGATTTTTATGGTTCCTTTTTCGTATTGCAAAAAAAATGGTTGTTTTTCGTTTCGTTTGTTTTTGTTTATGTTTTCGTTTATTTTCTATAATCATCTTCGACAGTTGCGTCCTTTAAAAGATAGCATCATTTAGACAACCATTGATGTAAGTAGTTGAAAGAAAACTTTTGTTATGTTATATATATTTATTTCTATGTATTTTCAGATATTAAATTAATTCATGTCGTTAATGTGGGAAAATGAAAATTTTTATATTTCGTAGTTATTGTTAGTTATTTTTAAAAGAATCACAAAAATATGTTTTATGATTTTCAGCAAATAAATTAACTAAATTACAGTTTTTTGCGTTTTTTTCAGTCTACTAAAATTCAGCAAAAAATTTATTAATTTTTAGCAAGGCTTTTGTATTTCTAATCCACTAAGTGTTAGCAAAACTTTTGCTGAATCTACTAATTTTGTTGCTAAAAATCAGCTCGCTGATTTTCAGCAAAAGATTTTGCTGACATTAGCAATTTTTTTGCAAGCACCCTCCTGACTAAAATTTTGCTGACTCAGCAAAATTTTTTGTTGACTTTACAACTTTTAACTTTTTTTTTTTGAGTGTAGGTCCACATATTTTTGATTTTCTTAAGGCATTTAATAATGATATGTCGTTATTATATGATTATTAATGATAAAAAAAAGTTTTTATAAGTACTTATTGATGAAAAAATAAGTACTTAGGGGAACAATAATGGAGAAATTAACTAGTTATTAGTAAGTCCTTATTGTATGTGGTAAATTAATGCAGATAGTAAGCAGTTGCCATTACGGGAAGTGAGAAAAATAATGAGATGTCGTTATCTTTTCTACACTGGGACTGGGTGGGTATATGATTTTGCGTTTGTCATTTTTTAAAGCTAAGATTTTATTGTTTAGTCGTTCAGTGCTGTTAGTACTTTTCTTTTTCTTACGTATCCTGTATTCCATATACTTCACATCGATTCTCTACATGTTTAACAGAAGCAGAAATGATCAATTTCTTCCAGTAAGAGTAATTATCAAAAATATTACAAATATTTTTTTGATGTTGTTCTACTTTTTCAGCTATTTTAAAAAAGTATCTGCTAAATTTTCATAAAAATGATGCAGTAAAATAATAAAGTATGTTGCTATCAGAATCTAAAGGTTAAAGTTTGATTGCATAATTACTTTTTTTTTTTAAACAAAAACGCTATAATTTCTTAAAAAATCTAAATGTCGTGAGTACAATTCCAAAAAAAAAATCACTTCGATATCCTTACGATGTTCAAAAATACCATTGCACTTTCCTAACATATTTTACTCAAATGAGAGATAAATTTATGTAGTATTCAAGTCCGTACAAAAACAAAAAAATTGAAAAGATGCGGTTTTGGCAAATAAACCATTTTTTCTGGGTACGAGGAATAAATGAATAATGGCCCATAACTCGGAATTAGCGGTTCGCCTTTCATTTGTGACTCGGATTTAGGAGGCTAAACTACTTTTTTTTTTTTTTTTTTTTTTTTTATAATTTAACCAATACTCAGGGGATGCCCCCTACTCATGCAGTGCATTGTATTGATCAGGAAAATAAGGTATGGGAAGGAGGAAAGAGGGAGTAGTGTTTGTGGATATTTGATTTAAATTTTTCTAAATTGTAAGATTAAATTTATTGACAATAAGTGCACTTGAAATAACTTTAGTTTTATTCTTTTTAATTCTGCCTTCATAATATATTATATTAATATAGAGAGGGGTGAGCCCATTTGAAGTTTAACGAATTTAGAACTAGTTAAGATTATAAATAGATAAGGGAACAGTATTTCAAACGACCAAATTACATAAATGCACTAAAAAACAAGATTATACAGAGTTTCTTAAAAATAGCGTATCCAAGGCAAAAAGGAATTTTAACATTTTTAAACGCAAAATTTTTATGAACTTTATAAAATTTTGTCTATATGAAAACAATTTTTTTTGTCATTTTGTTTATAAACAATATGAATTGAGAACTTAGTTAGGTGCTTTCAAGACGGACATAATATACAAAGTGCAAAAAAAAAATATTTTTTTTTCATTTCTAGCAAGTACAGTCTCATGTTTTCCAAACTCAATTCGCTTTGTGGCAACTAAAGCGCTGTGTAAACTCCGCCGAAACGTACAACAAATAATAGATTTTAATGAGCTTAATACTAAAATTGAAAAGACATTAACAATTTGTGAGGGCTTTAAATTTTATGGAGCAAACAAAATTTCCATAACCTCAAAAAGCATTTTAAATTTTGCTCATTTAAAAGCATTTAATGTGGTTTCTTGCAAAAGAAGTAATTATAAACCCAATTAAATGCTATAAAGACGGCAACAAAACTCGTGTTTTCCAAAATAACTACGGGTTTCTTTCTATGTTCTAATAAAGGGTCCGCCAAATAACTTTTTTTTTTGAACTCCTGAACCAATTGGACTTTGTATGGCGTCATGATGTCTCCGAAATGATCAATTGTTGAGAACTACGGTGAATTGATGTTGATGGCGCTTCACGCACACTTTCTGCCACAGCAGCAATATTCTCGGGTGTACGCACTGTTTTTGGCTTTTCATGCTTTGGTTTATCGATGAGGATGCCAGTTTCTTTCACTTTGTTTACAAGATAACGAACATATGGACCGTATTCGTTCAGCGGAAGCATAAAACTAATTATCTGTCAAATCAGACATGAGCTAAGTGTTACCATTCACGAAATAAGTACTAGTTGAAAAAAAACGTTAGATGGCGGACCCTTTATATGAGAAAAAATGTGTAGTGTAAATTTTATTATGGTGTAATAATCTTTGAAATGTGATAAATACAAGCAAAAATCTGGAATCTTACAATTTTTAAATTGCTTTAAACTAAATCCCGCGGATGGATTTTGCGTGCCTTAACATCGGCTTATACACACACAAAAGGTATTCATGTCAAAAGAAATTTTTTTTAAAATATTTTGCCTCAAATAGTCGAACATTTTTGAAATTCCTCATATACGAATAATTTTGTATTTAGATAATACAAAAGCATATAATTTTGTAGCTCTAACCTTTTTAAAGTTTTAATTTTAAAACCAACCCCCGTTTTTGAAAATTAAGGCAGTAAATCTGTATGTCCAACAAGAAATATGATTGATTTGTCCATTCTGATGTATAAATATTAAATAAAAAAAAATTTAGCTTGCTTATTTTCTAGCCTTTTTAATAAACCTTCCATACAATAGTTTTCTGTCAAGGGCAACTCCATTAATTTTGATACAAGAAAAAATTTTGATTAATGATTATTTTTATTTTTTATGTCAACATATTGTTGTTATTATTCTCGTTGCTATAGTGTATCAGTTGATTGCATATATTGAAAAATAAAAAAAAATGTACCAAATTTTGAGTAAATTAAGTTGTCTTCCGTTATAAGTGTTTATTATAATAAATTATTTTGATTAATAGACTCCTGAATGAAAATGAACGTTCTTCAATATTAAGTTAAAGTGAATATTTTTATAATTCTTCTTAAAAATTGCAACTGAGATAACAAGGACATTTGAAAACATGTTTAAAATAATATAGTTTGCTCAGTAACATGGTTTTTATCAAAAATCCGAAAATCAGATAAAAAGTGTCAATATTAACACTTAAATTACCGGACCAGTTATTTTGACTCTTTTGATATCTTTGAATAAAAACTAAAAAATTTTGTTCCAACTTACTGCAAATATTTTTGTATGACTTTTGTACGATTAAGTATCGTAACAATCCTCATAATAAATTTTTTAGAATTTCACTTAGGGAACTACATTCTTAAGTAAAAAAAAATTAATTTGTTGAAGAAATTTAGTTTTTAACTACACTTTTTGGTCACTGGAATTACTAACCACATAAGATTACTGTAATATGAATTTACATCAGAATAAAAACGTTAATATACAATCATATCTTATTTAAAAAATGTTAATCGAATTTAATAATATGTTAGCGGTCCTGTGTTCAAGTGAAATTTCATCTGTTTTTAACTACAGTCCTAAATTCCGGATTACGATGTTGTTTTCAACGTATTGATCGGATGCGAAATGTAGTTTTGACGTTTTTTTAAAAACCACTGATTTTGGCTAAAGTAGGTAAACTTTGAATATTATGTACACTCATAAAAAAAAATTAAAACAACTTTCAATGAGGTCCCTTATGAAGAATTCTTCAATTTTGTCACATGACAGTGGTGCACACCACCACTAAACCAGTCACTATAAAAAAAAAAAAAAATATGTAGGTACATTATTTTTTGCTGGGCAATCGATTGAGACTATTTATTTTAAAATCGGAGAGGGGTCGTCCAAAAATTTGCCAATTTTGATCGTTTTCATATGGAATTGCTCTATATTATTTTGTATTTTGCAATGTCTGGGTATATGTAACGTCATTATTAATTGTATTAGATTTAACGTATTCTAAGTCCAATATACAATTATATATTGAGCGAGATGCGATAAAACGCAACTATATATGACATCATATTATATTTTTTTTTATTAATTTTATATATGAATTTATATAATTATGTCCGGTTAAATACACTGGCAGACAAAAACTTATAAGTGTATGTAAAATAATGTATTGCTTTATGCAAACTTTTTAACTCGCGAAATTAAAGATTTATAACCGTCAAAAATAAAATATATAAATGAAGCTTTTACGTTGGGTTCCCATTGAACTTAATAAAATTCGGATATATGATAAAGGAGCAAAAACTTATGATAAACGTATTTTTTAGAGAACCAATCCCATGTTTTGGAGTTTAAAAGTGGCGGTAAAATTTTTCACATCTTTGTATGAACATATGTTTAAAGTTTAAGAAATTTAGACTAATTTAAAACCAGCGTTAAAATACTCGAGAAAACACATATTTTGAAAGCCATTTTGACACTATGTAGGCTGCCACTTATTTGAATTATTTTAAATATTTGTGAACAAGTTCACTGATTTTTCTCCTTTTTCATATATCCGACTTTTTTTAAGGTTGCAGGGAGCCCATCGGGGCAATACAAGACATGTAGTATGTCTTGTATTGACAAAATCGTAAATTTACCAAGAAAGCGTTTAAGTTGTGTAGTGGCGGTTTGACCCCCAAACATTTTTTTTAATTGTTCACCATTTTTTTTTTACCAGTCAATTACAGTGACAAAGTAATCATGACGATGGATATTACGTTGTCATTAACCTCTTAACTGGTTTATTCATTTCAAAATTTGAAAATCAAATGTTACAAATTTTGCCCTAGATTTTGAACAAATAGTCCAAAATGTAACCCCAATATAGATGAAGACGATATTTTATAACACTAAAAACTAGAAAAAACCAAAGCACATATTTATTTAAATATAAAATCTTGGGTAGGTAGCCCTTCCTTCAGTTTTTTTTTTTTTTTTGACTGGCGCAGCATATGCGGCAAAACTCACTAACTGATTAAAGTGTTAAGTTGGTATTTTCTTTGGTGGGCTAGAATTTTTGATAATGTATGGAGAATTTTATGAAGGGAAAATAGTACATGGATTTGTGAACGCTGTTAAATCTCACTTTGTTCATTAAGTGCTAATTTTTATTTCAAGTTTTACATTGGTAACGTGTTAGTATTTAATACAGCCTTTTTTTTCATCTTTGAAAGTTAATTCGAATTTCTTGTACTAATTTCATTAAATTTTCTGTATAGGTTGTAGGATGTACTAGAAGTCTGTAGTGGGTACCGGTATTTTCGGAAAATTCATTAGCGAATGAAGCGTACACTTTACATAAACATTTTCAGAGGTAAAACTTGTATAACACCGGGTTTTGATTAATTGGCTGTATTTAAGTGAATTTCCCATAGAAATATTGGTTTATGAATATTGCGCGTAGGTCTGTATTTTGCTTTTAGATCAATTCAAATGATTGAAATTTACTTTTGGGGATTTTCACCCAATTTTACAGCAACATTTATGTGTTTTTAATCAATTAGAATAATCATTATGAAGATTTTAAATAAGTATTAATAAATAATAATACTAAAACCTGTTAATATTTCTAATTTATAACACTAATTTCTCTTCGTGTATGCGTTAATATGCGTTGCTACGCGTCGGGCGGCGTCAAATGTGTAACTTTGGCTTTCCGAATGCTTCCTAAAATATGCCACTGAATAGTAATTATTATCTTAACCACGCCTCTTATTTCCGTTGAATCACAATTTCGTTCTTTTCTTTTGTGACCTCTCTCCAGCAAAGACGTAATTTTATTTAAGTGAAACTATTCAAAAGACTACAAGTTTTGGATACTAACCTTAAAATTAATTTGGAAAAATTCTCGTCACAAAGAAAGTATAACGACAAATCAATTATTACCTATTATTCGAAGAATTACCCGATTTTCACTAAATGTGAGGAAAAAATCATCAAAATTTTGGAGAAAACTTTATTAGGCGTTCCGTAGCCTTACGTGGTCACGGAAAAATCAGGGGCATATTCCCCAATCTTATTCCTATTGGTTTTGGAAAAATTATTATGTAAAACGAGCACCTCAACATTTTCTTCAGAAAAAGAACAAAAAATCTTCACTACGATAATCCGAAACGGTACAAAATTGTCCTCAAATTTTTATAAGCGGCTGTCTAAGAACATTTCCAGAACTTTTTGTTCATCAGGTAAAATAAAACTTTTCTTATTTAATTAATCAAAAGAAAGAAAAATTCTAAGCCAAATCAAATTTTACTAGATTGCTTTCACCCTAACCAAACATTTGTCGCGGGCCACCGAATTTGCCTTCTCTGTGGCCAGGGAGAACGTTTCACTCGTATTGACTAAGAAAGCAAAGAGTGAATCGAGAGGAGGCAACGACGCAATTAATTTTTTTTCGTCGTCTTTACTTCATATGAGGAACTTAAGAAACCGTTTGGCATTGTGTAAAATCTACTGAAAGAAGTATAACACGAAAGAACAGAAAAAAAAAAAAAAAAAACAGAAATTCCAAAAATTTTCAAAATTACAAAAACTTAATTTATAATAGTTAACTGAAAAATATCAGTTTAATTTGTGAAAAAAAATTCAACGATTTGATAAAAGCCATTTTGAATAATCTGAACCTCAACGTTTAGATTTGTCCGAGTTAAAGAAAAAAAGAAAAAAAACAAACAAGGAGAAAGAAAAGAAATCAGAACTGCAGTAATTTCTGGTAAAATTTGTAAAAGTGCTTAATTTCTGTTAAAATTTGTAAAAGGCTTAAATTCTAAAAAATTTATTAAGATCTAGTGTAAATTAATACTTAATTCTACAAATCTCATTGGCATCAAGATTAAAATTATCGTGGTAAAAATTCGAGTTCAGTTAAAATTTTAAGAACTACGTAATTGTTAACAACAACCTTAACCCTATCAATTAATAAATATTTAACGAAATATAACAAAATAATATATAATAGCACCTAAACTACCCTAAAATCATAAAACAGATAAATATCACAGCTGGTTGTAAATTGCACATGTCATTTGGTATACAGATTTGGTTGTCACTGTACTTCCTATTAACAACAAAAAGAACATCAAATTCAATATTTTTTTCAATAGCAACAGTGAAGCAGCTTAAATTTGGATCACTTCAAACATAATTTGTCCATCGAAAGTGGAGGCCTTCATCAGCATCGATAAATTATTGTAAGTGGTGAGTTTTATTAAAATTATTTTGATCGATCTTTTTGTTACAACATGTTTGAATAAGTACAACTTATTGAAGAAAAAAAAAACACAGAACAACCATTGTTGTTCTTGTTGTAAATTGTTTTTGTTACTTTTTACTATTAAAATGTTGTAATTTTGTTTTCATTCATAATTTGTTTTACTTATTCATTCATAACCTTCTTATACCAAAATATTATATTTGCAATTTTTTTTTATCGGTCTTCAAATGTTTTTTTTTTTGCTTTCTTTTATGTTGCTAAATATTAAAACCGTTTTTTTATTGTAACTTCAGACAGAAAAAAAAAAATACGAAAAGGTTACACCCAAAAGTCGAGGTAGTTATTTTACTAATCGTTAAATCTAAAGGTTCGGTTTTTTTCATGAAATCAATTTTACGCAAGTCCAGTATTCAGAATAATATTTTATTAAATTCATTGGATCTGTTGGTCGTATGCTAAAATAGTTTTGATAATATTAATAATTTTTTTAATTACCCCTATTGCTTTTCGCAAACCTGAATTATTCGTTTTCATTTAAATATATTGAAATAATGATTAATTTAAATACGCTAATGTTATTGATGCCAATTTCAGTCGTTATTAAATGAATTATTCTTGAAATTTATAATTCGAATTTTAAATTTAAATTATAGTATAAGTAATCGAATTTTATGTGATAGAAATCATAGTGGATTTTAGATTTTCTTAAATAAAATTTTCTGAAATTGTACTGTTTAAGGACATATTATTAATTAAATATCATTAGAATCAATGTTTTATGCATTGTGTAAGTTATTTGTTTCCCTTTCAAGGAGTTGAATAAATTATGAATTTAAATAATATGGATTGCTAGATTTTGCGTTTTCTCTTAATGTGATAATGAATTAGGGTATAGTCGAAAGAGGGTTCCTAGGAAGATTCTATCGCCCCTAGGATATATGTTAAGGGTAGGTTATGAGGCGAATGGCATCCAAAACATCTGGAAGGCCAGTATTAGAGGATTTCACTCAAATATTATTTGTTTTTTTTTTTATTTCAATAATGGCCATACGAGGGCATTTATTTTTTTGTCGTATGGTCATCTTGGTCCTGTAAATTAGTTAGATATCGTGTTGTTTAGTTACAAAATAGGGAGTCTATAAAAAAATCTGTAATGAGGACAAGGGATTGGGTATTGGAGAGGACCCGAACCCACTGCCCGACTGAAAGCTAGCTTCTTAAATGGCTCCCGCAGTCCTCCTCCAGCTTTAATCTAAATAAAATTGGTTTCTAACCAATGAATTCGAAAATCAATATTCTTGTTGAAAGTATGGTGTTAAAACCCTTGTTCATTACAGCTCACTAGTTTGATTGAAGTCTGAAAGAAATAATGATAAAGAAAAAATATACAATTGGAAAATTTAAAACTATATCTGACATCTCCCAGGTCTTAAACTAAATTATGTTTTTCCAATTCACTTTGATTTATATTTTAGACGAGTTCAGATGCTTTTCAAGCGTTCTTGAGTGCTTATCCTTCATTTTCGAAAAATTCATAAACATTGTCTCTGTGCGCTGAACACGAGTCGCTTTAAAGGATTTTGAGACATCGTAATATATATCGTGAGAAAATACTAAAAACTATGTTAACAGATGCGTTCGAAACCGAACCAAATAAAAATAAAGAGATTGCACTGTAAGTAAAGTTTCAACTTTTGAAATTACACACTACGGCACACGTAAACTTAAGTTTAGGTCGTAGTGGTATCTCCTTAGTGGTATCTCAGTTTTAAAAGATTATGTCAAAATACACAGAAAAAATTATTGTCAAGAAAATGCAATTAAACTTTTATTCGATTTCAAACTCACTTTCAATTAAATGTTTAATAATATGTATTAACTATTTAATTGAAAATGAACTTGGTATAAAAAAAAATTACAGGTTTTATAATGTATAATAACAACATGGAAAAACATGCAAAAATTTTAAAAAATCGCCAAAATTAAAATATCAATTGAACTTAAAAATTCGCGTTTTGTTAATTTGTTATAATTGTAGAGATTTTTCAAATTTTGCGTTTTTTATTGACAATTTTTTTCAATTTCTGCAATTTTGAAGATTAATTTTTTAAATTTCGGCAGCTTTTTCAAATTGGGTTTTTTTCAAATGTTTTACATTTTTGAAATTTTCGCAATTTTTTTTACAAATTTGGTGATTTTTTTTTGATTTTGTAATTTTGGCGATTTGTTTTAAATTTTAGCAATATTTACCCCAATTTTTGGCGATTTTTTTTTAACTGCAATTAATGTTTAAATAGTATCTACAAAGGATTTGCAATAAAAAACAATATTCAATTAAATTTGTAATAGATATGAATAAAACTATAATTGAAAATAATATCCATTAATTAGTTACAAATCATTTTAATTGTAACTAAAATTTGCTCAATAGGTCCGAATTCAATTAAACTTCTAACTGAATCAACAAATATTTTAGTTGAAACTCGATTTTAGTTTTTTCTGTGTAGTATGTCTACACAGTTTGCATTGTCTCAAGCAATTTTTTGATTATATTTTAAGGCAAACACATCGAAATCTCTTATAAAATAATTGCTTTTTTGTCAAAAACCAACTTTAACAATGATAGCCTCCCATTTGCAGGCGATGTGTTCTAATGAAATTTGAATATTCGAACCATATAACACACAACTAACAGGCATTTCCTATTTGATCCAAGTCAAAAATAAATATTTTTATATTAAATTTATCAATAAAATTGTTACTTCCTAACGAATTGTATTAAATTTTTAAATTTGTCAAATCATTTCATATTTTGAGAATAGTCAGTATTCGACAAAAATAAACTATTGACTAAATTTTAAACCCTGCTTCAGACCTTTTAAAATCGAGTGTGTTTTTATTTACAAAAGAAGCTTCTTTCTGAGCATGCTTTTATGACTCATAAAAGTCTTAAAATAATGAGCTTAAGCAGAAGAAATTTCCCTTTTATTAGTGTGTCTTATGAGTCACATTGGACCCACTTTTTGGAGTCTTCTTGCAGTCATTTCGGAGTCTTCTTGGCTGAAATTTATTTCTGTTTCTGACTACTTTATGGTTTTTTTTTAATAATAAATGCTTCATAAGACCGTACAAAGTTCTAAAGTTGCAATTTTATTATTGATCGAAAAAATATTAACAATTAAACAGTTCATGCGAATAAAGACGAATAGACCATTTGTAGAATTTTACAGGGGACAATAAAAACGCAGGACATTTTCTACAACAATGTTCTCCGTAACATTTTACATAAATTTTCTGAACACACTATATACTTTAAACGTAAGCTTTACTCGATTTTCTATGCCGATTGACAATACCAAATTTGTATTTGGTGGAAACTTTACCTCCCCCTAAAATGAAACCTAGATGTAAACTTTCAAAACGCCGATACATGTGTCTTTTTTTTGTCTCTTCTATCCAAATTTATTGGTCAGACCTTGTAATTTTAGAAAAAATTTGGTTTTGTTGAACAGTGTTATTAGTTTTTTTTGTAGTTATTTATTAAACAAAACTATTTTCGAACGATTTCACTCCATCAGAAATGCCGTAAGTCGGCCCAAAATTAGATGTTGTTATACAAATAACGATATTTCCTTATAATCCACGAATTTTTTTTAGAAATTGTTTTTATAATAGTTGAAATTTTGAAAAAAAAGTTGTGAATTTTCCTACTATCAAAATAAATTTTTAAATGAAAAGGCTCAGAATTAATTCATATTTTAGAGCTATTTCGGAGTGTTCATAAAATGTACATTTTTTTTTTACAATTTGGACTCTTCTCTGAATAAAATTGTAGACCTTCATAAAGTACTCAAAAACAAGTACTATTTTTGGGTATGTCATTTCTCATATTAAAAAATTTACCTTTTATTTCGGATTCATTTTTAAATCATTTATAAATGTTTAAAAAATAATCAGAAAAAAGTGTATATTCAGAGTAGAAGTTCTGAAAGGTTCACAAATGCAATATATTTTGATTTATTTAGGACTCAAAATTTTGAGATTTTAGATATAGGTCATAGATAATTTTAAAATCCTTTTTGGAAACGCTGGTAAGGCGGTTTAACCAAGTGTTCTGCCACTAGTTTATTTACAATTCCTTGGTTAGCCAATGCTATACTAGTGCTTGAGTTTTTGTATCACTGGCAGTTTCTGACTGGGTGAATATAAATACAATATATGGTGGTAGAGAAGAGAATAATATGATAAACGAAAATAAGAGAGATGTATACTATAACATGATAAAAGCAACCTTATCATTTGTGATTAATGATTGATAGAACAATAATTTTATTGAAACAGCCATCTGTTGCTGTAATAAACATAGTTTTGTGGCCGCAATTATATTATAATCAGTTTTTTTCTATGCGTCTGAGACAATTTTCGTTGTTTTTAGTAACCAAACTTTATGGTTAATAGTTAGTTTGTGATTATAGACTACCAGGGGTTGTTAAATGGATATGGAGGGAACCACATTTTATGGATCTAAAAATAAAATGTATTTTGAACCATAAGAATGTGATAAGTCGGTATTAGAAAACTAAAGAATTATGGGTGAATAAAAATGTTCTTAACTTATTGGACTTTCAAACTTTCTGTATGTAAGTTTACTTAAAAAAGTTTCCATTTAATCTACAACTGCAGTTTTTTTTGTTTAAGTACTTTTTATGTATTTTTCAGAATTTCCTTAAATTTTATAACTTAAAGAACAATATTGTTCTAAAGAAATATTTTCACAAATAAAAATAATGTATTAAAAATAATATTACTGCAATGAAAAAAACTATATTTTAAAGATCAATTTAGCTAAATTGACTTATTGCAACAATATAAATGACAAAGAGTTTGGTAAGGGATTTAATGCTTTCGATGATGATGGTAATGATACCAGTTTATGTACATTATATGTAGGAATCTGTACTATATATATTAATACAACTTACACATAAACCTGCAATGAATGACGACAAAGATGACGATGATGATGGTGGCAAAGATGACTACATTGTCGCACGTAAAATAGCTTATCACGTGCCACAACATCAAAGCCCTGGCTTTATAAGTCAAAAATAATGACAATGTAGGAACAACACGTATTTGAGTATGTTATTTTACAGTTTACAATTTTAAACTGTAGCATAAGTGGTGTAAAAGTAAACATACAAGCATAGCAAGGATACGTATATTTGCTACCACCCTCACTTTTCTTGGTTAGTGCCTTACATCTGATATAAATACTAAATCTAAGGGTTTTTGTGATACGAAAATAAAAAATACAAAAGTCTGTTATAGTTTCACAACACAACCATTAATAGTTCATGGTGTAATAAGTTGGTAAATTCATAAGTTACTAAAATAACAAACAAAAAGGTTTTACTTTGTTTGTTTCAGTCATTCAGATCAATCAGTATTATTTAGAGCTCTATTTCCAAATACTTTTTTGTATGTGTTTTTCGAAATTAGAAAATCGCTTTTAAAACAGCTGCCTTCTTTTGTAAAACGTGATTTGAAAAAATCAAAAATTGTTCTTTCATTAGTATATGGCAACCTTACAAAAAAAATATAATTTTTGGTTATGTTTATCGCAAAGGATCTTAACTATCATATCCTTTTCACAGCTTTCCTTTCCAAAGTTCTATTTTCCTAAATGTAGACATGTCTTTAAGGACCCATTGGCGTGATGTAACTCCTTTTCTCAATCCTTTTAGTTTTAATAGAAAAAATAATTTTTCATTGTGTATAACCAAAAAAGGTTCTTGCTTTATTTAATTCCTGTTTATAACTAACTGCAATCATACAAACAAAAAAATATATAAAAATTACTATAATGAAACAGTTAGTAATCCAACTTTGCATTTTTGTTTTTAAAGAATTTTTTTTTTTTTATTCAAATTTTAGTTACCATTTTTGCTATTTTGCTTGACAAAAATATAATTTGTTGGTTAATTTTTTTATTGAATTTAGTTACTAATATTTTACAACCGGTTTTTCGATTTAATAAAATTTGCGTGCTAAATTTAAAAATTTGTATATTTTATTGTATCAGTTTAAAATGGTCAAGTGAAGCGAACACGTCGTATTAGAAAAATAAATAAAAAAAAACAATTAAATGTCTCGCTCGTATAAGGATATATAATCAATTTATAAGACCCATTCATAGAAAAATTTCAATTTCAATGAAGAAATTTAAGCAAACAAATTTCTCAGAAATAAAAAAGCTACAGCTTGTTAAACAAACTCCTTAATCCATATTACCAAAACAAATGTGAATCCCACCACTATTGTGTGAGTGAATGCGAGTGAGTCAAAATTAACTAAGTCATAAGGAGTTGAGACTGTGAAATCAATCTTCTTGATTAAGAAGACCTTTTGACAATTACAAGTTTAACTTGACAGCTAAAAGAATAACTTTGTTAGTATAAATCACCAAGGTGGCGCCGATAGTGATCTGTCATAACATGAACAAGGAAAATGTCGGCTATAGCAAAAATGTTGTTGATAGTATTATATTTTTTTTTTTTTTGTGAAGCGTCTTAACGTTGAGAGTTGCACACAATTTGTAGTATGAATATAGAGTAGTTTAGAAATAGTATTCAGATAAAAAGTTGGATTAGCTGTTAATCACAAAAGAAAAAAGGACTAACAACACAGGATATCGAAAATTTGAAGGAAGCTTTAGGCGAACTCTGCCTTATATGACAGACTCGGGATCTCTGTCTTAGATATCCACAAATGATGCAAACGTTGTTGTGTGATCAATGAACTTGCTTATGCAGACTAAGCTCCATAGGAGTAAATTGGCAATACAAATAGTCGAAAATAATTACAGCGAAATGGATTTAATTGACTGGCAAAGATTTCTTTATTCTAAGTCTATGTGTACTCTTTAACTTAATCTAAATATGCTTACGATTAATTTATACATTAAACAATAAAGTAAGCTAATTATTTTACATACAAAAATGACTAAGCATTAATGTTTTCTCAGAATTATGAATTGTCATTGCCCTTGGTCAGTAAAAAAAAACAACACTATTAATGCTTTAATTTCAATATTAAACACAATTTCTGATAAAACAGCTACAAGAGGGTCAGATCCACATCGTCTTAATTAAGGAGCCTTGGACTGCAGAGCACAAGGTATCTGGATTTGATGACCCGATCCACCTCCTTTTCAATGCACAGAGGGGGAACCGACCAAGAATCTGTATTCTGTGTCACAGGAACTTAGACTTTCTTTTTGCCTCTTAACTATCGACGGAAGATGCTACGATTCTCACTCACGGTAGTCGGAGGTTATTCATAGAAGCTATTTATTTACACATCCACCTTAGTCGGAACTTCAGGGGTTAATCAAGGCGGCCCGCATTACAGATAGGGAAATTCTTATTGGGTGCGATGCAAACTCTCTCCACGTAACTTGGGGTAATTCATACTGCAACTAGTGATGGGATGCACTACTGGAAATGTTGAATGCAAATAATCTTTTTACCCTCACCTACATATGTTAGCAAACTAAGGGAAGAGTTTGTGGACATTACCATATCTTCAGCCAACAAGGGGACAAGATCTAAGACTGGCATGTCTTGAACGTTTATATTTATCGGATCATCGATATATCTTGTTTGAGCTGGCGCAGCCGCCACCGGAACCAATATGTATAAAAAAAGGCTAGGATAAACTTGCCTAACTTCAGGATTAATCTACAGAACCTTCTTAACGCTCCTCAGGCCTGTTTTCAGAATGATACGTCGATAGACTGTTTAAAGAGTAACCTTAATAAATCGTTTGTAGAGTGCTGCCAACTCCGACAAAGGAAATCTCCTCGAGAAAATCCCTGGTTAGACTGGGAGCTGATCGATATCGGGAGAGATATCCGAAGACTTTTTAGTAGTTCACGTCATAAGAGAAATTTAAATACTGGGACGGCTATCATATTAGATTTAGTGAATACAACGGGAAAATTCGAACGGTAAATCGCAACTCCTGGAAGCATTTCTGTGCTTAAACAGCGTCTCGAAGATTAGGAAATTCTTATCGAAGACCCCTATGCAGCCCGAAACCCTAATAGATAGAAACGGAAATAGGGCAAACTCTATCTACGAATCTTTAATTTGGAACATTATTTTGGACCCTATGGGGAACAAAACATTGGGCCCACTAATAACCAGCAGGCTGCACCAAATGAGGGAAGAAAAATTGGTCCAAATGTAGAACAACAGGTTCCACCAAATGAGGGGCAACATCGACCAGGAAATGTGCTTGGACGGAGTGTTAATATAACCGGGACATGGTTAGAAGAGCTGTTAAAAGCTTTTCTTCTTTTAGGGCCACACAACCAGATGGGGTCTTTCCTTCTCTTTTACAAGAAGGCAGTGATATGATTGACATTAAACTGGCAAATATATCCTCTGCGTGCCTCAAATTATCATACAAAAGTTGTCTTCATACTAAAGCCGATATAGTGAACCTATGAGGAACCAATGGCTTACCGGCCGATAAGTGTGATATCGTTTTTGATTAAAACTATGGAACGAATCGTGGATGAAATGGTTAAGAATTAATGTCTCGATCGGAACGCTTATTCGGTCCCTAGACCAGTTTGGCAATTAACCGGGCTCTTGTAGGATGGATCAGTCATTTCGAGGAAATCATGGATTAATTACTAGGTTAACGGCATCAGTAGTATAGACGGGGTGTGCCGTGTGACCAAACAGGGTGAAATTATACTGTAAACAACGCATAAAGAGCGAAATCACTAAGGCTCTACACAAGCGTTGTTTGCCACATTAACGAGGAGAAAGTGCAATATTAAATCACTTCAGAAAATATAGCGCATATGTTGCTTATTCATCATCATCACCATTTCGACTAGGGAATTGGAGACAATTTTGTCGATAGAGCGTATCGATATTCGGCAAAAATATGAGGCGTCTTGTCTAAGCTGCGGCTTTGCTTCGATAGCCGCGATACCTCTATTGGAAAGTGCTTTCGCCTCCCGTATCTTAACACGGTGTTTCAGGCGGAGATCATGGCTGTAACGGAATAGATAAAATGTATTAATATAATAAATTATTACAGATAGCCAGGCGGCTTTCCATGCAACTAATTCGAGCTCTGTAAGGTCAGCCGCTATCCTCGGTTGCAAGAAGGAATTCAAACAGGGCAGTATTGAAATTATATTTGTCATTATAATATCACAGGAAGCAAGATTGCTGACGAATTAGCCAGAGAAGGTTCTTCTCTGGATACATTCAACTTGAAGAACGCGAAACTATTTCAGGCATTTAGGTCTGAACTACGTTCATTTACTGTTATTGCTCATAGGAAAATATGGGTCACGCCGGGAGCGAGGAAACTAAGGAGCTTTTGAAATTAAGCAAAACCGAACTTCGTAAGATAGTAAGTAGTAATGGTCGTGCTGATTCAGTAACTTGTAGAACCTGTGGAGAAAGTGACGACCATAGAACACTATTGTTGTCCCGCTTTGCAAGAATTAGGGTTGGGCACCTGGCCGCTGACAGTATTCCGACTTTGGGTGACCTTAGTAGAATGGGCTGATGGAGACTAAGCAATGTCGCCAACAGGAAGTAAGAGCGCATAATAAGCTAACTTTCGGGCTCAATGGTATTTCCTATATTATTGGACAAGAGTAGGTTGTGAAGTGTATCTTCACTTCCGATTTCTCTTTTCAACCTACCCTAAATGTTAATCAAAATCGACTTGTTTAGTACTTGATATATCGGTTAATTCCAATTTTAGTATATTAAAGTTTCAGTCTAAATTACTCTTTAGTTATATTTATCGATATTTGTCTTTATTACACTCAAAAAATAGTAGTAAATACATATTATTTTAAAAATTCTTTGTGTAAGGGCATGAGCTCAAGTGGTAACTAATATAAAGTTAATTTGTTTTGAAATAATAATAAGTTCTTTATAAAAATCGTAAAATATTTTGCTTACAATTCTTTAAGAAACACTAAATAAAATACTACACCCACAGTATTTTTTCCGTAAAGACTACTGAATATACACATTAACTTAACTGAAAATCATTTAGAAGCAGGACTACTGATTTTTCGTTTAAAACAATTGTATTTTTTATTTTATTTTCAAAAATTAATTGAAAAAATCGTTTATTTCAATACTCAATATAATATAACAACTTTTTGTTTTAAATAGAAAATTTTAACTGAATATTTTAACAAATATTTCTATATATTTCTTTGATAATTTAACTGTATATTTCATTAAAACAACTTTACCGATTAAATTTTTAAATAACTGTTGAACTTTTATGGAAAAGTTCTTGTGAAAATTTAATTTTAATTGAAAGCTTTTAGAAGAATGCTTTTAAATAAAAATTTCGTAAAAAGACTTTTAATCAAGAAAAATTATTATTCTTCATGATCAAAAACCAAAAACTTAACAATTCAATTCTTAAGAGATATGAGTTCGAAAACTAAAACACAAAACTCAACCCTTGAGAGGGTAAACTATTTTAAAAACCCAAATTAACTTTTGCGGCTTATGAAATAATTCTTTAATACAATTATTCTTTAATCAAATCCTTTACTGACTGGTTAGAAAGTATCTTTCTGATTTTATTAAGAAATTGCCATGTAACCGAAAACAGTCGATCACAAAGAAGTGCTTTTATGTATAACCACAAGCTAGTAGTTGTTGAAAACTGCTTATCAAATTCCATACAAATTTTAAAACAAAAATTAGAAGTTTTTTAAAACTGCTAGTTTTTGGTGGTAGTATAAACGAGGTATTAAACAAATATTTAATGTTTTGAATTTTTTGACAACTTCCCTCAAAAAGTTTGAACTCGTTTACCTGGGTACACGAACTTTAAATAATTTTAAAGCAGCAAAGAATTGTATCTATCTGTACTATATAATAAACACATTTTTTTTGCAGTCATCAGTTGTCTACAGTGTTTGGATAAACCACTACAGGGATCCTCACAAGTGATATGCCGTAACAAAGCTATGGTGTTGTAGATTGCTTTATCCTATATACTAATTAACTGGTCGAGATGGTGAGCGAAAAGGTGTACAAAATTAGTATTTTCACTTTAGCAGGCAGTTTGACCGATTGTAATAAAAATGGTATTAATTAACAGCCTTATTAATTTCCAACAAGTCCCGTTTAAAACATTTCGATATCTTAGCTGGCAAGCAAGTGGTGTTGAATTGGATATGTGGCGCTTTACAAAACTGCTATTTATAATCTGATTTGGCACATATATAAAATATATATGTATATTAGTTACATGACGGCGAAAATTTAGCAATAATCGCTGTGATGGACGTATCAGCTAAAATATTACTTATGGTTGCATTTATGAACCAATTTGGCTCATAGTCAGACTGTATATATCGTATGTTATATGACAATAAAAGATATTATAAAAATTTTACCTGGAACGTGGAGGTTTATTCTAGATTTTTAATATCTAGACTAGACTAGCGACTTCATATATCCCCACAGAAAATAGTCCGAAACGTGAAACTATGCGGTTACCAAACGTTTCCTTCAATAAATCAATTGTGGCACGAGCTCTGTGACATGTTGCGCCGTCTTGTTGAAACCACAGCACCTGCACATCATGGTTGTTCAATTGATGAACGAAAAAGTCAGTAATCATTTCTCTATAGCGGTCACCATTGACTGCAACGTTCTGACCAGCATCGTTTTTAAAGAAGTACGGACCAATAATTACACCACCACATAAAGTACATCAAACAGTCAGTTTCTAAACAAAATTCGCAAAACTCATGCGCGATACGTATTTCGATTAGAACCATGATTTTCAAAATAAAAATAAATTTGCACAATTTGGAAGCGTCGTTCAGGCGTCAGTCTATTCATGTTGAAATGCCAAACCAAACTAAACATAAATCACTTGACAGCTGACAAAATGGCCGCCAGTTAAAAAAATGGTTGCCAACTTAAAGTTCCATACCTGTATAAAAAGCACCCTTTATTTATCGTCTAAATATGGGACATTTTGAGAACTTGCTTTTTTTATATTGTTCGCAACTGTATGAGGGGCACTTCCAACTGTGTAAATGTTATCGATTGTGAAATTAAGTTTTGTTAATTTTAATTTCTTGCAAATACAAAAATTTATAAACGACCATGTAGGAACAATGGTCAAAGAACTCTCAACCGTGTATCGTCACAAAAAAATAAAAAAATTAAACACTAAAAGAACGAGTGAAGGTCCAGTACAGATCACGATCGATACTGAAATTATCCATCGTCTTTTGTTAAAAAAATTCGTGTCAAATTTGGCACGATATTTTCTCACATATATCCATGTTAAAAAATGGGCGGGAATGGCGTATCATCCTCCATGCAACTAAAAATATAAAATTGTTTAACACTGGACCGTGTTGAATATATTTGAACAAAAGCTGCGAAAACCTTCCGATATTTAAAATATTGACGTGGGACTTCCTAAGCAACCTTAAAATTGAGACTGTTATGCAGTGCTGCTGCAGTATTGGGTAGGATTGGAAAAAAAGGCAAGTGGCATGCAGCAAATAATCCCATTTTTTTATAAATATGTAATACCGAAATCGAGTGTTTTTTTTATTTTTGTTAAGTAATCACGTCTTATCGACATTGATTTTTGCGATTTTTGTGCCCAGCTAAAACATTGAATTATTTGTATGCCATACTAGATCGGGACCTGACACTGAAGGGTAGCACCGCACAGTGGAGTGAACCAAAAAAAAAGTCGTAATAAATATAGAATTTCTTAACTACTGGACCGATTAAGATCAAATATGTAATCGTTAAGGAGGAGTAAAGCTTTCAGAAAATTAATTTTGAAGTCACCCTGTGTTAACACAGGGTGAGTACTAAGGTGCCAAAGTAGACCACCTCGAGTACAAAAAACTTTTAAAATGCTGTAACTTCTACAATTATGAACCGATTTTGATAGTTTTAGACTTTTTGAATCCGCTTGATGAGATTAATAAAATATCGGTAATATGTTACCTCTTAAAGTTTAAAAGCTGTGTGATGTTGAACATTAAAATTTAAATTTTTTGACAAGTTTTTTTTGGTTTTAAGTTAATAACTCCTTTATAATAAGTGGTAAGACATTGCCACTTTTATCATTAATGTTGTGCTTAAAGTTTCATTTAATTATATGTAACCGTTGCGTAAAGAAAAATCTGCAAAGTTAATTTTTTGAAATAGGTCAAAAAAATTGTAAAATTTTTGAGAAAAAGTAGCTTCACTCATACGTTTTTTTATAATCTAGTAGAAGAAAAGTAAATATTTTTTTAAATATTCGAAAACAACAGGCTTTGAGAATAGTTTTAAATGAAAGCATTATTAATTTTGGACATGCTCCCTACACCCAGCATTGATCGAAAATTACCAATTTTCAAGCAAAATTTCAAGTTTACACACGTGGGCAAAAAATGGCACGCCCATTTCTTAACTTTTTAAAACGCAATATTATAGACTAATAAAATGTTAATTATTCTTCATCAAGTTTGCCTTCGCTAAATGAAAAGTGGGGTCCTGGGAGGTGTTTTTGTAAAAAAGTCAAAGTTTTAAATTCTTTTTTTGCGCTTTTAAAAAAATCATATTTAGATCCAATTTTTTTACTTTCATTTATTTTTTATTAATTAACGACAATATGGTCTTTAATTCATATTAAAATTGTTAACATAGCATAAATACCTATTTAGATATTATTTATCAAAGTTAAGTTGTTATAATACAAAAAACACTATTATATATATTTTTTTGTTTTTTTTTACTTATTTGTTCTAAAAAATTTTTTTTTACAATAAATTATTTTTTTTAAAGTAGAGGTCTTCACATGTTCAACGATGTATAACATGTCTGGTGAATACGTTTACAAACGTCTGAAAACTTTTTTAAAATGTATCAACTCGACCAAAAATTTTATTTATATGAAAATTCCTTTGTATGAAAATCATGGGACCAATAAACCTACAACAGCAAAATCAGGTAAACTTCCTATTTTTCATTCATGTTTACCAATTGACCGCAATATTTTATGGCTACAGGCTAAATTTGCATATCTTCAATCTCTCTTTCAATAAAAACAGTTACATAGAAATATTTCCAGGCAATTTATGATTGTCATAAATGCAGTTTTTTAACAATTTAACAATTGCCTTACTTACCTAAGACTGCCTATTCTAAAGATAAATTCTATTTTTTGATCGTCCCGGTTTCTTTCCATCAATATTTATCGTGAGCTCATTTTTCATCCAGTCTTCATTTTTTTCAATAAATCTAGCCTTCGATGAATAACCTTAATCGGTCCATTATTTATTACCACTTTTTATTTGATTCACTCCACTGTGCACCGCTCATATTTCCAAAAATTTAAGAAGTGGACTAAGTATGGGGACTTGGCAACTAATTTTTTTAGAATTTTTTAAATAGCACTTTGACATAATTAATTAATTTAATGCGTTTTTGTGCTCTATTTTTCATCCCCTAGATATAAGTTATGCCATCTAGGAAATAGCTATAAATATACATCAGTTCAGTAATGTCTTCAACATATACAATCTTAATTAAGTGTATTACCTAAAGACACTTTCCTTGTATGTAAACTTTTATGTAAGATTATGTTGACAAGTGTTACGCAAGTGTTTAAGTTGACTGTCCAAAAAAAGCTTGATAAATAATTATCAATTATGCCACTTTATTCAAGTAGAGAACATGATATGATTATAACGCCTCCGAAAAATGTTTATAAAAGTTTTTGCAAGCTAATACGCTTTCTACTTTACATACTACAACATACACAATGCAAGTTTTTTCTAGTTCTTGTAGTAGAATGTGTTAAAGTATTACAATAGAGTAACGTGACACAGCATCGTATACCCAGCAAAAAACTAAAACAATCCACATTTTATTGCAATCCATTTTATAGATATTTAACTTTTTAGAGATTTTCGCACAAACATTCTTTTCTATAAAAAGTTTTTATATTTGCAACTACAGCAGATCTCTGGTACGACTAAAAATTTCAAACTATAGATTTGGAGCAAATTTTATTTGCATAAAGTAATTTAATATACGAGTGTTAAAAAAAAGATATACTATCGTTGCAAGTACAACAAATTTTCAGAAGAATAGTATACTTATTAAAGAAAATTTAATAGATTTTTGTGGTAATTTTTGTAAATCATCATACATTTGGAAATGTACCAAAATATATTGCTGGGTACGTTTAGATCCATGCATATGAATGCATATTAGATATTTTTTGTCTAAAAAATTTCCAAAAAAAAGTTTAGCAATTTAATATTCTAAAACAACTGCAGTCAAAGTAAGGTACTGAAAATACACAACACTTAGCTTTGTGTTGTATATTTCATACAGCAAATGGTCACTTGATTATGAAAAAATTTGTTTAAATAAATTTAAATAAATAATAAGAGAAAAATTTTTTTTATATACGTACCAAGTGGGACATCGTGAACGAAAATCATGCCTTCTGGAATTGTTTCGTAAGCGCTCGGTAATTAAATAATGCCTTCCAAAACTGATTCTAGACAAGCACTATTTTTTGCTGGGATATATCAATTCGCCCTGATAGTTCTGAAAGGCTTTAATGTTGTGGTGGCTATGGCCGGTAAGATACCCTCTGGTCAAATTATCTGCCCATTTCCGTTTATTTTCTCTTGTACTTCGTTTAACTTTCCTGTTTTCCTCTTGATATTTACATTGCACTTCTGGTTTACATAGCGGGATCTTAACTTCATTTTTAATTAGTTTTTGATTGTTTTCTGGATTTTATTACTTGCAATGTTTTGCGCATATCCAGGGCTTATTTGTGGGTATATTGTATCCAAATTCACTTCTAGTCATTTCAATATATGTTGTCCAGTATGCTTTAATATTTTGCTACGAAGAATGGATTTGGCCTTGTTAAAACAATAGGGTTTGTAAGAGAATGGTAACCACTTAACTACCTTAATTTTTTATTACTAAACTTATTACGGTGTAATCTAAAGTTTTTCTGGGGTTTTTATATAGTGAATTAAAATTGTGTAATTTACTCGCGAATATAATTAAACGAAGAATACTTGTAAATTAAAAAAATAATTGGTAAAAGTGATAGCAATTTTAGAGAGAAATAACTCATGTTTAAACTGTTCTGACTTTTTAAGCTTTTCTCAGATTTTACAAATCTTATCTTATATGTAGGATTGAATATTTTACTTTTACTCATTTTGAATCTTTTACTTTTACTCATTTCTTTAGAGAAAGTTCCAAATATGTACAAAACCAAATTTTGTAGCAAATATACCTAAAACTACATCGCTAATTTTTCTTAACGAATTTGTGGTGATACATCATATTGTCTGGTACAACATATCCAAAATTCATAGAGGGTTCTCCACGTGGTCGAAAAATATTCAGATATTAGTAAGACGTTCTCACATTATTTTCCAAAAAAAAGTAGAATTTTCAATTTTGTTCAATACACACGAATTTTAATGCCGGTTTTCAGTAATTTTGATAAGTGCAATTTAAATTAATATATTGTCTTAAGTTTGTATAAATCGGGGGGTTTTACTTGAACTTTTCTGCATTTTCAGCAAAACCGACAAGGGTCGCGTGCTGCAGGTCACAACGCTTCCAATATTTTTATCGCAGTATGGTTGAGTAATTTTATTTATTGCTTTTATTCATTAATCCGTTGAGCTTAGTCTACGCACACATTCAAAGGACATTCATCGAATATATTTTTGAAATCTCATCGAGTACCCCGTGTTTTTGAGTCCTTACATTACGAGCTTATTTGAAAAATATATGGGCTACAATTTCCTAATTTCCTTAACCATTGTACATTATAAATAATTCCAAAATAAAATTGAGTAAATGTTTCGTTTACATAATTCAAAAACCATTTACTTAATTTTATTTCGTTTGTAACATTATTAAGAATATATTTTTTTGAATAAGAATTTGAGAGTTAATTCAAAGAAATGACATTTGACCAAACTCGATGCCATATTAAAATCAAAACAATTTACACAAAAAATTACACACAGTGTTTTTGAGGCGTTATCACATTTTATTGTTGATCTTTGTGAGTTTGGGATCTTTTACCTAACTCGGTTTTTTTCGTTTTTAAATTATCTACTGCATCTGTCTCATAAAAACTAAATAATAATAAAAAATATCGTAGATTTTGATATAGATTTCATTGTCAAATAGCAAACGTGGCATATTAATTTTTATAAGTATGGTAGTATTTATACAAAAACTAGTTTTAACTTTTGTATTGGTGAAAACGGAAAAATTTTTAGAATATTTTAGACTTTGTGTATTTGAAAATTTCATGCTCCGATCGGTGTGATTTTAAAAAATTATACACAATCGGTTAACTAGTTTTTAGCAGAGAAATACATTTTTATATATTCTCTTCAACCTAGCAATAAAAATTAAAAAAAAATAGAAAATTTTTTTTATATTAGATAAAGTTTGAAGCAAACAAAACAATTTTTTCAAATAATGATTTGGCAGCTCTGGATAACAATGTTGTATAATTCTGAGGCCTTTAAATCACTTAATTATCTTTATCCAGTAAAAAAAATATGGGCGTTAAAATTTTCTGGGCCGAAAATGGAACACAGTAATGACAAATTTTCGTAAGGAAAATTTTAATTAATTCCGTTGCAAAGTCCGAAAATTCACGCAAACATTAAAAATCGTAATTTTATATCCAATCTCGATCAACACTAATAACATAAAGTGTCTTAAAATGTTTTACCGAAACCCCGAGTTTTTATCCAAAGTTTTCTGTAGCTCAAACGAATTTATTTTTATTTGCATCCATTGGCAAGAAAAATAAGCTAAAAACATGTTTTTTTTTATCAGATTAATATATTTAAATTAAAAAACCTTCACTGCGCTATGTATAGAAAATAATACTGCGCTACTCGAAAAATAAAGCAAGAGTGCCGACCACTGACAAGAAAATTTGGCACGAAAATTTTAATGACTTAAACAGTTTTTTTACTTATGGGCCAGATTTTTCGCAAAATTGCATTAAAGATTTGCATGTTTTAACAAAGTCTTTATTTACAGAATTTTAAAAATTTGTTGTTTCCTTCTAGTTTTTTATGACAAATGCTGATGAGAAATTTAACAATATTTGAGTATCAAAATGTATAAATATACAATATTAACCAGTAAATCCTCGGAATTTCTCAGATTTTATTTTATTTTAGTATTTTTGCACAAGTTATCATCCCACTTCGCAAAAAATGTTTGTGCATAAGCAAAAAGATAAATCTGAACAATTATTTCGTGTAATAAAATGTGCAGATCATGGTGAAAACTCGAAATGTACATACACTATATATGACAGCATAGCGACAAAGGAGGAACTATGAATTCATCCTTTAATACGATATGTTAATCTTTTCATCTTTTAGTGAAATTTATAAATTGCTTAAAAATGTATGTGCACTAAAATTCAGTATTAAAAGTTACTATTTGCGAAAGTTATTTTAACAAAAACATGCATTACAATGCATGCCTAGCAAATTTTTTCAAATTTTGTTTTTAAAATTTATACAATTTTAAAATAAATTTGATACACGTAATTTTCCATACTATACTGAAAGATAAATTCATAGGTCTTCCGTTTTCCCTATGCTGATATCTAAAGTTAAGGCAACTCATCAGATTTGTCTTTTGGCTTATGTACTAAAATTATTTGACATATTGTAAAATGGTATGATATATTGTACAAAAATAGTAAAACTGAGAAAAATCGCGGATTAGCTTGCTAATGCTTTACATTTACTTACCAAATGTGATACGCAAATGTTTCCTAAAAATAATTAAATTAAATAAGGTACAATATTTTTAAAAATCGTTTGAGTTTTTCTTCAGCCTACTAAACAACCTACCAAAATGTAATTTTTTTTAATTTTGTATCAACTAGTTGTAAGTGTTAGCAAAACTTTAGTTGAATATATAATTTTTTTTTTTTGCTAAAAATCAGTTCGCTGACTTTCATCAAAAAGATTTTGCTAACACTGGCAATTCTTTGTCAAGCATCCTACTGAATTTGATGACTCAGCAAAATGTTATGCTGATTTTACTCACTTTTTTTTTGAGTGTATTGCTGCAATAAATATACATATTCGTTAAAGATACTTCATCGCAAATATGGTGTATTAGAGGTGTTCAACTTTATATGGCCGGTTTTCAAAAAGAGTTCTAAAGTCAAGATATGGGCTAGTATGGTTCCTTTGTATGTAGAAACATTTAATATGAAGTTTGGTGAAGATTGGATAAAGAAAACACGAGTCGGAAATAGATTGAAAATTTAAAGTGTGTTTTGTATGGGGGGAAAAATGGCTTTTTTTTGGGTTTTTTCAAAAAATTGTTAATATTGAAGCAGTTTTTATTCCATATTATAAATTAATCGAAATGAATTAATCGAAATGTTTTCAGAAAGATATAAAAATCCAAAATCGGTTGAGAATTACCCGAGTAAAAAAAAATACCCCAGACCACTAATGTGCCAAATACCACTTGATCAAACATTTCGAGCCCACATCCTAAACGTTTTCGAAATTAAATACCAAAATATTTTTTTTTACTTACTGGACCCATTAACTGTTAGATATGAAATATTTAATTTTTAGGATGTCGGTATCCTGTCCTAAGGTGACGTCGAAAACCAACAATATTTTTGGGGTATTTTTTAAATCAACAATTTCAAATTTTAAAAAATTTTGTTCAACAAAATTAAAAAAAAATCGTTTCGCACACTAAGGTCTCATTAAGTATAAAATTCAAAAAAAAAAAATACCAAAAATTATACATATCCCCCGATTAATTTAGTAAGGGCAGCTATTTAAATTCGGCGGATTTCGAGGAAAACGTTTTTTTTTGCACAAAATTCGATCAAATGTAAAATTTATCTACTTTTAACAAGTAACAATTAATGCTATTCAGAGTTTTATGAAACAAACTACCAGCACTATATTCTGAAAATTTGGTCAAAATCGAACTACGGCAAGGGTCAAATTTCAAGGTCAAAATTCAATTTTTTTTTCGAAATTTTGAAGATTTCATGAAATTGATAACGAAAAATCATGTGGTATCTTCGTATTTGAATAAAAGTTGACTAAATTATTTTCCGTAGTTGGTATTTATTATTTAAAAGGAAAAAAAAAACTTAATTAACCCTTTTGTGCACTTGGGCCAAAAATGTCCCAATATATTTTAACATTAAAAAACGCAGTTTCTTTCAAATATCTGCATAATAGAGGTACAATTTTTAAATTAAAAATAACAAAATACAGATTTACTTTATTTAATTTACTTACCTAAAAATCGTTTAATGCACTTTGGGCCAAAAATTACTCAATATTTTGTAACATTAAAAACGCAGCTTCATTAAAATCTATATTTTTCTATTTATAAATAGAAATGTTTAATTTTATTATACAGATATTTTAATGAAGCTGCGTTTTTAATGTTACAAAATATTGAGTTATTTTTGGGGGTAATTCTCAACCGATATTGGATTTTAATATCTTTTTGAAAACACTTTTTTGTCTTCATCTCTATTAATTTATAATACGGAATAAAAACTGCTTCAATATTAACAATTTTTTGAAAAAAAAAACCAAAAAAAGCCATTTTTCCCCCATACAAAACACACTTTAAATTTTCAATCGATTTCCGCCTCGTGTTTTCGTTATCCAATCGGCACCAAACTTCATATTAAATGTTTTTACATACAAAGGAACCAAACTAGCCCATATCTTGACTTTAGAAACCACTTTCATTTTTTTGAACCCTTTAATCGTGTATAAATGATTAATTTGGTTCTACAATTAGGAACAGCATATCGTATGAGTGATATGCAATAGTAATTAATATTACTCATACGACACAATGTTCCTAATTGTAAACAAAAGTAATAATTTATACTCCATATTTGCAATGCACTAATTTTAACGAATATTTTCCCTAAAACAAAGCCGAGTTAAATGAATTAAATTTTGGCCGGCTTTGAGATATATTGAGTTATCTAAAACACCAAATATTCAGAAATAGTCCTGAAGTGTTATAAACAATATGTCTTTCTATGCCAATTTCATATAAAAATTTTATAATTAAATTTCTAGCAATAATTTTTTAATAAAAGTTAAATGTGATAAATTTATTTTTTCATTTGCTCTAACATTTTAATTTTGGACTATTTGCAAATGTAAGTAAAATAATTTAATATAAATTCTGTGAAATAGGTTGCATTTTTTTAAATCATAAATCAGTTAAGAGACTAAGGGAAGTAATACTCTGGGCTAAGGGTTAAAAAATATCGAGGTGTGTAACTTAAATTAAATATTTTAATCAATTGTTTTTATGTGTTGATTAAATTTTAAAATATTTTTGGAAAGAGCCTTGGGATACGTTTTTACAGCAACAAATTGGAGTCAACCTATACTAAATATATCCAAACATAGTTTCTATCTTCATTTGTACTTATATAAAGTATATGGGTATAGTTTTATTCTATTGTTGCAATCTTATGTGACAGATGTTTTGAGTTTAGTCACAATTATGTACACCAAATAGGATTTCATTCTGTATACCAGTACCATAGTAATCATTACTATCATCATCAGCAGCTGTGTATGTGTATCGTATAAATATGTATATTTAGAATTATCTCAGTGCGCCAATAATTTTGAGAATACATTGAAAAATTTCTTTCCTTGACACTATGAACAAAACACCAGTTGGTATATTTTACATACAACATAAATATGTACTTAACCCTTTAATCGGCCTAAACTGTTTTGCAATAAAATTAGTAAATTAGGTATATGATGTGAATAAATTATCTTAAAAACACTACTATTTTCTCTTGAAAACACTACTATTTTCTGTTAAAGAACACTACTATTTTCTAATTTTCAAATAAAAATAAAAATTTAGATTAAATGCTAAAATTTATTTACACAAAGTTTATGAAATGATGAAGGTCTATGAAACATTTGTCATACGTTTAATAAAAGTTTTCATTATATTTATGTAAACTTCATAAATATGATAAATAATTGATAACAAACCATTTATGAATAAATATCATCAATATGATGAAACTTTTTCCCAAAATGTAGCGTCGGGTATATAAAACATAAATTTATATTTTTCCACCAGACACTAAAAGGTGGATTATGTTTAAAATTACATTCAAGTTTTTATTTCACTTTAGTTTTTTTTTTCACCACAAAAAAACATTTTCACATCAAAAATGTTTTTTCAGCGCACAATTTATTTTTTACATCCAAAAACGTTATTCATCTCAAAATTTTGTTTTCACATACTTACATATACTTTTTAAATATTGTTTTGTTGTTTCATTTGTAACGTTTCATTGTGGAGGCTATAAAGAAAAAATTTCGTAAGACCAAATATAATGCATGTACTTGTTGGTTTGGTATTTCAACTTGAATAGACTCTTCCAAATTGTGCAAATTTATTTTGAAAATCCTGGTTCTGTTTGAAATACGTATTGCGAACGAATTTTGCGAATTTTGTTTAGCGATGAAGCTCACTTTTGGTTAAATGGATACGTCAATAAACAAAACTGCCGTATTTGGAGTGATGATAATCCTCAATTGTATATTGAGACACCGTTACATCCAGAAAATCGGACTGTTTATATATATATATATATTATGTCCTGTGGTTGGGAACAAAGGGCCACAAATCTGACTGTTTGGTGTGATTTATTGGCTGGTGGAATCATTGGTCCGTACTTCTTTAAAAACGATGCTATTTAGAACGTTACAGTTAATGGTGACCGCTATAGAGGTATGATTACTGACTTCTTCGTTCATCAATTGAACAACCATGATGTGCAGGAGTTGTGGTTTTAACAAGACGGCGCAACATGTCACACAGCACGTGCCACAATTGATTTATTAAAGGAAACGTTTCGGACCCCTGAATTGGCCTCCAAGATCGTGCGTTTTAACGCCGCTGGACTATTTTCCATTTGGATATGTGAAGTCGCTAGTCTACGCCAATAAGCCCGAAACGATTGACCACTTGGAGGACAACATTCGCCGCGTTATTGCAAATATAAGGCCACAAATGTTGGAGAAAATCATCGCAAATTTTACCTCCAGATAAGACTACGTCCGAGCCAGCCGTGGTGTTCATATGCCAGAAGTCATATTTAAATTATAATGCCAGAAGATTATATTTCGAATAAAGTAAATTTCATGTCAATTTAAAAAACTTATCTTTTTTTTATTAAATTTCAAAGTTTTATACCTCTTTAAAAAAAACACCCTTTATACGAAACTGACAAACCAAAACCACGGGGAGGATATACTATTATATACAATCCGAAACGTCAGGGCAATAACATTTGACTTATTCTGACATCAGTGTAATATGGTTCGAGTTTTCAAATTGCATTAGAAAACATCGTCTCAAAATGGACGACCATCTATGTTGGCTTTGAGTTTCGATATATAAATAATAAATAAAGTAATTTCGAAAATGATTTCGTGGTCTTTTACTTAAAATACACTCAAAAAAATGCTCGAGTCCATGCGAACTTTAAATATATTTTTATTTTGATCTAACGTATTAAAAGTATTAGGTTAGGTTAGGTCGAAAAGAGGATTCGAAGAAGGGAAATACTTCCCTAAACCGACTCAAGTCCCTGAGGACTTACACTTAAGCCAGAATGTCGGCTTGTTGTGCGCTCTAAACAATCAGTTCTATATCCTATGTCACCTTACTATCCCAGGAACTCCGTCGCACTGACGAAATTCCTCAACTTCTTCCATCCTATGCCCCTAAGATCCCCCAATGTGGATATTGAGTCACTGGATAGTATTTCGACCCGGATCCCGGCAAATGCCGGGCATTCACAGAGATAGTGTTCCAAGGTCTCCTCGTCTTCCCCACAGGCCCTGCACACTTCTGAGTCCGCCCTACCAATACGGTGGAGATGGGCCCTAAGTGTCGAGTGTCCCGAGAGGATTTCCACCAAAAGACTCAGTTCCTTCCTACTGAGATTCAGAATTTCCCTTGTCTTTTCCTTGTCCGGGTTGGCCCAGAGAATGTTTGTAGTCCTGCCAACACCCGCATTTTCCCAGATGGTTCTATGCATGGTGTCAGCCCAGTCCACCAGCTCCGCCTTGAGAGCTCGACAAGGTTTAGCGTTCTCCAAAGTGACTAATTCCAGGGAAGATGCTCCCTTAGCCAAATCATTAGCCACTTCGTTCCCCGCTATACCACAGTGTCCCGGCACCCATATAATCTCAATGGGTCCCCGTGAAGAGAAATCGTTAATTTCCCCTTTGCACCTGAGTATCGTCATTGATCCCACAGAGTCCGTAGATAAAGCCCGGATAGCCGCTTGGCTATCCGTGAAAATCACAATATCACCGGTCAAGCCCATGATATTCACCTGCTTAATGCACTCCGTAATCGCGGTGACCTCCGGCTGTAGTACGGTGCTATGGTCAGGAAAACGGAAGCATTTGCGTACATTGAAGTCAGCGTTACAGAAGCCCAGACCCGTTTTCCCATCCAGTTTTGATCCATCCGTGTAAAAGTGGATCCCCGGTTGATTCCTCAAGAAGGTTCCATTTAACCATGGTTGCCTGTCCGGGATTAACGTGTCACAGAGCGTCGTGACAGACCTCTCTGAAATCCTGTCGCAGTCCCATTCTGGGACGCAATACCCTGGCAATTGGTCCAAAATAGTACAGTGCCCGGTAATATGGCCATTATTGTCCCATTCCCCGGTAGCCCTCAGCCGCATCATAGTCAATGCGGCCTCGTACTTCACCTGTACATCAATTGGGCGAATTGCCAGAATAGTCTCGACAGCCCTAGTAGATGCGGTTCTCCCACATACGAGCCAAATCTCATCGATGTCCACCATACTACAGATGCGTACGTCAGTATAGGTCTGACAACGCTAATGTATAGCCAGTGTGTCATCCTGGGATTCAGACCCCATTTAGATCCTATTGCCCTTCTACAGACGGCCCACGATATGTGGGCCCTCTTCACCCTTTCCTCAATATGGTCCCTCCAGGATCGTTTCCTATCAAGAACAACTCCCAGATACTTGACCCTATCGGAGATGTGAACCGTTTTTCCCAGGAAGATAGGTTCATCAAAATCAATGATCTTCCTCTTCCTAGTAAAAAGGCATATTTCGGTTTTGTCCGGATTGACATTTAGGCCCCTGGGCCTAGCCCAGTTGTACGCCAGTTTGAGTGCATAAGATGCCCTCCTACATAGATATCCAGGATTCTCCCCCCTTAAAAGTATCGCCACATCGTCTGCGTAGCAGACAGGTTGGAAACCTTCACTGGATAGAATCCTCAATAGACTATTAATCGTGGTCACCCATAGCAGTTCAGATCAAAAGATCTCTCCACATGAGACGGCTCATGAAGAGCCGTTTCTACTGAACGCCCCTTCAAGTAGGCATGTTGTCTAAACCTAAGTAATTCACTAGGAATTTGACTCTTAACCATGTCATTTACTAACCTCTCCATGGGCTTGAGTAAAAAGGAAGTTAGGCTTATCGGCCGATAAGCCTTTGGGTTCGCATATCTTTCCTTTCCCGGTTTAGGTATGAAGACAACTTTTGCCTCCTGCCATAACCTTGGAGTGTACGCGAATTTTAGGCACGCAGTGAAAATGTTTACCAGACTTCCGTCGATCCAATCCATGCTCTGCTGTAGTAGAGCTGGAAAAATCTCATCCGGTCCCGCTGCCTTGTCTCACCATCTCCCTGGTTATAACCATACTATGGCCCGATATACTTCCCGCTCGTGGTCGGTACCCAATAGGTTCCACTGTTCGCCCCAAGGTTGTTGCAAGTTGTTGGTCCTCTGAAGGTCCAACGTATGCCTCCCTTGGTTCAAGTTGGTCCCCATTGGTTCCCGCCCTATCCACAAGAAAGTGTGTTTCCATAAGTATTCTTAACGATTGTTTCATAGTGTCCGCCTTCCTCCCGCTTGCGTCTACAAGGGTCTCAGGCTGCGTATGGGTTTTCGATAAGAATTTCTTTATCCTTGATACCTCGCTCACACTGTCCACTTGTTCATAGAAAAGTTTCCAAGAGTTGCGTTTCGCCGTGCGTATCCTTTTATTATACTCTCTGAGTCTACTGTGATAGTCATCCCAGTACACCGATCGTTTCTTTCGGCGGGCCCTATTAAAAAGTCTGCGGACATCTCTGCCGAGATTGATCAAATCCCCCGTCAGCCAGGGTTTTTCCCGAGGAGATCTTCGCGATCGGAGTGGGCAACACTCCTTAAACGTTTCAATAAGGCCGCCCGTTATCCTAACCTCTTCCCTGTCTATGTCCGCACCACTCCCAAGATGTTCGTGGGGCGTGCCAAGACGGTCTTGCAGTTTATCCCTAAATTTGGTCCAGTTCGTTTTAGCCTTGTTCCGGTACGTTATCGGTTCCGGTGGAGGCTGTGCTAGCCTAAAGAGAATGTACCGATGATCTGAAAAGGAATGTTCGTTGGAGACGTGCCATTCCTGGATATCATCCACTAAATTTTCAGTGCATACCGTTATATCCAATACCTCTTCCCTTAATCTGTTAACAAACGTAGCCGTGTTACCAATATTCAGGGTAAAGAGGTTATTTGAGTTTAGAAATTCGAGTAATGCTTCCCCTCGCTTGTTGCAGTTTGTGCTGCCCCCAGCTATGTGGTGAGAGTTCGCATCACAACCTATTAGAATTTCCTTACCTGTTTGCCTTGCAGCCGTTATAATTCCCTGGAGTTCTGGCGTTGGTGGTGGAGTGGCCGCATCAGATGGTAGATACAGCGAGACCAGAAACATCTGCTGGCTCCCGCGCATGAGGACGGTCGCAACTACCGTTGATAACTCTGGGGAGAAAAGAAAGTTTAGATTTTTGTGACACATAATACAGGTTCTCGGGCGAGAGCCTGCGTGTACATAAAATATTTGGAAATTGGGATCGTTCAATCCAGCAACCTTGTCCTTAGTGGTCCAAGGTTCCTGTATTAGTACGATATGAATCTTACCTCTGCGTAATTTTTCCATCAGAGCGAGAGTAGCCGTTTTACTCCGATGGAGGTTGACCAGCAGGATCTGGGTCATGGGTCGGCTAGCAGTTTTTCTTCTTGGGAGTTAGTCATCACTGACTCTCCCTCTTCATTTGTGGCATCTTTTCATCTTCATCTCTACAGTCTGCATGCTTAGCGTCCGACTTATCCCAGCCAATTGTATTTTTGCCTACTTTAAAGTAGACGGCTGTGGATACGAAGAACGCTTTGCTCTTCGACTTCTTTAGATGAGCCATGGAGTCCTGGTCGATTCCCACAACTATTAGAATACCCGTTGGGATTTCCTCCCTGTGAAAAATCTCCCATTTTTCCACGACTAGACCCTTGTTTTGTCTACCGAGGACCTTTAGGATCTGCTCCGTAGCATATTTGCCACCCCAACCTTTTATAAAAACCGACGTCTTGGTCAGGGATGGGCCAAGACATCGGTCGGCCAGCTTAGCGCCTTCCCAAGGGGCAGGAATTTCTTCCACCAACTTTCTCAGGATACCTATGCAAGTTTTCGAGGCCAGCTGTAGCATAAGGACATCCGTCGAAAAGTTGTAGCTATTAATTTGGATTGCAGCTGCGTCGTCGTCCGCCTCTAAGACATACTGCATAATCCTTTCATTTATGGTCTCTTCAAAACATTGTCTCTGGGCTATGGGGATTTTACCCGAAGGGTTATTTTGGTCAATCACAGCGTAGCTTAGTTCGTCCATGACTGACCTCTTAGCTATCTTCGCATAAGAGATGGGATGTTCCTTACCCGATTTCGCTTCTGACTTTCTCTTCATTGAAGACTGGCTGGGAACCCTGTCGTTCCGTGAAAAGATCGTCTTCGGCACCGTCGCACTATGCTTTGTCCCATAGACAAAAATCAAAAAAAAATTTTTGTCTCAAATTGTTTTTAAATACAGATTTTTTGAAAGATAATAAGGTATCTCAAATAAATGTTAACAAAAAAATTTTTCTGATTGCTGTTGCCACCACGAGAGGGCGTTAAAAGCAGATAATTTCTTCCAAAAATTACTTAACAGAAAAATGAGTTTTAGTTGTTTCACAAAAATAATTCTGAAAAATTGATTTTTTTAAAAAGTCGCTCGAAATTTGGTTTTCAAGTACTTTGATATATTTGCAGTTAAATTAAAATTTATAATTTAGTATTTTTTTACAAAATAACTTTTTTTATTGCTCTGAAAAACACATTTTTTTTGTTGAAAATCCAAAAATTACGTAAGTTTGATGGAGTATAAAAAAAAATTATATAAAATTAGATATTTTTTTTTTTCTGTTTTTGTAAGTTTATACTCTTAGCTAAGAGGGTATTCAAAAATTAGTGCCTATTTTTTACCACAACTTAAAAAAAAATACGTTTTTTGAAATGCCTAATTTTATGATTTTTACTCAAATATCAGGCATTTAAGAGTGTTTAATATCATTGCGCAACACGATTTTATATTTTACATGTTAAAAAATAAAAAAATTTAATTATATCATTAGTAGACCAAAACCACTGAAGTATATTCAAAATTTAGCTCGAGTTTTTTTTTATGGCCCACTGAAGTTTTTAAATTTTTTTTAAAGGCGTTTTGAGTAAGTCAAAAAAAATGTATTAAATCTAATACAAGGCTAATAGATGATTTTAATAAAATTTGATGACGGTTCTTTTCATAGAACTAATAAACCCTCTATCTGCCATTTTTAGGAGTCATTTCAGCCCCTCCTCATGGAACAACACTAACACGTTTAACATTTAAGATAAACTCGGAGACCCAAAATTTATTGCACAGTGTATGCAACTGTAGCTTTATGTTATGTAAAATATCTCATTAATAATTAGTTAGATCCAATTAAACTATAAATTAGATTCTGTTTCATATTTAAATTACTATTTTAAAGTGTAAGTTGCGATTGACTTCGATTTTGAATTTTTTTTTGTTTCATATTTTTGTTTTGCTTTATCATATTATTTGCCGTTATTTATATTTTTCAAATTAGAGATGATAGCGTGACACATTTGTTTTTAAATTACAATACACGCGTGTGATAGTAACTATATTCCAGCAGCGCTAATACGACCATATATTAAATTTTCGGAAATGCGAGAGAAATTTTTATTTTCTATAAAAGTTTCAATTGTATAAAAACCGTAAGTGTTACAAATTTAATTGCCTTTAACATTAGTGATCGTGAGTGCTAGTGGATGCAAATACTAACGGGTCCATCTCTATCTGTAATGTAAACAAGGTTTAAAAAATAACAGCCGTATTTATAAAAAAGTCTTATTGTGAGTTTACAGAGTGCAATAGCTATTATAGACTTTTTGTCTTATTAATCACTCATAAAAGTTTTAATTCATAAAGAAACAATAACAGCTCCATAACTATTGAGCGTTTGCAGTAATTTTCTCTCTCTCTCTTTTTATTTACTTGCCATTTAGTTGTTAGTGACGATTTAAACCACTGATTAATAAACCCGATAATCAATTATATGTTTATTTGTCCATAATTTTTTTTCAACATTCGACTTAAAAAGTATGTTTTAAAAATAAAAAACGTATAAAATGAGTTCTGAAAAAAATTTCAACAAAAATATTGCAAAACTGTTTTGAGTTTTCTATTTTAGTAGTATATGGTAACAAAAATAATCCAATAAAGAGTTTGTTTACATCTGATTTACATCACTAACATATTTTGTCAGGTTTTTATTTTATTTCTGTGATTTTTTTTACCAAAAATAGACTGATTTGTGCCAAAAAAAATAAAAAATGGATTTAGATTTCCAAAAACAAATAAAACCAATAATAGAAGTGGAAAACAAGGTATGTGTGTAAATAAATACTATGAATGGACATACCAAAATAATTTTAATTGTATATTTTCTATTTTTTGAAGGAAACAAAAAAGAGGCAAAGGTCTGAAAACTGGTGTGAAGAGGATAAGGTAAGAGCTTCGTGAGCTGGTTCTAAAAGATCATTCAACATATTTAAAATTGTCTATTACACATACTTATAATTTTTTTCATTTTAAAATTTCTTATAGGAGCTGTTAAAGGATTTAATAAAAAAAGAGTTAAGGATATAGAGAATAAAATTAATCACTTTAATCACTTTCTATTAATATTTTTCAAAAATATTCTGCAGAAATATTTTTATAAAAGGTAAACAATAGTCGTATGTAGATTTAAACAAAATGTCTAAATGCAAAATGTCTTCTTATTTTTGGTTTAAAGAAGGGTAAATCCAACAATAAAATTTCTTACTTTATGAATGGTTTATTAAAGGTTTAATAGACTATTTTTCGTTTATAAATACAACTATAGCAAATTTTGGTTAAAAACGGTTAATAAATCAAAAATACATTTTTATAAATACGGCTGTAAATTTATAAATTAATGTAACTAATCTGTGGTGATGGCAAATATTTAAAAAAATTCCGATATAATTGATTGTTGGATAGCAGCATCCTCAAACAATAAAATATCAGAGGTGTATAAATATGTAAAACATAAGATAGGCGATTCATATTTTAACAAAAAAAACTTAATACAAAGTATTCAGTTTTTTAATAGTAAAGTGAATAAACTATGGAGAGAAAGCAGATATAATTTTAATTTTTTTATCAAAATATATCGCACTTAATCAACAGGAGGGTATTAACTCAAAATGTTCAGTAGAAGCAAAACAATTTTAAATTTAATATTAAAGGCACATGAAAAAGAATTTTTAAACCAACCATTTCATTATCAAAAAGTAGGCAAAATAGCACGATATTTTTACAGCGGATATGAATACTACTCGTCAATTTTTTTCGAAAAGTGGAAAAATAAAAATTTTGATGGAAGTGCGATATGATTTTTTCATAATTTTTTAATGACGTTTACATTGCTAGTTTTCCTCTTTAATTTTTTCATTTATGTTATCTTTCAAATATCCTTATAGTTTTATTTTTGCAAGAGCATTTTAACCGGTTTATCCTATTTTTCAATAAATGATGTTTTTGTATTTTCCACATTGATAATCCGATTCTACCCAAATTTGGCACAAATATATATCTTGCAAATATCAATTTACATACCAAAATTTATTACGATCAGACAATTTTTTTAGGAATGTTAGCGTTTTTAAGAAAAAGGATATATAGCAGGACCTTGAGTCCTTAGTCCGATTTAAATAAAAATTTACACACACGTTGCTGGTTGCATGTGTATCAGCATGACCACTCTTTGTAATTTTGTGGGCATTATTGAAGCTAAAATTATATTTTTCAATTTCAGGACACATGGGAGGTAGGCGTGTCCTAGGGCCGATTTTTCCAAAAATTCTTATTTTTCTTAACTAAGCTATTTTATGCTAGTGTACCAAATTTCAAAAATATCTGACTACTCCTTCTATTTTTGTCCCTTCGTTATATGGGAACGAAGCATAGTGCGTCGGTTCAGTAGCCGCCAACGGTTTGTTCATTCCGGTCAGTTGAGTATCCGGAATGGAGCCTCCTTGCCCAGAGATGGACTTTTTGGTTGCCGAGTTACTGGTGGACGGGGAACACTTTTTCTTCTTTTATGCGATAACAATGTTCTGGTCCTCGGGGGATCGAATTCTCTTGCCCACATCCGAGGATGTGGGTGTAGATTGTTCTTTCTCCAAAGTCCCACCTTGTTTAGCTTTTGTATCATTGCCAGCTTTCGGAGGTTTCTTCATCCGGTTTAATTTGGCGAGTTTACGCCGTTGAGCCCCGGATAGTCTCACCTTCCTTGTGGTGAGTTTGGCTATACCAGCACTTACTTCCTCTACCATCTTGCTGACTTCGTCTGTCTTTGAGGAGTTCGATTCATCTGAACCGGCGTCCTTATGATCTTTGCATATAGCATTTGTGTCGCTTGTCACATTACCGTCTATGGAGGCCAAGTTACCCACCTCCACAGGGGTCTTGCAGTCTTTTGATGACGACGCCTGGGGGCTCGCTTGCACACCCTCACCAGCCGCCGGTACTGGGTTATTTAGGCCCTGCACCGTAAGTTTTTTCTCTCTTCTGACATATCCATATACCGCCTATTTTCGGGAGCGACCCCTATCCAGTTTTGGTCCGCGGGTGGTACTTAAACCCCCTGGGGCCCAATTTAGGATAAAAAGTTTTATCCGTTTTAGGACAAACAAAATGAAGCTCGCTACCTGGGGACGCGTCCGATGGAAGGTCTGGCAACTACACACACGTATTACCACAGGATTCTAAGACCCAAAATTTATTTATTAACACAGGGTTTTGTTGTGTCATTACAAAAGTTGAAATTTTACTTACAGTGATATTATTACTTAACCTAATATGGCAAATGCCAGAAATTTGACTATAACCATATATTTTTTAGAAGAATTTCAAACAAATAAAATTAAACACAAAATCGGAACTAGTTATGAATTTTTGCAGTAATAAAAAAAACTCAATTTATATAATCAGAGGTAATTTTTTTAGTTTATTAATTTAACTTATTGAAAATTTGCGATTTTTGAAAGCGCTAAGTATGCCATATGAATAATATTTTTCTTCTGGAATCATTTTGGAATTGAGTATTTTTTTCCTATCTCGCATAGTTTTCAAAAAAATTGGAAAATCTTAATTTTTGAAAAGTCAGAACTGATTTTTGCAAAAAGTGCTCGATCGAAGATTATTGGTGTTCGGACTCTTGGGTTGGAACTTCTTCTTAAAAGGTGTGGTTAAAAAAATAAAATTAATTTATATTAAATAAAATCTCTTTATTCTTTTCCCAGTCAATTGAATAATTTCCAAATGCAAATACTTTCGTTGAAATGAATGTGTTCAGACATTAACTTGTATTAATTTCATTTATTATATCAAAAATACTTATTATATAATATGACAATTTACATCATTGTTAGTAAATTATCCTTAAATAGCATTGAGAGGTAAATAAAGCATATGGTTTTATCCTGTATGGTTTAAATGTCACAAAAGTGATTACAAACAATGCATACACTTGTGTTCTACTTATTGTAGATAAACATAAACTTTAATTTAGTTGCGTTAATATTAAATATGTAACTTAAGATGTTGGATTGGTTAGTTGTGTACAAGTCTAGTTATATGACATACACAGAAATACATGTTAATTAGGGATATAACTTTTTGTTCCCAAAAATTTACAAGGATCCAGCTTGTAAACAATATTCTTATAATAATAAATATCACATTTTTTTCATGAATGGCAGGCAATAACGCTAAAACACCGTTATCTTTTCAGCTAACTTTCGTTGTCATTAAAATACCGGTATATAAATAATTGAAAAAGCTTTATTATTATTATAAATACCGTTACCAACACAACTGAAATACCAATATCCCATCGCTACCGAAATATATTAAATTGCATTAGCCTTAAAAATGTGTTACGGAAATAATCCAAAATAGAAATTCCTTTATTTTTTATTAATTTAAGTGATGATTTTATCTATCGTAACACAATAAATAATTAAAAAAAATAATACGAATAATTAAAACAAATTTTTCGTATGTAAAATAAAATTGCTCATTTAATAATGTTACCGAAATAACTGAAAACGTTTTATAGTCATTAGTAGCTTTTAAAAACTTTCGACACACCTGGTCTTTCAAATTTTATTAAACTTCTGCTAGTAAATGTGGAGTTTACATATTTTTTTCTTTTTTCAAAACTCGTTATAGTTCGCATTTAGTTGTTGCTCAAAGTTGGGATGTTTTTAACAAATTTGTAAGAAATATACAATGTTTAAATTATCATACAGAGAAAAACAGTCGGCAGCAGCAATGTAATTTAAAAATTCAAACGCCCTCAATTTTAAACTCAAATTTTTTTTCAAAAATTGAAGAGGGGACGCGAATGAGGGTATATAGACCATAAAGTAAATTGCTCAGCAAAACTTGATGTTTTTAAACATCTTATTAGCATATACATCAGGAGTGCCCAAAAGTTCCTTATGGAAGAGCAAACACCAATACATTTAAAGAAAAACTAATTTTTATTCAATATTTTTTGTTGTAAAAACCAATACATACAAAGAAAAAAGAAAAAAATATTTCAATGTTTACCAGCAAAGCATACGAAAGTGTTGTTGCTTTGCGCTTGCGTGTATACAGTGAAGAAAGACAAAAAAACTAATAAGACAAAGTTGTTTGTGTATTTCGTATTGCTAGTGCCGAGCGCACTATATGTGTATTAAAACACACGGCCTATAGCTAAGTGTTTTTACAAAAACAAATGAGCACCAAGCGCATAGGCCTTGGGCACCCCTGATATACATATATAGACGTAGAACACATTTATCAAATTGCAAAATTTTGTATAAAAAAAACTTTAGTTGCAAAAATGGAACCAACAAATTTATTTTGAAAATCATGTTGGAACAAATATGATATTTTATGATATTTATTATCCGATTTTGACGAAAATTATCACAGATTTTTTATAAGAGCAACATTTTTTATAAGCTAGAAAAGTTTCAAGGAGATCAAAGACATTTTTTTAAGAAATGTAATTTTAACACATACATTGAATGCGATGAATTAACACTTTATTCATAATTCTATTTTTTCCCTTTAACGATCACATTCATGTATTGTGACCAGAAGTTTTTATAATTTATTTTTGAAGTTGATTTTACTTCGGATATGTGCTCTTTTTCATGTTCCTGTTTTAAATACAAATTGCACTTATAATTACGAAATTTTTACAAATTTTAAAATACAACTTTATTATGTTATATTTGAACTTTGACATCGACCTGCCATGTTAAGACATATAAGTCTTGGCACGTCGAGACATTTAGTGTACCCACTCTTGCAGTAAGGGTGCTAATCTGTGGGTTGGTGAGTGCTGGAAAACGATTCGACCACAATAATTTATGTTGTTTTTCTTCTAGCAAACACACACTCACAAGCATAGCCGACAAATTTCGAATGAAATTGTTTTTTGCCAATTCGGTTTTTCTGATTTCCTATTAGCAAAAGATCGAACAACCAGCAAACGAGCCAGTTTATATTTTTTATTATTAATAAGAGCCATGTGTATTTGTTTATACATAAGAAAAAAGTTGAGTGAATTTTTAAAAGAAAATAAATAAAAAGTCTCATTAAATTTAATCAAACCAAGGAGTTTTTTAATTAGCCCGAAAACTCAGTGCCCAGCGAACTTTTCTAGCGAAACCACCTGACGGTAGCGACAAAACTTCAAAGTACGGCCCCAAACAAAATATTTGTTTTAATTTTGTATTTTCAAAATTGTGCTAAAAAAAAGTGCCATGCAATTCATTTAAAAAAAATATTCAAGATAATAAAAATACTACCGAAAATTGAACTTTTTAAGTAATTTTTTTTAGAGAAAAAAACAGAAAAATTGCAAAATTTTTACCCAAGTAAAAAAAAACGCTATTCTCAAAATATAGTTTTTACATCTTTATTCGTCTCCACTTTTAAATTTTTCTTTAAATGCTTATAAATTGTAGTTTTCTATATAAGAATTCTTTAAAAACAAAATTTCAAAAAAATTAACAAAGGATGGTTGTGTTTACAAATCATCATTGTTGGAGCCATTTAAAAAAAAACTTTGCATATACAAAAATATCCGATTTATGATTTTGATACAAGTACACACAGGGAAAAATCATATTTATAAAAAACTTTGTTAATATGAAGAAAAACTTCATTGATTTTTATCATTAATTATTATATAATTCTTTATATAAATTACAATAACGATGCGATAAGTCTTTTAATAACTTTTATTGCCTCTAATAAATTTGATTTTAATTAAAGCTTTAAACTAAACAGGTAAATGAGTAAAATAAATACAATTATAAACATTTTGCATTTTTTACTAGAGACATTTAAGTTGTCCTAAATTATTTTTAAAATTGATTTTTTTTTTTTTAAATATCTTCTAAAGTTCGAAAATTGGAATTGGAATTAAAGAACACTTTTTAAATTTGGAAAGGATTAAATGATTTAAATATTTGTGTTAGTTGATTACATTTTTTATAACTTTTGATTTTTTAATTTTAATTTTTAATTAAAGTTATGTTTTATATTCAGACACTATATTGAAATTGAAGTGGTGGGAGTAAAAACGCATCAACTTTTAGAGTATTTCATGTTTTTTTTTGAATATTATTTATTTTTTCTGAAAAGAGATAAAAGTACGACTTAAGTTAAATCATATTAAAATTTATATCGTTTTTTGTTTTTACCTTTATTCTTATATTTGGTAACACTTTGACGGATTTTTCCATTATTTCTAAGAAACCTCTTTTAGCAACGAGGTCGTTATTTGTTTAATTTAAAATATGCAAACCAGATAGAATTAATAAAACAGTTTTTGCTTTATTGAAAAAAATGCGTACCGCTTGTACAAAATCATTTTTTAAATAAATTTGTTTCTTTCATGCACGCTCATTACTCGCATACACTATCTTCGCTTGACCAAACAAACAAAACTAAAATTGCCTTCCTTTGCTTCAAAGCTGGTTAATTTTTTGTGTTAGAGTGAGAAGGCTTAATGCATACAAATAATATAAATGCTACAATATGTAGCCTACAACCAATGACGAAAATTTATTTTACATGCATTATTTTTAAAACTTTGATTATGTTTTAGTCTTCGATTGACAATATATCCATTACATCACTGTTGCCAAATTGGTTCAAGAAAAGCTAAGTCTGACTTGAAAATCAATAGAAATAGCATTTTTTTTTTGCTAGAAAATTAAATTTAGAAAGAAAACGCAATATCTTGGAAAATATGCAAATTGTTGGGTTATTTGGGGTTAAAATTAGTTAGTATTACTAAATAAAGCTAATTAATACATAACCTTATAGATATTTTGTCCCAAAATGCAAAAAGATCAAAAAAAAAAAAATAATAATAAGATGAACTTTATATTAAATATTTTTTATATGATCATCTATGGGCAAATACAATACAAAAACTGCTTGTTTTTGAAATATTCCAAAAAAAATATATTTTAAGTGTTTTAATCATATTTCTTAGTGGGAATGGCCAGAATTTACCGATTTGACACATTTTTTTTGAATGTACCTTTTACATTAACTTCCTTGATGTACGGCTTGTTAGAAAAAAACTTTATTTATATATATATTTAGAACCGTTACTCGCGAGCCGTTCTGATATTATTTTAGCATATACACTCAGGGAAGTTCTGCTTTAACAATATGTAGTTGTTTGGGTTGTAATATGGTTTCTTTGTTTTTAATGTCAGTCATTTGTAGAAAAAATTAAAATTTTTACTAACCTTTTAGTTCATTTAAAAAACAAACTACACAAAATTACTGTTTTATGTTTTTCAATTCATTTTTTACAGTTTTTTTTTTTGTTATTTAATAAAATAAAAAAAATAAAAATTTGTTTACTTTTTACTCATATTTTGTTCATGTTTACTACAATTGTGGTTAGTTAGTTGAACCTTAAAAAACAACTGATAATGTAAGTTGAATTTACTGAAATGTAAGTCGTCATTTCTTTAAGTGAAATTTCACTTGTCTTTACCTACATAGTATTCTAAGTGTAGTTGTTTAAAAAAAATTTTAGTATAACCACGTGTCTTCACATGCAATGAAATGATAGCATGCAATTGTCAATGGCTAGTGCTCGTCGTTGCGAGAGCGTTCTTGTCCCCTCGCTAATACGTTCGAATCGAATACTTAGAATTTTACTTTAGGTAGCAAGATTAAAAAAAAAAACGCAAAATCAAAAAGAAAAGAAAACAAAACGTTGAAACCCACCATGCTGACAAATTCGGACAATATTATAGCAAGCCCAAAATTAACTCTATTCTACCTAAATACGTCTTCACTTTTCGTAAATAAAAAAATTAGAAATCCGTTTTAAATTAACCTAGCACAATTACATAATTTATTATATTAATAAAATCGTTAAAATAAAAAACCATTAAATATTTAAGTTAAAAAATAATTTAAAATAAAAATATGTATTGAATTTATTCCATAAATAATCCTAATTTACATTACGGAACTTCCCAGTAATTACTTAATAAATTACTCGCCGGCAACTCTAAACAAAAAATTTAGTAGAATTTTCTTCGAAAACAAAACTAAATACAAGAGTAAATTATGAACGAAATACAATTATTTGATAGTTTGGGGAATAATATTGAAAATAAAAGTTCGTTGTGTTTATGTGAAGGGGATAGAAAGATTGAAAATATATAGATAATAGAAAAAAATTAATAGGGGAAATTATGAAGTTTAACTTCGAAAGTTTATATTGGCATGTAAAATGTATGTTAAAAATGTTTAAATATGTGAGAGCGAGTGTTATAAAAATAGTATAACAATAAATTCGCACTTACACACACTTTTGGCTACTGGCATCTGGAGATGGTGGAGTTTTACGCTGCGTTCAATGCTTTTCAAACCATTTTGATGTGCATGTGCGTAAAAGTGTATTGGTATCCTCTCAGAGAGGGGAAATCATGATGGCTGAAATTAAATTATAAAGGGGTAAATGAGTTCGAAAAGAATGTTGTTGGAATGAGGGACGGAGTTAGTTGTTCATATAAATGTATAAGAGTGCCAGAGATAGCTATAGTCAAAAAGATAATTCTAAGAAGATAATAAAGAAAATGTTAATGTGACACGGTAAAAATGTAACATTTAGTGCAATTTTGCCAGACTATAACTCGGATCTAATTATATTTAGATGTACTTGCTTACATAAAATCGTATGCAATTATAGCTGGTCAATACCCGGATGCAATAACATCTGAATTTTATTTAAATTTATTTATTTGTATCAGTTAGATATAAACTGATACAATTAGATACAAAACTGATACAATATAATTAAATTTTATCGGGACATAATTCAGATAAAATTGTACTGGACATTAATTTAATTGAATCAGAATAAATCTAAACCCTTACACACAGATACAATTATATGGCCATATATTTTGAATGAAATTTACTAGGATTATATATAGCGTCACATGAAAATTGATATGCCTACACTGATAATAATCCATGCGTAAAAATAGAAAAATTGTCAAATTAACCAAAAGTTTGTAAAATAAACGAAAATTTGTCCATTTTACAAATGATTTCGTTGTTTTGACATTTTTTCATATTTTCAGCATGTATTATTATGAGTGTACTTAAAGCTCCATATCAATTTTTTTTAATCGGGTATTTAAAACTATGTGTTAATTTTCGAAACAATGTTATTTACTAGCATTTTTTGTAATACCATCTAAAACCAGCTTTTCCAAAAAACAAATCGCTAGATTTCTAGGCAAATCTAGCTGAAAAATCTCCAAATTGGTACATGCTACACTCAGGGAACTTCTGCTTTAAAAATGTGTAGTTGTTTGGGTTGTAATACAGTTTCTTTATTCTTAATGTAAATGTCAGTCACTTGTAGAATAAATTTAATTTTCTACTAAACTTGTAGTTCATTAAAAAAAACAAACCACATTAAATTACTGTTTTATGGTTTTACATTCATTTTTTGCAGTCGTCTTTGTGTTTTAAAAAATAAAAAATAAATAAAATATTTCTTTATTTTTTACTAACATATGTGGTTCATTTTTACTACAATTTCTATTAATTTTTTGAACGGTAAAAACAAATGACAAATGTTGGTTGAATTTAATGAAATGTTAGACGTCCTTTCTTAAAATAAAATTTCATTTGTTTTGGACTACAACAGCAGTTGTACCTACGTAATATCCTTTACCTACTTAATATCCTTAGTGTAGCACTCTAATAAAAAAATAACAAATAATGTGATGTTTAAAGTGTTGCCAGGTTTGACGATTTATCGTCATTTTGACGATTTTTAGTACCCTAAGTGATGATTTCGAAATTTTTGCAACCAAAATGACGACTTTTTGGCAACAGTTTATATGTCATCAAAACATATTTGTTGTTATAAAATCCAAAGATTAATTTTTGGGTTTATATTATTTCGTTAAAAAAAATACATTTCTATCGAAATGTATTACTTATTTGCGGATATGATGTAAACTAAATTTTGTAAAAATGCAAAAACTAATTTAATTTCTGTGCACATTTTTTTAAAACATTATTTGTTATATTTTTATAAAATTGAAATAATGTAAGAAATAGGTTAAAAAATATTTTTTACATTAAAAAAAGCATGGATTAGTTTGCGAAATAAAATAAATCCGGTGCTCAAAAAACAGAACTAATAAACAAAACTTTACAATGTGAAACTTCAAATATTATCAAATATAAGGCGATTTGTTTTGATAATAATTTCCAATTTTATAATATTGGGCGTTTTATCCTTAACACACTCATTTGTTTGAGATAGGCGTGGTAGAGAAGATTAAGCATACTTTTCTAAAAATCATAACTACATTGTAAATTTTTAATTGAATTAGACTGCGCAGTTTCTGGTAACACAACCTTCATCAGTAATCCTTTTGACAGTACTGTAATTATTTGTTATGGTTTTTATTGTTTGATTGCATCTATATGAAATGTTTATTTATTAAATGCAATCCTGACGGTGGCTTGAACCTGCTTTCTTTTGCCACATGCACTTCGCACTACACTTCATTTTCATTGGTGTAAGGTTCTTCATCTACTGAATCTTCTTCAGAAGGTTCTTTTTTAAATATATCCATCTTTGGGACCATATCAACGCATATTGCGTATTTTTTATTCTTGTATCGCGCGATATTTTTTCAGCCGATTTACAAAACTATCAATTCGTTTGCTATATTCTTTTTTGGGGTACAAAAATAAATCCATTTCATTTAAAGCTTTTAACTCTTTATATGTGCCTTCTTCACCTCCATATTTGTGTTCCACGTCTTTCTTGGCAGCGACACATTTTCCATCAGGAAGCAAGTTAATTCTTGCTTTACAAGTGTCACTCCTTTTAAATAGATTTTTTTTTAACCAATTTTTTGTTAAATCACATGCATATAATAATTCACAATTTCTTCTGTTTCCAGAAATAATTTCGCAATTTATTACACTCTATTGATCCATTGATATTTACTACACGGTATAATCTCACTTACTAATAGTTAATAACTATTTACATTAATAACTTGATAATTCATGCAGTAATTATAACGGTTGTTTGCTTACATTCCGTAAAAATTTTGCTTTTCTAAAACTTCGGGTTCTGATGAGATCTTTAGCCAGATCGAAATACTAGTATCAACCTAGCTAATATGTTTGATTTGCTTTATTTTTGTAAATATACGGAGGTTGAAAGCTCGTTATAAATTAAAAATAACATAAAAATAATCTCGATGTATATAAAAACAAAAAACTAATATAACTGTAAAAAAAAAATATTACTTGAGCCAGAGTACACACTAAATTTTTTTTATATAAATAGAACATTTTTGGTCTTCAAAGTTTAGTAACGTCATGATGCTTGTTAGGAAAAGACCTAACCACGTGGTTGATTACTAAGAAGACAAGAATGGAGCAAAATTGATTATTAATAGGTTTTTTGTTAAAGTTCTGCCTATTATATAGGCTCTAGCTTTTCTAAAACTTCGGGTTCTGATGAGATCTTTAGCCAGATCGAAATACTAGTATCAACCTAGCTAATATGTTTGATTTGCTTTATTTTTGTAAATATACGGAGGTTGAAAGCTCGTTATAAATTAAAAATTACCCAAAATATTATTTGGGGACTTATTTCATTTCTCAAATTGAGGCCTTATTTCATTATGAAATAAAGTCCCATAAAATAAATTAAATAAAGCCCCAAAAAAATTAAATAAGATCCCAATTTTTCTTATTAGAAATTTGTGTTGCCTTATTTCATTTTTGGTTTGGGAGTTATTTCATTGGGGTCTTATTTCATAGAGCCGAAATAAACATAAAAAGTTCTTAAAATAAATATATTTGTACTTACCCAGCAAAACTTTGGTAATGGGTGCGATAAAGTAATGCATTACCTTGTAATGTGTACTCCTTACCCGTATCATTACTTTCCAACAAGAAGTAATGAGTTACCGATAATTGGACACTCATGGATTACCTTGTAATGAGACCTCATTACATTTTACATTACTTCAAAACATAAAATAATGACTTACCGATCATCTATTACATAATGCATGAATTATAAACGTAAAGTAATTATCAATATATATTTTTGAAAATCTATTTATAGACACATTACTTTGTGATTTTTTGTAAGCATAATGGTAAGGTGTATATTTTTGATATCACGAACGAAAACACGAAGCACAGCAACTCATCTACATGTTAAGCAATAAAATATTGTATGTATCGATAGCTCAGTTGGTAGAGTTCTCGCCTAACTAATTGTTAAATACCAGAGAGCCCAGGTTCGAATCCCAGCATGACCAAGTTATTTATTTAATAAAAAAAAAAGTTATTTATTTAATTAAAAAAAAATATATGTAAAAAAAATTTTTGATGCATTTTTTTATGAAAATCTATTTATAGACACATTACTTTTTCCCACCATGTAACCATATAAGTAACCAGTTACTTTACCCACTACAAGGTAATGAGTTACCTTGAGGCTCATCGCCTGTAAAATTCATCAATGAAGTAACGTGTAAAGTAATGCATGAGGCCCTATGCCGATACATTACTTTACCCATGATTTGGTAATGTGTGGTTTTGCTGGGTAACCTAGTTTGACGTCTTTACACATGAAAAAATGAAAACTTAACTAAAGTTAAAAATACTTTTAATTAAAATTCCGTAGTAACAAAGTGTTCCTTCTTATTTTAGTTTGTAAATAATTGGTAAGTGCATAAATATATTGTCTTAAATGTACAAAGTGCTTCTTAATTTGTCTAATATTTTTAAGTAAAGTAATTGTTAAAGTTATTGTTTAATAATTTGTGTATATATTTTAATTTTCAGGTTTTTATCCCTTCATACGACCTAACTAAATATTGGGCAACAGCCATCATTCGTAGCCCTAAATTCTGCAAGTATCTTGGAGCAGTCTGTTGGTATATTTAAGGGGATTGTAAGGGGGTGGGGGTTAAAGTATTTAAGTTTTTTTTTTATTTTTTTAAATAAATGCTTATGTTAAGAATATTGTGTTAAAATTTCAAGTCGATTGGAAAATTGACGAAGTTACGAGTATTTTTATGTCAAGTATGTCAGTGTAGATTATAAAATTTATTGTAGCAGTAAATATTCTATCGAGCAGTCGTACACGTGCGTTCCTATTTTCGTATCATTTTAGCTCCGTTTTCATTAAGTTTTGTGTTAAATTATTACTAAAATGTCTAAAAAAATTAGAAGATCTGATAGACAATCAGCTGGTTCGAGATTATATCGACCTAGAAAAATTGTACCTCCGCAAAAACGTAAAAACGAAGGCGTTTCAACAAGTAGCGCGTCAGCTAAAAAAATTAAAGTGACCATTGAAAATCAAGTTACGGAGGATCTTGAAAAACATTCATTCTCATGACTGGGCGCGATCAACTTACTCGATACGTATAAGAAAAGCAGAGCAGAAAGCTGAAAGACAAACTAAAGAAGGCAGGATTAGTCGTAGACAGGAGCGAAAAGGTGCTTTAGACATCATGGATGATAGCAACATGCTTTATGTACCTGGCATTGATGATTCAGTATGAGCTAAGCCGATAAAATTTGCTTATAAACGTTTAATACCACAACTCACGTTTTCAAAGACGGTGCCCCTCATAACTTCAAAACTACTGCACCGATCCTTTTGAAATTTTGAACACTATTTCTGTACATAAGTTACGAGGTAACGCTGGAGAGTTTTTTTTTTCAAATTTGTTATTAATTTTTATTTTACAATAACAAATTAACAGATTTTTTTCACTAAAAATCGCGTTATTCCCTTTAAAGAGTTCCAAAAAAGTGAAAAACTAAAATTTAGAAAAACCCTCCCAGCATTACCTGGGAAAACTGTTATCTAACGAATGAACTTTGATTTTTTGATTTCAGATGACCCAGCACTAATTTATGAGGGACACCGCAATTCTACTTTTTTTTTTGAGACACGTCCGAATAATTGCTGACATTTCAGTGTTTTTTAATGTTTCTTCGTGAAAATTAAATACAACATTCTTCAAATGTCATGCTTTAATGTCCTATTAGATTTAATAGAGAGATTTTAACTGTTTCGTCATAAAAAAATAAACAAAAAATGGATTTTTTCTTACAAATTAACCTTACAACCCCCTCCCCCCAACAGCCACCCTTAAGTTAATAATTTTAACTTATTAATAAAAAAATTTATTGCAAAATAAGTTCTTTTATTTTCAACAATTAATAACAAGTGGAATGGAAGACTAGAAAAGCACATATCTGTATCCGAAATTTAAGTATTTTTCTACTTAAATTGAGTATTTTTCTACTAAAAACTAAAAATGATAACAGTCTAAAATTAATTAAAAAATATTTCAAATAAGTAAAAACATACTTTGTTGTAAATCAACAGCGTTTTCATTTATTTTAAGTATGTTTCTACTTGATATTAATATATTTTTTCCTAGTGTATGGGTTTTTGAGATATTTGTGATTTAAGCAGATATTTTAAATTTCGTTATCATTTTCGCGAAAAAAAAAACTTTTGTGCAACACTGTTTAAAGAAGAGGATTTAAATGATCTTCGACGCGTTCAATAGTTATGATAATTTAAACATTGAATATTTCTTAAACATTTGTTAATAGCCCCCACTTTAAGCTGCGACTAAACGCGAACAATAAAGAATTTTAGATAAATAAAACATAAGTAAACACCATATTAACTTCTAGAAATGTACAATAAGTTTTACTAAAATCAGAAGACGTAAAGTTGAAAATTTTGTTTTTTTGAGCTCATTATTGTTAAAAGGTCCCCTTAAGTTTTTCAAGTCAATTCCGAACAAAAAACTTCAACATTGAAACCAAATTCTAAAATAATTTTTTATTAAAATATTTCTTTTAAATTGTGTAAATAATTTTTTTTGTTGTTTGTTAAATTCCTTGTGTATGTATGTGTTGGAATGTTGGGAAGATATTTTTTTATTGGTGATATTATAAGTACAAAAAAAAAAATATGTACTCTCAAAAAAAATTCTGAATTTACTAATTTCTGTAAGGATCCTCCCAGCCAAAATGCTGCTGACTTTACAAAGTTTTTTTAGTGTATTTTTAATAAGAATATTACATTTATTACAAATTTAGAAAACGTTTATTCAAAACTTTATTGAATTTGGTGTGGGATCTTTTTTAACTACCGAGAAAAGTTATATCATGGTTCTTATTATATTTTTCAAAGCCTACATGCCATATAATTTTTGATATTTGCAATACTGCAAAAAGTTATAACCCTAATGTTCATACTTGTAAATATAAACAATAATGAAAAGTATGGGTTTTTATACAAAAACAAATGAGTTTTTAATTTAAACGTACATTTTTTGTTATTAAATGTTGTCTACACTCTTAGAAATAAAACTGAAAAAATAACATAACAATTTGCACATACAGTGCACTCGCGATAACGTGAACTAATTAAAACCGGGAGTCTTCACGTTTGTGAGCTGTTCACCTTTCCGAATGCCAAAAATTTTAAGCAAAATGTATCAATAATGCCATAAGTTTAGACTAATTATACGTATTAAAATAATAATTGACATTTTATTAGAATAAAAGAAGTAAATGATTTATTAAGAAAATTATTTACATACATTTGTATGAAGATTTATGTAAAAATACTACATATGTATATATAAAATGTTTTATACTATACAGACTTAGCAACATTATACTGTTTTGCTAAGCTGGTTACGCTAGCTCCCACTTTAAGAGCGTTTAAATGTCTGCCTTTTCATCTAATTTTAACAAGTTTGGTATTTTTGAACACATTTTGAAACAAAATACGAAAAAACAACCTTTCAGCAATAAGTAAAAATAGCAACTAAAATAGTTTCTATCTATCTTCTGTCCTTAATGCAGTGAAACAGTTAAAATAGGGGAATCCCAAAACTTAGAAAAAATTTAGTTCTTAACGTATTTTCGCATTTCTAGCTAACACATTGACTTTTTTTCTGTTCACATTATAGGGCTTTCGTACTTTGTTCACCTTTTAGAGTAGTCAACGTAAAATAAAATGTGTTCACATTAAGCGGTTTTCACGTAACGCAGTGTTCACATTATCGCGAGTGCACTGTACTTTTTTTTGCCAAATATTGATAAGATAAAAATAGAAAAAATATAACTGCTAAAATTAGCAAATATTTTTGGCTGAATATTTTCAGAAAAAAAAAAAACAGCAAACAGAAGCTGTAATATCAAAAAAATTACTGCAAAAAACAGTATGTTTTGTTAAAATCAACAGAAATATGTACTAAAATATCATAGACAGCTGATTTCAAAAGGGCAGATTTCTATTCGCATAAGGAAAACTCTGAACATTTAACATTCTTGTGATTTTTTGTCTACTAACAAGCGATTTTTTTGTTGATTTTAGCACATTAATTTTTTACTTTAAACTAACTTAAACTGAGCTCAAATAAACCTAAATTTTTATAGATTCAACTGATAAAAAATATCTACTTTTGGAAGTTTTTTTTGCCACGTCATTTTGAACTAATTTTTAGTAGTTTTAAGAAAAAAAAATGTAAAATTTTTTCTTTTAGTCTATGATTGATTTAAATTACACCTGCAGAATTAACCGTGTAAAAGCGGATTAAAAAAATTTGTTAAAAATAAGCTGTTTTTTTTTTTTTTTGCTAAGTTTTGCATTTTATTTTGTTTTATAAGAACAGCAAAAATTCAATAATTAAATTTTAGTTCAATTCTAGACAAATTTTAGTCAGTTGAAAACAGCAAGATACCCTTCTAAATACTCTAAAAAAGAACAAAAAAAAAAAACTGTATTAACAAAAAAAAATATTTGCTACATTAATCTAAAATTTAGTTGAATCAAGAGAAAAAAAATTTTGATAAAACCAACAAAAGTTTTTGCTAAAAATTGTAGACTACTGATTTCATTCACAATAAAAAGAATTTAATACAAAACTATATTTTTTGTCTACTATTATTTAGCAAATTGGTTGATAATTTTAACAGATCAATTTATAAATAAAAATTATTGATTTACCGGATGTATTTTTGTTATTCTTATCTTACTAATATTTAGCAAAAAAAAATCTGTAAATTTTAGCTGCTTTTCTGCAAAGTAATTTTGAAATAATTTTTAGTTGTTTTAACACAAATTTTGTTCTTTAAGTGTACTTATGGTCTTCATAGGTCATTAAAGGTGCACCTTCTTTCATTTTAACCCCATTTGTACCAAGATTTTATAGAAAACCAAAAGAAGTATTTAATGAATTACACATATCTCAAACAAAATATTTTAAATTTCAGACTTTTCGCCCAAATGGTTTGAGCTGGACGTTAAGAAAACTCTTCCTCTTTTTATCCCTCCACGTAAAAAATTTCTAAGACCCAGTTGTAGGGGATGCCTGCACCCAATTAAAAGTTGATAGATCCAAAGTCTTATGATGATTTGGCTTTGAAGCCTTATTATAACAGCAGCTTTGGCAGCTCGTTTAGAGAAAGGCTTTTCCCCAAATAAATCCGCATTTTAGGACGTCATTTTCCAAAGTTTCTGAATTCAACTTATTAGTGAATTATCAGCACATACAACAGTGTACAAATATTTTAAATTTAAGGATTCTATCTAAAAGGGAATAGGCATGACAGTAAATGGGAGACTTTTCACCACTCACTGCATTAATTTCCAAAAGGAAGGAACATAGACTTATCAAATTTAATTTTTTTCTCTTTGTAGACTAATTTTTTTTGTAAGGTGAGGGTAAGGAACATCCATACTAAATTTTGGATCCTGCCTTAAGCAATGTTTTCTCCCACAAAAAACACTAAAAATACCGTTTAGCCAGATGTCTACTTGTAAAAGGGTACACACAGAGAAATATTTAGCTATTTGCCAACTAAAATTCGGTTACTTTAACTCAAACTCGGTTATAAAGAATTTCAGACGGTTGGCACAACTTAAGATTAGTTTTTACAACAAAGTTAGGTTAAATCAACTGCATTTTTGTCTAAATATCCAAACTATTTAGAAATCTAATGTAAATATCGTTGTACTAACTAAATTTCTAAGTTGTTTTCATTAATATACACTTATTAATTCGGTTGGCACTTTATTTCTCTGTGTGTACCCACATATCAAATTTTAAGTTTCTCGCTTTAGAGTTTTGGCGGGGCCACCAAGGGGATTGGTTTTCCTACGTTAACCCCTATTTTTTTACCACTTTCCGGGCCAGAAATACCCATTCATGTAAAAATTTCCAAAAATCCGCTCTATACAGATGTCTCCTTATGGTTAGGCATAATGGGAACAATTTTCATATTGTTGACCCTCTCCGAAGGAATATCCAATAATTCCGTTAACAGAGATGTCTATTCATGATAAGGTACCCACATACCAAACTTCAATTTCCTCGCTGTAGTGGTTTGTTTTGGCCTGTAATATCTACAATATCCCCCTGTCTACATTCAGAATATTTTTACAGTAACTTTATGTAGGTCATTCGGGAAATAAACGCTAGTAATAAGTTTTAACTGTAACTGTAGTTGTTTTTCTATGTATAAATGTAAAATGACTATTTCATGACCATTTAATGATAATGAAATATTTTCCATTAGAAACATCATTATTAATGATAACGGAAACACAGCAATGAATGCAAAAACTAATTACAATTGATAAAAAAGCATTTGATTATAGAAAGAATCTTGGTTTTGAGAGTAAAAATATATTATTATATATATTTTTATTTTGAATTCGAAGCGATATGGAATAAAACAAGCAATTGGAGTGTTTAATATTGGGAACGAAATTTAATGGAACGGAGAATGAGTAGAATTTAAAGACTAAACATGAATAACGATATGGAATGGGGGACGAGTGAAATTGAAACATTATTTACAGGTAATCCTGGATTGGAAACATGATTTGAAAGTCAAATACATAATTTTTTTAAATATGTAACTGTATGAATGAAATGTAACATTTGTTTAATTCGAAGCGATATGAATAAAACGAACAATAAGTGAACCAGGAGTTCTTAATATTGGGAACGATCTTTAATGGAACGGAAAATGAGTGAAATTTATAGACTAAACATGAAGAACGATATGAAATGAAATGGGTAACGAGTGAAATGGGAACATTAGCTACAGGTAACGAAATTGTATTGAACTGGACACGAAATTTGTTTTATCGGAGTATCTAAATTTATATTAAAAGTGAAAAATAAAATAAATGACACTTTAGCCGCTTTATAAAAAAATGGAATCCTCGTCATTTTTTCTGTACCGAATACTCCTATGAAGCAAACATTTTGTCCGTTTTGTTTTATCTCGTTTATTTTCGGAGATACCGGCCATTTAAAAAAAAACACCATTTTATTAAATGGCTAGTATCTCAAAAACTAAGCGAGATATCGCGTTGTAAGTGAAAACTTCTCTGCTGGAATTTTTATTAAATAAATAGATTTTGTATAAATGTTTTTTTTTTTTATAATAGAAACTAAATCAATTTATTTTAATATTATTAAATATTGTTTCGTTTCTTTCAGCTCTATACTAATTGCATCTTAATTCATTCTGATGAAAACAAATCAAAGAAGCAATATTACATCGCGCATGCAGACGTGTGGCAAAAATGATTTGAAAAATATAATAAAACGTAACTAATTTAAGTGATATTTTTTGTAAAAGTACTTTTCCAACAGTGTAGATTATGAATATAACATTTTTTTTAAAAAGCTGGTAATGTTGTTTTAACTGCATTTGCTGTGATGTAAGTCACTTTTTTCAGTATTTAATAAAACGTACAACAAACTGCTGCTGATTTATTTTTTTCTGGATTTTAATATTTGTTTTGTGAATTTTAAAAAAATATAAATATATAACACAGTAGTTCATTTAATAGCACTGTTAGTTATTTTAACTGCAGTTGATTTCAGTTAGTTAGTTCACTACATTACGTTAGTTAATTTGACTACATTGATAGTTGTTTTTAAGTAGTTAAAAATAATTACAGTCTTAGTAATTTCTGTGACAAAGACAATCATTGCCTTTTTAACTACATTTGTAACCATTTTAGCTGTAACTTTCAGTAATTTCCACCTTCCTAATTTCCTGAGTGTGCTCTTGATTTGGTAACAGCATACACTATTTAAAGTTCTTAGCTGCAGCGGTTTTACCAGGCTTCCAAGTGGCAGACTTCTTCCCCGTATTTGCACTAAGGAACCAACATACCAAATTTTAAGTTCCTCGCTTTAGTGATTTTGCCTGACCACGGAGGGGATTGTATTCCCTACGTCTACCCATGTTTTTAACACGTTGCTGGCCAAAAATCCAAAAAGTATCATAGCAGTGAACTGGTTCGTTTTCGAAGGGACATATATTTAAATTTAAAAATTTCCAAGCCAAGCGGTTTGGGCAGGGCACCAAGTGACAAACCTTTACCCTTTTGTCACTCCCCGATGGATTTTCCAAAAATCCCGTCTATACAGATGGCTGCTCGTGATAGGTTCCCACATAACAAAAGGCTTTTCGCCATTTTGATCATCCTCGTAGAAAGTTCCAAAAATACACTCTAATTACGAACTCTCATGCCAACTTACGAGTTCCTAGCTTAAGCTGTTTGGCCGTGAAAATTTACAAAAATGAAGTCAGCACAGATGTCTAGTCGTGATAAGTTAATCTCATAAAAAGTTCCAAGTTCCTCGTTTTAATGGTTTATCCAATCCGCCAAGGGGGAGACTTCCTCATTTTGTCCCTCCCCGTAGGATTTTTCACAAATCCGCTCTTTGAAGATGCCTGCTCCTGATTAGGAACTTACATACTCAATTTCAAGTTTCTAGCTTCAGCGGAAACATTTCGCCTTTTAACTCCTATTTTATCACGTTTTTTGCTAAAATTTCAAAAACTGCCATACCATGGAGTTAGGTTATATCCGAAAGGGCATATATTGAAAATATCAACTTTAAAGCAAAAGCATTTTAGACAGGCCGCTTAAAAGAGCACTTTTCCCCGTTCTGCCGCTCCCCGTAGGAATTTCCAAAAATCTCGTGTTTGCGAACGTCCATGCTGTAGGTTTGACCTCCATGACAAATTTCAACTTTCTACCTCCAGCAGTATAGACTGGGTGATGTTGAGTCAAAAATCCCGTCTATACTGGTTTGTACCCATGATAAGGTACCCACATACCAAATTAAAAGTTCCTCGCTTTAGTGAATTGGCCAGGCAGCCAAGGTGGATTCTTGTCCCATTTTTACTCCTTCCAAAAACCGCTTTATACAGATGGGTACTCCTAATTAAGACCCCACAAATTTCCCTTGCTTTAGCCATTTTGCCAGGCCACCACGGTGATAACTTTTTCCTATTTTAGCCCCTATTTTGTTACTTTTCTGGGCAAAATTTCAAAAAGTATCATACCAGGGAGTTAGATCATATCTAATTATACACATATGGAAAATTTCTGTGTTTGGACAGTCCGCCAGGGGGAAGAATTTTTCCATTATTGACACTTCCAGTAGGAATTTCGTAAAATTCGGTCTTAAAGTATGTCTACGCTGCAGGCTTGACCTCCATTCCAAATTTCAAGTTCCTAGCTTTAGCGGTATAGGTTGATCGATGTTGAGTGAGTCAGTCAGTAATGTTATTCTTTTATAAATATAGATAGATATAAGATAAGCCTTCAACCTCTTCTAAATACATTGTAACTCCCATATGTTTTTGTTGTCGTTTAGATGAACAGAAAAAACACAAACCGAATTTCATTGTGTGTATAAGTGCACAATATATTATCAAGTGTTTGCCATTTCCTTGTATTTTACTTACACTTATAATAAAACTTAACCGAAAACATTAATGTTGATGAAGTTGTTGCTAAATTATGTTTAATGTCACTAAAATATTATAATGTGGGTAAAATAGTTGGCATAGTTTAGACAGTAACTTTAAATATTAGCAACTGTATTGTACATGAGTCAATGAATGTGTGTGAATATATATACATATTTATGTATACATAGATACGTCACATACACTAACATTAGGGTGTCCCGATACATGGCTCTTTCGCGATCTTGTTGAATTCATATCACTCAACCGATGCGTGTTTATGACGAAACACTGAAAAATAAGCAAAACCTTTGTGATTGAAGATTTTGATCTGCTTTTCTTTTGCAAAAAAAAGTTTTGAAGTAGTAGCAAAAGTTATAAAATATAATTAACGAAATAAATATTCACATTTAAATACATGAAATAATTTGAGTGTTTGATATTGCTATACGAAACGTAATTAAAAAATTTTGATGGCGTAAATTTAGTCCAGCATTGTGCTTATAAAATGCAGTTTTTACCCTTTAGAAAACATGGGTCTTTTTAATATCCTTTTCATTTTAAACGCTCTTGTAATTGTAGTTCGCTTTTGCATTTATAACTTTAGAAAAAATACATATCTTAATAAAAAATATATATTTTCACTACATATCATAAAATATGCCTCCAACGCATATTTTATGAAAAAAACATGCATTTTTAATCAAACAAAAAATTAAAAATATATTTTTTAATAATCTTGTCACGCAAAATTTTATAATTTTTCTCCAATTTTAAACGTCAGATAATAGAACTGAGGATCTACATCAAAATTGGTTTACTGGTTTTTCCACTTCCAAGTGATGGGTGTTATTACTTTATCTTTTATCAGGACATCCTAATTATCTTACATATTTGGGGTATTCAATTTCGTATGAATGCTGAACTACACTAGTACCCAACTTTAATGGAATATATCTTCATTATGTGGTACTATAAAGATATTAATATCCAAAGTAAAAAAATTTATATGGGCCAACTTCAAATGGTACTAAATTATAATATATACAAATTAGATATGCGATTATATCAAATTTGATAACAAAAATCAGAAAGTTTGGGTATTATATATAATTGCATCGAGTTAGATATATTTTATTACTTTTGGATAAGATTTTATAAAGCCAGTTCCTAGTTTTCCTCAACAATTGTATCAAATTATATTAATTTCTTAACATTTTAAAAACTAATATATATAAAATGAAACGGCTATGTTTAATTATATCTTGTTTGTGTCCTATGTCACAAATAGTGTATTCGAATACTATATTTATTTTCAATAGTTCCTATATTTATTTTCATATAAATTTGATATAAAAGTACACTTCTCTATTTTTTAAATAAAAAATACAGATTTTCAAGTTATTTTCTTTTATTCGCTTACTTGGCCGAATGGCCAAAACATGCTAAATATGCCGAATACCGAGTAGTAACCGAATATCTGCGACATCGCTAATAATAACATATGCAGTTATTTAACGCATTATTATTACTCCCACCATATAATTGAATGTGGCTTTATAATGGGCTATATACATATAATAAGGTATGGAACAATCGAAAATTATAAAAAAAAATATATTTTTTATTGGTTCACATGTAGTTATATATAATTGTATAAACATGTATGTTGAATTATATAAGACCCCATATATAACCCCAACAAAAAAAAAATTTACTCCTAATTTGGCATTTTCATCGATGAATTTGACATTGACTTGTCATAGAAGGTACTCATTCCCAATATGATTCCTTTAAAAATTTTCTGCCTGAAGTTATTTGGGCATAAAATATTCCTAGGAAGTTATTTTGCAGCATTTAAAGAATGATTCCCTCCTATGACAAACCAATGTTAAATTCATTGATGAAAATGCTCAATTAGAATCATTCATTGACAGAACAGTTTTTGCTGGGGCTCTAGATTATATATATAGTTATATATAATTAGGTATATTAAGCACAATTACATACAGGACCATATAAAATAATATATTGAGATATATAACAGAATATAAAATTTTTTTAAACGACATAAAGCTGTATATAATTAGATACATGTATTTATGTTTTTAATTATTAAAACCAGGGACCGTAATCATTATGAGTTTTATAATAAAAATTACACAATAATGATTATGTTATGAGTTTTAATGAGTTTCTTCAATGGTAATGATTATTTTTGAGTAATAATAAAAAAAATCAGCAATAATCATTATTTTTGAGCAAAAAAATAAAACTCAAAAATAATCATTATTTATGATTTTTATTTTTTTCGCTCAAAATAAAACTCACTTTCATGTAAGTGTAAATATATATACATATTAGGGTGGGGCGATTAGTATGGAAGGAAAAAAATCTTAATGGGCGCTTCGCGTTTCTGATTATTGGGATTGTACTGAGCAAAAAAGTCCACTAGAACATACGTCTACGGTGAAAATCGAGCTTCCAAATTTTGACTTTACGGCAAAAAAGCCCTATTTTGAAATTAATAATTAACCCCTTAAACCCCACCCACAAATATGATTGATGCATTAATGTGCTAGAGGATCTTCCAAAGAAGAGATTGATACCATAATCTTGGATAAACTCCTCCTACTTCCTGAGTTATGTCCATCCCACACATTGTTACTTTCACAAAATACGGCAAAAAAAAGCCCTATTTTTAAATTAAAAATTAATCCCTTAAACCTCACCCACAAATATGATTGATGCATTAATCTGCTAGAGAATCTTCCAAAGAAGAGATTGATACCATAATCTTCGATAAGCTCCTCCTACTTCCTGAGATATGTCCATCCCACACTTTGAAAGTGAATTTTATTTTGAGCGAAAAAAATAAAAATCATAAATAATGATTATTTTTGAGTTTTATTTTTTTTGCTCAATAATAATGATTATGGCTGATTTTTTTATTATTACTCAAAAATAATCATTACCATTGAAGAAAACTTTAAAAATCAAAAATTTAAAAATCATGACGGATATGCAAAGATTGTCAAAAAATAATAATAATGGTGCAATAATTTTTTTTTATGTCTCTTCTAAGTGATTGATTTTTTGATTCAAAAAAACGAGCAATAATCATTATTTACGGTCCCTGATTAAAACAAGTTTTTCAATCAAATTGTAATATTTGTTCCCTGAAGAATCACCCAATGTGGAGACAAAATATTGGAAATAAGTAATTAAAATTAATAAATAAATTATCTTAAGCTCGTTTAAAATAAGAAGAATTAAATAAAATAAGATTAAAGAAAACTTAACATTTCTAAATATTTTTTATTAACAATTTTTTTATTAATAAAATGTGCCCTCACGGTATTCGAATCTGGGACTCCAAATTAAGTAATGTGCAAATTAAGTACTTATAAGTACGTCCTTATTATTTGTGTTAAAGTAATGTAGATAGTAAGCTGGTGTCATTACCGGTAGTTCGAAAAGTAATGACATATCATTACCGTTTCTACACTGGGTAGAGGCATTCACAGAGGCCTATTGAAGAATATATGACGTTTTGAAATTTTTCCTATTATTTTATTCGATAAATAATCCAAGTATGATACAATTTGTGTAATGATTTCATGAATCACTGTATCCCTTACTATGAAAGCAAAAGTTATATTTTAAAGTCGATTTTATTTTTAAATACAGGCTTTTGTTGATTTTGTGTATGAGAACCATACAAACTTCATATATGCTAGAGAAGACAAAATGAGATATTAATTTTTAAAATCGGACTACGCGATCTATAATTACGACTTAAACAGTATGTATTTTTATAAAATTTAAAAAATACCAACGTTAAGCAGCTACAAAACGCAAATGATAAAGAATTAAAAAAAAAACAAAAATACTGTTTTGTCATACTAATTTGGATAATACACATACCAAGTTTGATGCAAGTCGGAGAGGGGTGACCTGATGACCAACAACATTGCTTTTGAGGCGACCATATGTTAATAGATTATTTTTTAAAGATAAAAACAGTATTAAAACATTTAGAACTAATTTTAAATTTTTAGTGCTATAGGTAACAATTTTTAAAAATTTTTTTAAATTTTATTGATTATAAAAAAAAGGTTAGATATTAGATTTAGAACAACAAAGCGTTTGATGAATTATATTATATTTCGCACTTATTCAATAAAACGTCATAACCCAAAACCCATGTTTTGCAAGAAAACGATCGAAGTTTTTTGTAGCTAAAGAGTACAGATACCGATCTTAGATTTTTACAGTAGGTAGAGATGACCACTGTATGTCATTTTCTTGCAAAAATTAAATATGAAAAGTCCAAGTAACAAAAAGAAATTAGTTGTTAAAACCCAGCCAGCACACGGAAAACTTTAACAAAGTTTAAATACAAAGTAAATTGTATTTAAACTTAGTTTTCTGTTTTTATCAATAACTTTGAATACCGTAAGAGCTTCACCGAGAACTTAAACAAATATATTTTATTTTCAAAAAATTATTTGTTATCCTAGTTTATTTACAGTACGAGAACAGTGGCTTTAAAATGCGGTATAAATCATATAGCCTGAACCGTTAAAAATATAAGGACGAGTAACTACTACTACTTTTGTTAAATTTTCCATTTTTTTTCATATTTTAAAACGCGATAATTCCACAACCGTTAGACATAACAACCCAAATCTTGTACGATGATATATTTATCTGACACTTCCCTTCCACTATAAGTTTGGTTACAATTGAAGCGGATAGATATCGAAAATTGGATATTTATTTATGCGTCTATATCGCCTCAAGACAAAGAAAACTTTTCTTTGTATAATTCAACTTCGAAATCGTCTAAGTCCAATATGATCGCCTGCCCTAGTTAAAGAGAGAAGTGCACTTAAAATGCTCCAAAACCATTTGTCCCTGCAATAATAATAAAAAAGAGAATTGGGTTTAAAATCTTTATATTGCAGTTATTTTTGTTTTTTAACATATTTAGAGAATTTTTATAAACTGTCGAATGGCCCTAAGATCGACACTGTCCATCATTAGAAAATTGTTTGTACGCGAAATAAAAATGTATCTCTGTCACCAAAAGATACTTTCTTATTCAGTTTGAGCCCAAGAGCATTATTTCAAAACCATGTATATATTGAAGCCCCTCCCCTTTATCAACAAATAAATTATTAAATCGAATGAGTTTTGTTGATCAAATTATGAAATTTTTATTTTTTAATGAAAAAAGTTGCATACATTTTCGTAAAAATATTGAAATAGATGTAATGACTACTTGAAATTTTGTTGTTTTTACGAGAAATTTAACTGTTTTGAGCCTTGCGATATTTTTTTGCTACATTTAGCAACACATGTCTGCAGAACTGTAGTACAATGAAATAAGTAGAACAAATTAACAGCTGCTACTAAATTTTTAGTAAAATTGTTGAAAACTGCAATTCAAAACCATTTTTCTAAAAGAAGCAAAAAATATTACTAAATTTTAATAAAACATTTGTAACTATCACTGTTAAATATAATACAAAAATATAAAACAAAAACATTTGAAACATTTAATTTTATTTTATATTTAAATTTAAATTTATTTTTTCTTGAAAAAGGGACGACTTACATTTCATTTCATTAAATTCAACTAACATTAACTTTTGTTTTTGACTGTTGATAACATGAACCACAAATCTTGTAAAAATGAACCACGATGTAGTAAAAAATTGTCTAACGCGTATTTTTTTTATTTTGTTCTTATAAAAATAAAAAACTGATCAAATGAATGAAAATTCATAGTACAGTAATTTGATGTGGTTTGTTTGAACTACAAATTTGGTAAAACTGAATTTTTTTCGACCAATGACTGCTTCTTCATTTAAAAATAAAGATCCTTTCTACTCAAACAACTACAAATATTTAGAGCAAAAGTTCCCTGAATGTTTTTGTCTTAATTATGTTTTGTTTTTGTCTTTATTACACAAGGCAACAATTTTGAAAAAATTTTAGGGGCTTTGAAAACCACTATACAATTTTGATGCATTGTGGTCCCAGTAGTACAAATATGGTTCAATTTTGAAATTCTATGGAGAGGTTTTTTTTTAAAAAATTTTTAACTAAAATTATAAATTTTTTTAGACGTTTCTCCACATAATTAATGATAACTAAAAAAAAATTAGTCCGATATTATTCAAATAAATTTAGAAAAACTGAAATTTACATAGCCTTTAATCCGTTAATATATTGCGTTTCAATCGGCTCAGTAGTTTTGGAGTTATAATAAAAAATTGAGGGAAAAAATATTTTTTTTACGTGAAAATAGCAAATTTTTTTGTTTTAAAAAAATCATAAAAAATCGAAAACGTCAAAAATCGTTCAGATTTATTGCTTTATCGTAAAGCCACATGTAATAGGAACAAAATGAGATATCGATCATAAAAATCGATTGATTTTTTTCGAATTTATTCACAATTAAGTGAATTCGCTCATTTTCACCAAATTTTAGTTTTTTGTCTGATATACATAAAATTGAGTAGTTAATGTTCTTCTTTCGATTGATTGAATTTTGAAAACATTTTCCCCATGCTATGTACAAATTTTCACATCAAAAATGCATTAACATTCGTGTATTTTTTGGCAAAACCCTACCTAGAATATACTGATTCTATTCTTCGGAAAGACATTTGTGTTGGATGAGCTTAAATGTAAATAAATAAATAAATTAAATAGTAGAAAATTTATATTTTATTATTCACATTTATTATAATAAATAAAACAAGAAAATAAATAAATAAATATGTATTATAAACTACAAACTACAAACTCTGAAATTTTCTTTTAGTCGATTTTCTACTATTGTTGAATAACTCTGAATACTCCGGCAAAAATCAGCCATCATGTGTGCATCCCAGCGACCCTGGTATCGTTCCTCCATTGTCCGGATATCTTGGTGGAATCGTTCGCCCTGTTCTTCACTCAAGTCTCCTAGATTTTCAGGAAAACGATCTAAGTGACTGTGCAGGTAGTGTACTTTGATGCTCATGTTGCATCCAAGATTCTGGAAGTGAGTTAACATCTCTTCAACGTGCGCAACGTAATCATCACCCTTGTTATTTCCTAAGAAATTTTGAATAACCCATACAAACGAATCCCATGCATTCTTCTCAATTTCTGACATTGAACTGCCAAATTCAGTATCGTTCACCAATTTGCGAATTTGTGGGCCATCAAATATGCCTGCTTTCAGCTTTTCCATACTTAGATTGGAAAACTTCCTTGAAATATACTGGAAACATTCACTATCTTTGTTAAGTGCTTTAACATATTGTTTCATCAGACCAAGTTTAATGTGAAGAGGGGGTAATATGATGCGATCTCGGGGCACTAGAGCCACATTTATAGCATTTGGCGTACCTGGAACTAGTGTTTCCCTAGAAGGCCATTGTTTTCTCTTCCAATGTTCTGTTTTAGCTCTGCTGTCCCATAAACATATAAAACAAGGATATTTTGTAAAGCCGCTTTGTTGGCCTAAGAGGAAATTTACCATCTTATGATCAACACAAATTACCCACTTATGTTCATCATACTTTATCTTCTTCATGACCAATGCAATATTCAATGCAAAGTATTCTTCTTTTACTTTGGTTGAATGTGCGATCGGCAAGGAGTGAAATTTATTTCCATTATGCAAAAGGACACACTTCAAGCTGCGTTTTGATGAGTCGATAAATAAACGCCATTCGTTTGAATCATATCTCTGTAAGCCCATGGCAGTCATCAAACCAGAAATATCTGTGCAGTACACAAAGTCATCCTCTTCAGCAAAATAATGAAGTAAGTCTTTTTCTCGAGTACGGTAATACGAAACTTTAGTTTCTTTAGTTATGAGACCTGTTTCTTTCATCCGGGACGCAAGTAATTCAGAAGATCTTTTCGACAATCCAAGGTCTCTAATTACATCATTAAGCTGATCTTGATTCCATGGTCTCGGCGAGAAATGTTTGTGTGGGATGAACTCGTCATTTTCAGCTGTAGATGGTAGTGCTGGATCTGACATATCTGATTGGTAAGACATACTTGAGGTTGAGTGTCCTGGTGAAGATGAAAGCACATGACTACAGCTTGCACCCCGATCTTGAGCATATTCTATTTCTTGTGAATGTAGAACTGCAAGTGTAAACCCATCAGCAGACCTCGTGGGGTAAGACCATCGCATATGTTTTCCAAAACCGCTTTTTGTACTTAAACAAAAATAACACTCGGATGCGTGGTTCGCTGTTTCTCTCCATAGCATAGGCTTCAAAATTTCCAAGTGTCGTCTGTAAAATGAAAAAAAAATTGAAATCAGGAATATGAAGAATTCAAATTTTAATTAAGAAATATTGTAATTATAAAATATTCCAAATCTATTAATTTATACTTACTTTACGTTAGAAGACTTCATAGATAAATTCAATCGACATGGAATGCATATAGTACTCGGTGTCCAATGCTGGTTCAAATTGTGCGGATAGATATTATAGCAATCTTGATATGACTTTTGCAATGAAGTTAAGAAGCACTTCCGTTTTTTCCCGGTGATATATTGGCCGCACACATAACAAAATAAATCTGGATCGTTTTTACATAAAAATGTTCTGGCTTTCTGGCTCATTTTTATTAATATTTGAAAATTGTTTTTAACTTCTAAGCTGTATGACTCTAATTTTTGTGTAGGTATTAAATGATGTTTGCGTTATCGCAAACACTTCTTGAATGAAATAAAAAGGGTCAAGGAGATCTTATAAATACTGATACTATAATTTGGGATAACCCTTTGTGTGGATACAGTTTGTGTGTGCTGCAAATTTTTTATTATTCCCAAGAATCCTAAAAAACATTAAGGACTTTTATGAAAAAAAAAAAAAATCATCCGTTACAGGTAGCTAACGGAAAATAAGAGCACTTCAGCGTACACGCACATTTATGAGCGTTTTATTACTATCCTACCGCAATCGTAAAAATTAAACAATCTTTTGTTTATTACTTATTTTTTTTTAATTATTAGAATCATAAAAATGTCATAGAGGTTTTTCCCAAAGGGGTTTTGCCAAAATGCGTGTCGTAAAATGCACCTGAGTTTTTATGTTCTGCATTTTCATTATATAGTAGGTACAATTTTCTACAGTGCTTGTAAATATGCGATACCTTGAATTAATTGTAAATAAAAATGTAAAGCATGCATCGATTTTTATGATCCATATCTAGTTTAATTCGCATGATATGTAGCTTTACTACAAAAAAATAAAAAGTAATATTTTTTGCAGTTTTCGATTTTTTCCAGATTTTTGTTTTTCAAATTTTTTTTTTTTTTTAGCATTTTTTTTTTTTTTTGCTAACAATTTGTTTCATAACTTTGAAACTATTGATCGCATTAAAAAAATTTGTACACGTTCTTTAAAGATATTGTAAACCTTAATTTTTGTAAATTTAATTTGACAAAATCGGACTAGTTGTTTTTGAGTTATGACAACATAAGTGGAGAAATGGCTCAAAATATTGTCAATTTTAAAAAAAAAATTTTTTTAAAAAAAAATTATCCATAGAATTGAAAAATTTTACCATTTTTGTACTTAGGCAGCCATGATGCATCAAATCTATATAGTGGTTAGTCAAGCCTTTTTTTGCTGTTGACCTGTGTTATGTTTTATGTGGAAGCGTAATAAATTTCAGCATATTTTTTATTTTAGGTAATTGGAAAACACATTTATGAAACATTTTCATTAATATGATGAAACTTTTTTCCCTGAATGTAGATTGGCTATGCAAATATAAGCTATTTGTAGTATAATTGGACAATTTGTTTTGCAAGTAATTGGTTTTAATTATTCGGAATACAATTTTTTTTAATATAACATTTTTTTTTTAAATTAGTAAAATTGTTTGCTAATTTTAGCTTTCGGTTTTGAAAATTAAGTAAAATGTTTTGCTGCAATCAGCAACTAACATAAGTAAAAATTCCGTAATTTAAAAATAGCAAAAATTCTTACTAAAACAAAAATAGTAAAATTGAATTAAAATCCTTGCCTGTGTGTATAATAAAATTCTTCGTTGCATCTACGAAAACAATTAAAGAAATTGTTTTATTAACCCGCAATGAATTTTTAACCACGTGTTCCGCTTGAAAAACACGGTAACAGAATTTTTAAGGTATTAAACACGTCGCTTTCACCGTTAAACATATATGGGCGTTTATATATGACTATTCTTGTGAATTTTTCCTCTGGGACTAGCTATCCTAAACTTGGGCGACGTTATAGTTATATGATTAACAACTTGTATACCAAGTTTTGTTAAAATCGGGAAAGGTGAACGAAATCGAATGGTTGATTTTGTATGCTTTCAGTCGGTCATATAATGGTACAGTTTTACACTATGATTATAAGAAAACTATGAAAACATATAAAAATAATCATAGTAAGTTAATGTAGTGTATTTTTTCTTCCTTATTCTTATTTACAAAAAGGCTGGGTTTAATAATGTTGATTACATTTACTTATGTACACCATTATATAAATTTCATTTAAGTTCTTAGGATTATACACATTATTATCTAAATCCTTTAGGCTTTTACAGTCTTGTTCATAATGACACTTGGTCAGGGTGATAAACAAACAAATCAAAAAAAGTCAAAATATAAAACCATTTGATATACTACACCAAGTAGAAAATACTCATAACACACTCTATCATCATACTTCCAACCATAAAACATACATACGGTCCACATAAAAAAGAATAATAAGTTGTTTTGTAGCCAACATAAAATGTGTAACAACAAGCAAACAAACAAAAAAAAAAAAGACGTCCAAGATGAAATAACATCATAGATGTTGAAACAAACGATATACAGCGTGTAGATTTTATGACCTTTTTCCGTTTATTTCCCTGGAGGCCGATAAAAAATGAACATTTCTTTAATTTTTTTCCTTCTTGATTTCTTTATTTTTATCATAGTGCAGTGTGTCAAACGTTTACTGTTTAAATCCCTAAAACAGGATTTACTAACGTTGTTTTTTAGCACTTACATTAATAAAAAAGTATACATCTGTGTGTGGTTAAACAAATAAAAGACCACACACAGAAAAATAAAGTGCTAACAGAAATTAAAAGTGTAATAAATTTGGTTAGTACAACCATATTGGCATGCGATTTCTGAATATTTTGGGCGTTGCAACTAAAATTCAGTTGCATTAACGGAATTTTATTGTGAAAACTAATCTTCAGTTGTACCAACCAATTTTAGTCGTAAAAACCGAATTTTAGTTGGCAACTGGCAAACTTTTTTCCTGTGTACAGAAATAAAAATGTGTGTGATTATTATCATTGGTCAAAATTGAATTGTTGTGTTCCTCGAATGGCCCACCATCGTTGACTAAATGGAACTCTTTTGTCCTGTAATACTACATTTATACTACAAACAAAGACCAGTAGATTTTTTAAAAGCACCTTATATTTACATGTCGATTTCCATATAAATTTGAAATCAAAAACTAGAAGTTTTCTAAAACTACTAGTTTTTGGTTGTAGTATAAGAAGATAATTCTCTCTTACACTGAGAGAATTATCTTCACTTCAGTAATGAATTTCTTCGTAGCTTTAATGAAATTTGTCTCAAACGATGAATTTTTAAAAATGATTCGATTAATCGAATGTTCAACGAAAAAAAAATAATCTCAACAATATATAAATAATGGCAATTCTTCCCTAACTACATAAGCGCCATCTATCGAATATACAAAGAATATATCATAGATTTGGCATCACTTACAACAGTGGACATTAGAGTGAGGTAAGTTTCTAAAAATAGACCTGTTGTGTTGTTGGAGTTGTACTTCTGAGATTATGTATGCAAGAACAAAAACACCGTGTATTGAATAAAACTAGTTTTAATCACAACAAAACTTGACCTGACGATAGCTCAGTGCGCTAAAGCGCTCTGTCTAACGTGTAGTCCGAGTGCATGTGACATTAGAAATCAGTTTATCTATACCACGGTCAGTGATTGCACAGAAAATTTCATGTAGACGCAAACGAACAAATAAAAACATAACAAATATTACATTATTCAAAAAAACAGGGTCACTGACAAAGGTTCAATACCAGAAACTGCGCAGTCTGATTCAGAAAATTGAAAATTGAAAATTTACAATGTAGTTATGATTTTTAGAAATACACTCATTCTTCTCTAGCACGCCTTTCGCAATTAAAACTAAATAAAATTGCATATTAATTATAGTATTATCTGCAATTGTCTGAAAAAGACGTTAAAATTCAAACTCAAATAATTAAAATATTTTACCCTATTATCTCAAAATTTTAATAGTTTTGGAATCAATTTAAATACTACAACCATAAAAATTCTCAAATGCAATCATTTTAGACTTCAGTAACGCCACAGCAACGAACTGTTAACATCTTATTTAAGTTACCGTACAAATTACACAAATAGAATTCACAGTGTAAGTGCTGATCGTTTCAACTTCAAAAATTATGCTATCTATCAACGTAATTCTCAATGATAAAATATGAACTAGATATTGCTTCTTTGAAATCTTAGGGTTTTGCTGATTTTGATAGTTTTAACCAAACAATTAATCAGAATTTATTAAATTATGTTTCATGGTACAACCAAAAAGTGTTTCCAGGTATTGTATTTTAAGACAAACATAACTTAATTTAAGGGGTACTTGACAATTTTGCCTGGTCTTCCAGTGTAGACCGGGTTGATACTACATTATTATATCTTTTTGTTTTGTTTCGTATTTTTTTATAAAACACATGGTTAAGTATCTAGAGTGAATCCCTACGAAGGGTTAAATTGATTAAGTGCTAACAAGTTAATTTTTTTTCATTCATTGTGTTTTTAATTTTTTCTAAACACATTTCACTTAGCGACAACCGTATCAATTCCGCGAAAACTTTCATTAAATAAGAGATGGTCTTAATACTAAAATCGAAAAGGCAATAACAAATTCGAAGGACTTTAAATTTTATAGAGCATACAAAATTTTCATAACCTCAAAAAGCATACTTATACGAAATTTTAAATGTTGCGAATTTAAAAGTATTTAATATAATTTAATATGCTTTACTGCAAACAAGTAACCCCAAAACCAATTAAAGATTGTAATACTAGCAACTAATACGTATTTTCGAAATAATTGCGGCGACGATAAATGATTAGCATGAATGGATTTGGCATGCTTTAACATCGGCTAACATATACACGAAAGGTTATTCATGTCATAAAAATAAAATTTCTTCATATGAAAAAAAAAAGTTACTATGTTTTGCTATTATCACTTAAAAGCATCCCGAATTTTCTTATTTTCTGTTATTTAGTACGATATTTACTGATTTTAAACAAAAATAACAGACATTGTATAATTTTAAACAGGACACAAGTGTAAAGATAATTCAATGATGACATAAATTTGTCAGTTGTTCGGGTTTTAAACTTGATGGACAAAAAAAAAAATTATTGAACCTCCACGTGATACATTTTTAAAATTATTTCATAAATCGAACGAATAATAAATAAATAAAAAAATGATTTTGAAAGTACCTACTAAAGTACCTAATTTTAAATATACATCTTAAAATGTTAAGTTTTCTTCGATCTTCTTTTATTTTATTCGTTTTAGTTTAAACGAGCTTAATATTATTTATTTATTAAATATTTATTTCCAATATTTCGTCTTCACAGTGGGTGAGTTCTTCAGGGAACAAATATTACAATTTTCAGAAAATATTTTTGATTTCCCGTCTTTAGAGCGACTAAAATTCGTGCAAGTTGTACCCCCCTCAAAATGAACATTGGTATTTTTTATGATGACATCTAAAATATTTCGGCTCTAGCTTTGACCTCTCGTGAGCTGGACCATTTTGAAAAAGGGTCAATTTTTGCATGTTTTCTTAATTTAAGAATCTGTTTCCTTACCAACATATACAATATAGATATCATAAGAAAGGTTTTTTTAAGGCGCGTCCAACTGTATATACAATTTATCCAAGGACGATCATCCATGTCCTTTTTTTAAGGATATTCTGTAAAAAAAATCGGTTTTTGAATTTTTTGTTCAGGGTTGTTTGTAATAAAAACGCCAAATTAACATATTTTTATCTTTAGTCGATTTAATTAAATACGGGTCTCAGCTTTTTTTGAAATTCGTGCTAGTTCGCGTTTTGACAAAAATGCAATGGGGTGGTAACTCTTCGTTTTAAATAGGGCAATATGGGTATAAAATTTTTTCTTTTGCCAAGTACATCATCTTTGTATGTAAATAATTTAGATTTTTTCAAATTAGATGCATTTTACACAGTGCTCTGGAATATATATAAATGAAATTTTGTGGTAACTCTAATATGATAGCGGATTTAGTTTCTAGATCATGTATGGATGAAAATAGGACTAAAGAAAGAAAAATCCCCGACTTTTTGGAGGCATAGTTTTCGCTGGAAGGACAACAGTATTTGCACAATGGCTACCAATCATGATTCTTATGAACCAGCAGGATTTGTTAAAAGATGGTGTTCCCAAAAAAAGCAAAAAACTGATATGCAGATCCCATACATGTTTCAAAATTACAACAAGGGCATGGGCGGAGTTGATAAAATGGATCAATCCATATCATTATACATTATACAGCATTCATGGTAAAAAATGGTGGTGGGGTTTATTTACATACATGATAGATATGGCTGTGCCAAATGCTTGGCGCTTGCATGTATGTAGTAAGGAAAGCAGCATGGACCAGTTAATATTTCGACGAACTATAGCTAGATTTTACCTAAAGCAATCACAAAAAAAAAACGCGCTACTGCTCGATCTTCGTCATCAAATATTGAAGGCTTACAGCTAGACGGCACCGATCACGTTCCCGAAAAGCTTCCAAAACGTGTACGCTGTGTCATCTGCCACAATAGAAGCCATTGGAGTTGCAAAAAATGCAAGAAACCAATTTGCATTGACAAAGGATGCTTTTCAAAATTTCACTCATAAGTGGCCACTGTGCCAATTTGGGTACACACCTTTTATGTCATGAAAAACAATTTTTTTTTGTTTCCTGTTTTTATACTCCTAATTTTATATAAATAAAGAATTTTTTAAAGTTTTCCTTGTCGTTTTGGTTTGGCTTTAAATGGGTTAAGCTCGTTTAAACTAAAAAGAATATATCTTAAAATTTTATGAAATTTGGCAGCAATTTAAATACTACAAAAATACCAATTCTAAAATGTTATTATTTTCATATTTAATAAACGAAAGGCTTACGACTCACATCGAACTACATATTTGAAAAAATAATGGTAATAAATTATTTTAAAAATTGTAAATGAGGTAGTAGTCCTTTGAAATATTGTAACTGCGTTGACTTGGTTTAGCACAGGGTGTACTTAAAACTAGTAAAAGTTGACTACTTCGTGTATAAAACCCCATTTTAGGCCGTGTTACTTTTGTAAATGTGGACCGATTTCTTAGGATCTTACTGCATGAAACGCAGCAAAACTTTCCATTACCCGGGATAAAGTTTGTGAATAAGAAACTAAGGTTGATAACTGGTTACTTTTCTGTTATTTTTACAAGGGCATATCCACTCTGGTAACACCTTACAAAACACATAATGCCTCCAGTAAATATTAATTAATTTTATTTTTAATTTTATTTTTATACATTGGATATTGAATTAAAATTAAAAAATGTTTAACTGAACACGAAGCAGATATAAGAAAGGGAAAGGAATCAACTGCATTAGCGCAACATTTAAAAGCAAATGAACATGTTGTAGATTTTAAGAGTGTTAAGATACTGGACAAAGAACGAATGGAAAATAAGATATGTACTCTTCAAAGTTTACGTATTCATTAAAGAATTTCAAAAGCTCTTAACACTAAAGAAGACAAAGACCAAACAAAGCTTCAATATTCTGTGGCAATCAGTTGATTAAAAATGTTCTGATTTAAGATTCTTTAAATTTTGATTATTTATATATTTATTTATTTAAATTTGTGTCGAGTTGTTAACTTTTTGTAGATGCAAGAAATATTTAATATATGTAATTTATAAAATCGTAAGTTTTAAGTAATATGTGATCCTAATATTAGAAAGAAAAACTTTGTTTTATAAAATTTAAATTAATTATTTGCCAATTTTTAATCTATTTGCAAGAATTGTAACTCCAAAAGTCGCCTAGGGTCTCGTTTTTGACACCACCATATTTTTTTTCATTTAATGTTTTGTTATAACCACCGAAAAGTATAATTATGTACTTTTCTTTACACAGGAATAAAATTAATTTAATTTAAAATTTTGAAATTAACGGCTTTCAGAATAATCTACTACGAGTCACCCAGTTTAAGGGAAGAGTTCCAAAACAGTCTGGCATCACCGCCAGCTGAGGAGAACAGCTGACAACAAATGTCTAAAGAAAACGAGTGTCGAAATAATTAAAGTGGTAAACAGGCTTAACAAGAATCGACAGAGTTGAAAATGATCAGTTAGTGTGTGGCCGGCAGCAGGCACAGGTCGTCCTGACAAATAGCGGAGTTCCGTAAAATGGTTCCTCTATTTGAAATCGAGCTAAGTTGTATTTTTGGGAGTTCCGTCTAGGTTCCCATATTTATCTCTCCGGGTATTTCGAGTATTTTTGGGAGTTCCGTTAAGGTTCCCATTCTTTGCTCTTCGGGTATTTCGAGTGTTTTTGGGAGTTCCGTTTAGGTTCCCATATTTTTCTCTTCGGTTATTTCGAGTGTTTTTGAGAGTTCCGTCTAGGTTCCCATATTTTTCTCTTCGGGTATTTCGAGTGTTTTCTGGGAGTTCCGTCTAGGTTCCCATATTTTTTCTCTTCGGGTATTTCGATTATTTTGGGAGTTCCGTTTAGGTTCCCTTATTTTTTTCTCTTCGGGTATTTCGAGTATTTTGGGAGTTCCGTTTAGGTTCCCATATTTTTCTCTTCGGGTATTTCGAGTGTTTTTGGGAGTTCCGTTTAGGTTCCCATATTTTTTCTCTTCGGGTATTTCGATTATTTTGGGAGTTCCGTTTAGGTTCCCTTATTTTTTCTCTTCGGGTATTTCGAGTATTTTGGGAGTTCCGTTTAGGTTCCCATATTTTTCTGTTCGGGTATTTCGAGTGTTTTTGGGAGTTCCGTTTAGGTTCCCATATTTTTTCTCTTCGGGTATTTCGAGTATTTTGGGAGTTCCGTTTAGGTTCCCTTATTTTTTCTCTTCGGGTATTTCGAGTATTTTGGGAGTTCCGTTTAGGTTCCCATATTTTCTCTTCGGGTATTCCGGGTGTTTTTGGGAGTTCCGTCTAGGTTCCCATATTTTTTCTCTTCGGGTATTTCGATTATTTTGGGAGTTCCGTTTAGGTTCCCTTATTTTTTCTCTTCGGGTATTTCGAGTGTTTTTGGGAGTTCCGTTTAGGTTCCCATATTTTTTCTCTTCGGGTATTTCGAGTATTTTTGGGAGTTCCGTTTAGGTTCCCATATTTTTCTATTCGGGTATTTTGGGAGTTCCGTTTAGGTTCCCATATTTTTTATTTTTATTTATTCATAGGTGTCGTTTCGAGAGGTTTCCTTATTCGTATAAACTCGTTTACGCCTCTTTTCGCTCTAGAGGTTACTCAGAATTCTAAAAGTTTCGCCTGTTGCACGCCCACTGACTCGGCTCAGTCTAACATACCGACTTGGGAAACATCCTGCCCAGCAACATCCTCTCTAGATGCTACGGAGACAAGTTTTTTTAGATAAGTATTTTATAAGCCTATAACTAATTTTAAGTTTGAATTACAAATGAAATTTTTTTATAAATGGATGAATAAAGAGAAAACAATACTGAAATAAAAAAAAAAATAAATAAATAAATAAAATAAATAAATAAATAAGAAAATTTATATCTACTCATTTATTTCCACTCAAAGTCGCTATTATATAAATTTTTGTGACGGACCTGGACCTCCGCTAGCTATACCCCAGCAAACGGAGGAAACTCGTCGTTACAGAATTTAGTACACATAAACTCCTGATGAAGTTGGAAAAAACAACCAACGAAACGTTGAGTGTAAGATAGTGTAAATTGTTTTTATTTATATCGATTTATTAAAAGACTGACCATCAACAGCCCGTAGAGAAATAACAAAAATCATAAATATTAATTTGAAACTGGTCAATAAACAACTATCTAACAAAAAAAAAAAAAATCATTTTATACATAATTTTTTTTAAAAGTTTTGGGTGGAAAAATAAACTTCTTATAATGAGTAGATGACATTCTACTTTTAGAATTGTCAAATTTGTAGTAAAAATTTAAATATATAAAATTTTATGAAGAAACGAACTAATTGGAACATAAATACATTTAAACATGGGAATTTAGTGTTACGAATCAGTCTGCATTATCATCAGTTGCGAAGTAATGCAAGGATAAGGGGTGAAACTTATTAACAAGTAACATATTCAGTAATACAAACCTATTAACGAGGTTTTGCTGGGAAATGCAGTAAACTAAAAAAAAATGTTATATATTTTGGTAGAAAATGAAAAAATAAAGATACCTATTTCTGCGTTTTCAGTTTTAAGAATTTTATTGAAGGATAACAATTCGTTATATACACTCATAGAAAAAAGTTAGTAAAGCCGTTAGTAAACTGACTTCGCAAGTTTTAAACAAATTTTTAGTTTAAATTTAGATTTTAGTTAAAAGTTTTGCTATTTTGACTTAATGAAATACTACATTTTTAACTATTTTTTTTTACTGAATTTACTTAAGTCTAAAAATATTGTTTTCTCAATCAAACCCAGCAGAAGTCATTGTAATGCGATGTTTGCGTTTCAGTATTTGAGTACTCTTTTGAAATTGGCTCTGTATAAAATAGACAAGTGTAGTGAACACGCATTAGAAAACTATTTAAAACATTTATGCAAATGTTTTATTATAAACTAATTAAAAATAAAGCTATAAAAAATATGCAAGAGTTTTTTAAAAAAGGGAAAATGAAAAATATTTTTCTTAATTAAATGACTACAAAAAAATGGTTTTTGTGTTTATAACGTAATTTATAATGTTTAAAAAAGTTAATAAAATAATTTAAAAATATTTTTCTTTTAACAATCAATATACGTATATTGAAAGCTTTTGAAATATCAGTGCTTATTTAATTAAAGTTTTACTTATTTTTCATTCCTTGGACATATATCATTCCGATGTACATACAAAAGGAACAAAGAAAATAAGAGACAGATACAACTCTGTATTTTATTAATCTTATAAATACATATCTGTATTTAAGTTGTCTTATATTATTATTCAGTCTTTCACAAATAGATGGCTCTTAGTTTTCATGCAAACAACTAAAAATTTGACTGAAATGACAGCAGAAAAAGTTACTAAAAATTTGTTACAAATTACGTTGCAGAAAAAACAGTCAAATTGGCAGATTCGTTTATTAGAAAAACGAATTAGACTTATTTGTATGAGTGTATGGCACGAACTCGTATAAAGGAAAACAAATTGGTATTTTCGATATATATAAAACAAAACTGATTTTTCGACTCTTTTGAAGCATTTAATATCCCAAATTTGTTAGCATTTGATAGAACGACTGTTTTCCATTAAAAATGTTGTTAAATTTATATATCTCAATATATTGTGTTAGAAATTAATATGATGTGTACCTCTGAATATAGTGTATCGAATTAACAGCGAAAAAAACTTACCAGTATCAATAGACGACTTCTCCGAGAAGAAATAATATGTTGGAAAGGTTAAACCTAAATATAAGAGGCAATAGATAAGACTTCCAGATGTCATCATTAGTTTTGTCCTGAATACAGCGAAAAACTGGGTTTATTAGAACTTTAGCTAAATGTAACGCAAAAATCTGATTCAGAGGTCAGATTCGGATTCAGCTCACTTAGTAGTAATCTCAGTAGTTAGTAGTCTCAGGGTTAGAAAAATGTTTGGTCTTTGTTACTATTTCTCATTAAGCAAAGTTTAACACTACATTTATACATTTGCTGAAAGTTGATTCCTGAAAATTCAAATCAATTTCTTTGTTGTTAACGATCTCAACTCAAATCCTGGAAAAGTTTCATAAAACGATATAGTTTACAAATATTATTATTAAATATATCACCAATTTCAACTAGTGCTTATTTCGTGAATGTTAACACTTAGGTCATGTCTGATTTGACAATATTTCTGATCAAATCTGTCTGATTTGACAGAAATATTGCGACATTACTTTGAAAGTCATGGTACTGTTGCAGGTAATGAGCAAGAAGTGGCCGTTACAGTCAATGGCGATCGTTATCGGGCCATGTTGAACTAATTTTTGTTCACAAAAATTGAAGAGGAGGATATTGGCAACATTTGGTTTCAACAGGACGGCGCTACGTGCCACACAGCCGAAGCTACACTCGATGTTTTGCGCCCCGTTTTTGAAGATCGCATTATCAGCCACAGATCTGATGTCGTTTGACCACCTTGGAGCTGCGATTTGACACCGTTGGACTATTATTTGTGGGGTGCCGTCAAAGATAAGTATTACGCCAACACAGAGACATTTGACGCTTTAAAGGACAATATTCGTGAAGCCATTGGTAAAATACTGCTGCACACAATCGATAATGTGCTTAACAATTGGACCGATCGTGTAGGCTACTGCATGGCCAGCCGAGGCAGCCATTTGAATGAAATTATTTTCCATCATTAACCGGAAGGATTGTACTTTCAAATAAAAAAAGAAATTTGAGAAAATAATTAGTATTTTTTTTATAGTATTTTCAAAAAAAAAGTTGTTTGGCGGACCCTTTAATATGTTTGATATTGTAAACCAATTTGTTCCTTTGTACTACTTTGTAACATTTCTCTAACGGATCAAAACAAAAATAACCATGTCGCTAGTTTTAAATCGAATGCTTATATATTTCAAATATAAAAATACATTCTAAACTTTATGATTATTCAATTCTTTACATTTTTATTGCTTTAAACAACACAGCACTCTTTATACTTTTCGAGATTACAGGCAAATGAAAACGTTAAGTTTATTTTGGACATAAAAAAACATCATTTATTTCCAAATTGACCGTTACTTAAGAAATGTTTGCTATTAATTATTAAAATATAGTTGTTGTCTAATAATAATTCCGACATTATATTAATTCGTTAAATATATGGGTGAAATAAAAAAAAGTTGATCTTTTCTACTCAAATTTGTACCAACAAAAATTGTTGATTTTGTGAAATTTTTTATTAGAATCTATATGTCACATTATCATTACTCCAATTCTGAAAATGCTCTGTTACAAGTGGTCTCAAAAAAGTTTTATCGACCATTTTAGTTTTTGTTTTTTGGGTACGGATGTTACATTCCTTAAATTATTTATTTTTCTAATATTTTATTGTTATTTGATAACATTATTAATGTTTTAACAACTATTTTTGCAACTATTCAAATTATCGCACACCTAGTTCAAAAGTGACTCAACTCAAAATTTTCCATATTTCAGAAATCGAAAAAAAATATTTGCAACTCTATACAAATTGAAACATAAGGAAAGACATAACTATTTTTTAGTATCAGTTAACAACAACAAAATACACTGATATTTTTTTATAGACAAACAAGTGTATTGTGCAAGGTACATCATTTAAACTCGAAAAATTAAAATTTTGAGTTGAGTCACTTTTGAATTAGGTTTGCGTTATTTTATTTTGGAAGACAATGACTCTTCTAATTTAAATTTTAATAGCATGTTTCACATTGTGTTCCTAAAGTACAAGAATAGTAACTTAATTCGTTAAAATTAATACTTGCGGTTCTTCCTTGTCCCAAATAAATTTATGAACTTTCATGGTGCCTTTGAAGACTTGTAAAGTGAAAGATTTTGAAAACGTAATAATTACTTTAATATCTGTTTCAAAAACGGTGAGAATCAATCCTTTTTTAGATTTTTGTTTTAAAGTTCTTACGATGGTTTCAAAATTAGGCACGTCGTTTCCGTAGGCCACAGTGATATCAGCCTGTCTTTTTAAAGCCCCATCAATTCCATCCACTTCGCATTTTGCGTGACCAGCCAGTACTTGTATGAAATCAACTTTATTTGTTTAATTTCTGGGGTAAATACATCGGGATAATGAAAAACATTTTCTTGTTTCTATATTGTGTTTGCTGGGCTGTTGCTAAAATTTTAATTTTTGGAAATTTTCCGAGGAAGTTTTCCAACGCAGGCACTAAATGAGCAATAATAGATCTTTGAACAGTTTTCAGTTCTATTTTAGACCAAATCGACCTCAAAACATTTTCCATTCCCAGGAATGTAATGCTTGAAATATAAGAGTAATATTTTCATGAGTACTACAAAGGCCAGTATCTCTACCAGAAACTGAAATCTTTACTACCCAAAATGGTAGGAGTGCGATAAAGCTTGAATAACACAGTTTAAAGGAGGATTCTTGTATGTACTTTTCATGCAAATCCTTTAAAGATGCATTTAAGATTGCATAACACCTTTGCGTGTTATGCAATCTTTCTTGAACAACAAAATTACGAAAATTGTACGTGTTGGTATCACAGAAATACTATAAGAAACTGGAAGAACTTCTGTCAGTCTTTTGACATAAATACAGTGTTCTTTTTGGGAGAATCGCGTTGTGTTGAATCGTGCCGTAATTCTTTATAATTCGCCCTTGTAAAATTTTTCTGATCGCTTGTTTTTCTTTATAACCATTGGTGATATACTTTTCTTTAAATTGTTGTACAAGAGATTCATTATAAAGAAGCTTGTTTTTAATATCCAAATCTAAATGTGATTAACTTTTAGAAAAGATTTTTCTGTGGTAATAATTAACAGAAATAAACATAGCTTTATAGAGAATAAGTTCGCAGTAAATTTCTCAACAAACTAAGTCATGTTATGTCTTTAACTTAACTAGTTGAGCTAAATAGATGATGTTTACAATTTAACACTTTAAGGCACGAAGAATGTTGATGAAGGCCGTTGCGGGCTAGAAAGTAAACTCCATTAATGCCTGTGTCAAATAACTTTTTTTCTAAGTGTTTTTTCTGTTAATTAAAGTAAATTATCACAAATAAAATTATAATTTTTCTGTTAATATGGAAAAAAAAAATATTCATGATCTATAAACAAACTAACCAACATCTCACAGATTTTTTAATTTTTAATCAAATAAGTGTTAACAAAACTTTTGCTGAGTCCACTAATTTTGCAGACATAAGCAAGTACCCTCCTGACTAAAATTTTGCTGACTCAGCAGAATTGTTTGTTGGTTTATCAAAATATTTTGTTCCACCATTTTGAATTTTGAAACTTAAGAAAGACTACTTTTCTATTACCACTTTGTTTGACTGACAAGCATCAAACTATATACAAATTTTATTTATAGTAACGATTTTAATTAAAAATTATGAAGTTTAGCTGTTTAAAACGGCTTATTTTTTAATTTGATTAGCTTATTTTACTGTGTCTAGAGCTTTTTAACGATTAAAACATAGTTTTTTGAGCTGTTTTTGCCCTACTTATTACTATAATTTTTTTCAAATACCCCACAGTTCGACTTCTAAATCATACGTAATTTGTAGTGTCCGACCAAAGTCTTCGGCCAGAAAATGCTTTTTGTTGCTATTTAAAGCGTTGTGTGCAAATTCTACAAATGGGACATTTTTTTGGGCATATTAGATGTGATTTTGGATGTGAAATTTAATGAAAAGTAATTAATTAAGCCATGAACAATTGGTAAAATTGGAAAAACTTCGGCGACCGATTATTTAACTTTACAGCTAAACTTCGGCTTTTTCCTTAAATTTTTACTCAGAAACGGATTAAAACGGCTCAACAAATATGTTTTCAATATCAAAATTTATCTAGATTGTCTACAAATACAAAAAATCGACCAAATACCGTTTTTTTGCCGATGTCTCCGGTCGGACGCTAGTAATTTGGCATTAACATATTAGTGATTTCAACATTTTCAATACCTATTGAAACTGATGTTAGGTGCATCTTATTTCGACAGGTTTTTTAATTGAGAGGAACAATGTTAGGCTTATGTACTTAAAAACTAGGACATGTAAAGTTTCACGTTAAAAAGTTTTAACCTAAAGAATTGATGTCGATTTAAAAAACTAAATAATTTAATTAAAAATGATAATATGAAAATGAATTTATTCAAGTTCAAGGCCATACTCTATATTTCTTTATTAGGATATTGTCCTAACAAATAATCTATAGAGAAATATAGAGTATGGCCTTGAACTTGAATAAATTCATTTTCATAACGGAATTATAGGTCAAAAAAACATAATTTTTATTTTTTAAATAATAATTATAACGAACTTTTAAAAATGATAATAGCTTTTTTATTCATTTCATTTGTTTGCTCATAGTTTTAACTTTCCTCCAATCAAGATCGAAAGATAGATTCATATTTTTGAACTTATTTACAAAGATATTTGCTTATTTTTTATAATTTTTATGTTTTTAATTAATAAAACATCTTATTTATAATACATCATAATTGTTTCCAATTGCTCTGTGCAACAAATTTGCGGCAACAGACTGTATCCTGAATAAGACTAACAGGAAATGAATAAAGACTATCAGTACATCAAAGACACCATATGGTTCAAAAAACTTATCTCTGATCTCATTTTTATAGGTTATTGAAGTTGGACTATTTTAGGACACCATTTTCGGTTTTTTAATGTATTTTAACCCTTTCACTACCCTTAAAATTAACCAAATAAAAAAAAAAAATTTAAATATATCAAATTCAAGTAGTTTTATATTTAAAAATAGTTTTATATTTAAACATACTCTTTTTGTAAAAATTATTATGGCTATTATGGCTATTATTGGAATTATTAAATTAAATTCAAAATTTAGCTGCCAATAATTAACTACTACTGAAAGAACGTATATTTTTATAGGTTTAAACTACCGATAGAAAAAGATGTTACAAATATTTCAATGGATTTTAATTGAAAATAAATTTTAAAAACTGTAAAAATAAACTTGAATCGGTACCAGAAAATATATTGTGAGTGTATGAATGGAAATCTAATAAAAACATATTATAGAAATAAATGTAATATTTCATACAAAAAAAAAATGTTGTATGGGAAAAATCGAATTTTTGTATAGGAGCCTGTCAAAAATTTACAAAATAACAAAACAAACGTATATTATTTATTTTAATGTAATCTAAAAAATATGAAGATTGATATGCATATTGATATGCATATTGCCTATGTTTGAAATATTTTTTTTTTTTTATTTATTTTTTTATTTGTTAGAAAATTCATAAAAAACATATTTTTGTGTACTTTACAGTACGTTTTAATATTGATGTACTTTTATGTATTGTACATCACCATCTATAGAAAGCTTCTGGAAAAATGTGATGTAGAAATAAATATAATAATGCATATACAAAAATTAAGTTTTATTGAAAAACCTATTATTTTGGCACTTTCTGTGTGGGTGAATATCTCAAATCCACAGAATAAAAATAAAAGTGTGCATAACTGTAAAGCAGTCGTAAAAATATAAAGTTTGATATGCATATTGCGTATGTTTACTTCACACAGCTTTCAGAAAACCACTAAACTGGGTCAATCGGAAATAACGCGAAAAAAGCTGAAGTAGACCGAATATCGAAAAAACAAAAAATACGTGTCCAATTAAACTTAATATGGATTTGGATATATAAATTTGGTTGTGATACTAGTATACATCTTCATGCAAAGTACCCAAAATTATTACATTTTTACAATAACAACAACAAAAACGCGAAATTTTACAAAAAAAAAAAAAAATACATCAGCTGATGTACCTATGAAATCCCATTTCGAGGATGCCACATTTGCTATAGTTCCGATGGTAGAAATGCCGAAGAGTAGCAATATACGTCGAATGACGTCATTTTTTTAGTAAATTTTTGACGCCTAAACCATCAATATGGCACTTAAGGAGAAACGATCGAAAATTTCATTTAAAATCGGAATGTATCAGTTGGGATACTTTACTTGTAAATGATTTTTTTATTGAAAAATATTTATTCTAAGATTTTTAAAATCAAGTAGTAGATATTATTCAACACTCAATAAAAATAATACCTTTATTGCTTAATTATTTATTTTTAAAATTACAAATGTTTTTTAGTTCAGTTTTTGTGAAACAATATTTATCATAAATTAAAAAAATGGTTTTATATTCAACATTTGGATACGTCCAACATCATTATCAATGTAAACAATAATAAACCTTAGCATAATAAGCTGGACGATAATGAAAACATCGTTATGAGAAACTTTTGTTTTAAATATACGCACAAATACACATATTCCTTCACATGACATCTAGTTTAATTACATATTAGGGTGCACTTTCCTCATATCTGCCAAATGAGAGAATTGGACTATAACACCCCTAGAAATGTTGCTTTTGATAGAAACTCAAATTTCGCAATAAAATTATGCTGATCAAATAACGGCTATGCAACAGAAGATCATAAGTGTGCGCTGATAACAAATCTGTCAATAAAATCATCTTAGCGCATCATCAACTTTTTAGTTATGGTATTTTTTTGAAATCTTTTGCAAAGATAGCAGAACTAAAAAATATTAGAGGACTAGGTTATGTGGGCATTTTTAAAAATGCTATATTTTGGAAAATTGTGTATCCGCTTTGTTTCCTTTGTACATAGAAATAATATATATAAGGTTTGCGGTCAATCGATTCACAATAAATCGTGTAAGTAGTAGATTGGAAATTGTAATTTTGTTTATATGAGAAAAAAAAAAATACTTAATTTTAACAAAATTGTGTATTTTTCTAATAGTTTTTAATTTAGGTAGTAATTAAATCGACATAAAGATAAAATAATCTTTTCAAAAACGTATATATAAAAATCAAAATTGGTTAAAACCTGGCCTAGTAATATAAAATGCCCCTTACCACTAATGTGCTATATCATGAGTGGCTCCAGCAATTAATATACAAAGAAATTTCTTACCGTACTGGAGCGGAACCAGCTTTTCCATTTTGGAGGGAAATTGTATGATCAACATTTTTTTTTACTTTAAAGTGTTTTTTTTTTGTTGTATATGTCGTGGGTAATGGATAACAAAATTCAGAAAATTTATTTTACGTTGCAGAGTAATTTGAGCGGTTTATGATCTACCAAAATATGATGCATAATTATTGAAGATACATTCTACACAAATACAATTTTCGTGGACAAAAAAACGATTTTTCTACACGAAGGGTATTTTTAACTTAGTAAAGACATTTAATTATGTATTGTGATATTTAAACGAAAAACAATAAGATGTTTTTTGTTTAAAAATATACAAAATTCCATAGCTTTAACACAGAAGCGTGGTTGTGTCATAAAACATTAAATTACACAACAAAAATTTCAATAGTAATAAACAAAGTATTGATGTTGTTTCTTAATTGTAATAAATCGAACTGGGGTCATTTTGGTCCTCAGGTCCACATGGGTTAATAATGTCCAAACTATTTTTTTTTCAACTCCGAGTAATGAAAATAAAATAAAACAACAAAAGATACAATATTAGCTAATATTCGATTTTAAATATTTTATGGCAACTTTGTTACTACCAAAAAGCTGAATTTCATCGATACCCGCAAAAATGAAATCGCTACACATGGCAAGTCTATAGATAGATATTTTTATAATTTGTTATTTACATTCTCTAAGATGTATTTAACAAATTTTTAAACTGCAAAACAATTTGTTTGTAATTTCATTAAAGATTTTTTTTTTTAATTTGAAGTTAAAGATTTCAAACATCCCAAAAATATTGGGGATGTGTGCGCCCCAGTAGGCTAGTTGGGAGCGTGCTGGCTTATCAGTGCGGAGGTCGTGGGTTCGATTCCCACCTGAGGCACTGGTCTGTTTTCGCTACAACGCGCCGAAGGCCATAGTAGCTAGTGCTCGGTTAGGGTAATAGTATATAATTTGTAATTATATGATTATTAATTAATAAAATAAAAAAAAAAAAATTGGGGATGTTTTTTACATTATTTTAGGACAGGTTGATGACCTGCAAAAAATCTTTTTCCCCATCTCACAATTTATAGGTTTATTGAATAGAAAAATTATGTTGCAGCAATCAATTTCAAAAAATGTTAAGATGTGAGCTCGAATTTGGGTCAAGTGATATATTTGACATTAGTGATCTGGGGCATTTTTATTACTGGGCCAGTTTATAATCGATTTTATATTTATACCTTTTCGGTATATTGATTTAATTACCAGATTTATTACGATAATAACAAACTTTGGTTATAACTTAAAAAAATTAATTTTTTCTCGTGTAGACACAATTTCGATTTCCAATCGATTACTATCACGATTGGTGCCAAATTTTATATTTACTATTTCTATACAAAATTTAAGCAAACCAGAAACACAGACTTTTAAATATTTCCATAATTCACTAATGGTTATATTTTTTTAGCTTTTCTACCAAAAGTTAAAAAAAAAATACCGTAACTTAAAAAGTTGATAGGCTATGATGATTCAATTGCGAGATTTGGATTAATCGCACAGTTCTACACTATGATCAGTCTTAAAAAATTGCAGTTGGTTGATATGCGTATTGGTAAATTTTGTTCAAATTTCACATATTTTGGGATCTTTAGGGTGGTTGCGCCACGCCTTCCCATTATTCGATTGGCATAATTTTCAGACTTGGGCGACGTCAATTACATTTAAAAATCGTTCTCTTGCGAAATTTTTCTATATCATTAATAATTTCAGACCTTAGCTCACACTTGTGGGCTTAAACGCTTCCTTGGGAAATTTCCAATTTTGTCAATACCAGACATTGGACATAACTACAATATCTGTGCATTTAATTACAGGCCAATTACTTTTTTATGTTCAATTACATTTAATTGGGTGTAATTGAGTAATTGCCCTGTAATTAAATACCCACATGTTGTTACTAGTCCCCATGTTTGGTATTAAAGATTTTACAAATTTTCCAAGGAAGCGATTAAGCTCACAAGTGTGAGTTTAGGTCTGATATTATTAATGATATAGCAAAATTTCATAAGTGAACGATTTTGAAATGTAATTGACGTCGCCCAAGTGTGCTAATTTTTGGAAAAATGTGCACACAGAGAAGTAAGGTGCCAACCGAAATAAAAAGTGAATTTTAGTGGTAGCAACTTATAAGTTCAGTTGTACAACGATATTTAAATTAGATTTCTGAATATTTTGGGTGTTGCAACTAAAATTCAGTTGAATTAACCGGTCTTTGTTGTAAAAACTAATGTTCAGTCGTACCAACAGACTGAAATTTGTAATAAGAGAATTTAAGTTGTAGTAATCAAATTTCAGTTGGCAAATAGGTAACTTTGTTTCTGTGTGTGGTTAACACCAAATGGAACATTTCTAGGTGGAGTTTCGGTATAATTTCGCGAATTGAAAAATAATATTCACCCTAGTATACATGCATGTGTTCTGTGTCCACTTTGTGCTGAAAGTATTAAAAAAAAAAAACAGAAAGTTGATTTTACAGCATTTCGACCACTAATTCAATTTATTTTAAATGGTTAACTTTGTTTTTCCTTACAAACTCACATAACGAATTCGATTGTCTCAACAGAATTTCATACAACCGAATTGATTCGGTTGCTACTACCTCGTAAATTCGGTTGCTGCAACCTCGTAAATTTGGTTGTAACAACTGAATTCAATTGTTGTACCCGAGTTGGGGTTGTGACAACCGAATTCAGTTGTAACAACCGAATTTATGAAGTTGCAGCAACCGAATCGATTCGGATGGATGAAATTTTAGAATTTTTATGAGACTACATTAGGGTGGGGCGATTAGTATGGAAGGAAAAAAATCTTAATGGGCGCTTCGCGTTTCTGATTCTTGGGATTGTACTGAGCAAAAAAGTCCAGTAGACCATACGTCTACGGTGAAAATCGAGCTTCCAGATTTTGACTTTACGGCAAAAAAGCTCTATTTTGAAATTAAAAATTAAACCCTTAAATCCCACCCACAAATATGATTGATGCATTAATCGTCTATCTTCCAAAGAAAAGATTGATACCATAATCTTGGATAAGCTCCACCTACTGAGATATGTCCATCCCAACCATTGTTACTTTCACAAAATACGGCTAAAAAGTCAAAATCTGGAAGCTCGATTTTACCGTAGACGTATGGTCTAGTGGACTTTTTTGCTCAGTACAATCCCAAGAATCAGAAACGCGAAGCGCCCATTAAGATGTTCAAATCGCCCTACCCTAGACTACATGCTGTTTTAGAACACATTTCTAATTTTTGGCCCATTGCTAGATTCTATCAAAGTTTTCCACCAAGATCGTATGCTAATTTTCTAAAACATATTTCTCACCCAAAGAAAATGCGGGTCTTTTAAGATTTCTTTCTAATAAAAACAAATGTTGTAAATTATGAAATTTAATTTAGTATCTTATGAAAAAGAAACTTTTTAAACTAAAATTGTTGTTTATTTTGTTAATTTACGTATTAAAAATTGTCAAATCTGCCATCAGTGCTCGTCAGAGAATGTTTTGCAAAAATGCAATCTGACCTTCAGTAATTCTTATTTAGCTAAACATATGTGCAGACAATGATGTTAAGGACATAAAGAAAGATTTATCATTAAGAAGAAATGATCTACATTTGTAGTATTATTGACAAGACCCCAAAACAAACCCTACCCAAAAGTTTGCCGGTCTTGACAGATAGATGGAGTTCATTGGAGTTTATTGATTTAAAAAGATATTCTGTTTACGGATTGTAAAATCAAATAGTATTTGAAGCCTTTATTGGAAGAAATCTAATTCCTGATAGGAAAATCAAAAAATATTCGAATCCGTTATTGGAAGAAATCTCTTTCCGGATTGGAACACTTAAAAACGACATCTATAAATAAACTAGGCAAGTAAGAATTTCTAACGCATTTCAATGTCTTGTTTTTAAATATATTTGCATAAAGTACAACTTTTAAGAGTTTCCAGCAATATGTCAATTTATGTTTGTTTTTTAAAATACTGCATACTTTTGTGCAAAATATAAAAATATTTCTATGTGCATTCGAAATATATGAAAATGGCAAAGTTGTTGTTTTCTCGCTCCCCGCACATTTTATGATATATTTGGTGTAAAAAAATAAGACCTGCAAAAAAACTGGACTTTATCGTGCAAACAGGCCATGTCTAAAAAATTTACTAAAAATGGTTAACAACTTTGTTATTAGTGTTATTATGCAGAATAAAACAACAATTATTTTTATCATAGATACTTTAGACCTACATATGAAATATCGTGATGTTTTTTGCAATCAAAAAAATTTTTAACGGTTCTTATTGATTTTCGTGAGACGATAAATTTGTTAGCTACACATTAGCTAATAGGGCATTAACTGTAGTTTCAGCAAAGGTTTGGTTTTTAAAACGATTGTTGTTAGTTTCTCAATACTAATACAGTGCTTAGTAAAACTTTTTTTGAATAACAAACACTTAACACAAATTTTGAATATCAATCTTCATAAATTGACCTTTCTTAGTGACAATTTTTTTTTTACAATTTATTGCATAATTTATATGAAATTCTTATTTCAAGTAGAAAAAAAAAATTATTTAGGTGGTGTCATCTTATTACCATCGATTCTTTTAAATACATTTTTTACATTGGTCCTATGAAAATTTTCGATTACGCGAACTGAAACATGTAAGGAACTGTCAGTAGATAAAGACTACTTTAAATTAGCGGATAAGGAAACATTTTTAATTAATAAATAAAGATTGCACGGTTATTTGTTTAACAAAAAACAACTGATCTTGAACTGGAATAATCTTACTCACTTCATAATTTATGATAAAAGATCGAAAAGTAAGCTTTTGGTTTTAATTTTTTTTAGATTTATTGTTTGAAATAAAGGTTTCAACGTTTAATTGTTGACTGTTTCGTTAAAAACAAATAAAACTGAGAATAAAATTGTGACTTTTAAAAATGTTTTGTAACTGTAAAAAATATCTATATAGTATTCCAGAGAACAGGACGGAACATAAAAAAATATTTATCGCCTCACAAAAATTAATAAGTGCCGTTCAAATTGTTTTTTTTTTCCCCAAAATTTTGATTTTGATCGCGAGACACATCACGATTTTTCATATGTCGGTCAAAAGTATCTATGAGAAAAATATATGCTGTTCCATTTTTAGGCCAAAAGTCAAAACGGCATGTCCGGTTTTCGCGATAGAAGTTCAGTTTTTTGCAGACCCTAGTTTTTACACCCCATGTATCACAAAATGCGCTGGGAGCAAGAAAAAAAAAACAACTTTGTTTTTTTAGGTACTCTAATATGCATATGTATGGCTTGCTAAGAACAACATGCCGTAACCAATAGAAACATACAAACATACGAAAACTGGTAGAATATTTCATCACATCGCATCACATCAACACATGTGAAATAATAAACTTTTTTTTTATGTGGCCAGTTTGGCCACATTGTTCACAACTGGTAAGTACTGACCATCCTTATACATGAACATGAGAGTATATACAAATGTAAAATATGCATACAAAAATTAGCTTGCAATAAAATGACACTTAAAGATTTTTTTTTTTGCAATAAATACTTTCGTGAATTAAAAAACGGGAGAAAGGTACTTTACCAAATAAATATGTTGTGATAAAAAAGTAGGGAAAAATAAATTTAAGAGGACGATCTTATTGCGGTTTTAATTATTAAAAAAAAAAATAAATAATATGTTTTAAACTATCTTTAACCCATAACTACACCGAGAAAACAGTCATGGTTGTGGCCACCGATTTTGTTGCCTATCGAATTCTGGCGGTTACGACAACTATCGTAATGTTAAAGCTAATATTCAGTTGCCTAACATAATATTATATTCCAAATAAATATAATTGCGTTCCACAAAATTTTATTGAAATTAAAAACTTTTTTGAATTTTCTGTTATTGAGCCGTGGCCTTCAGTTTAATAGTTATCTGTCCTACTGATTGCCACCGCAATCACGTTTAATTTTCATTGCCTTATTTGCTTTTTAATCATTTGAATATTTTATTTTAATGAAAATGAAAATTATTCAAGTTCGAGGCCATACTCTATATTTCTTTATTAGGATATTGTCCTAACAAATAATCTATAGAGTTTTTGTTTTCAAATTTATTATTTGACCCTTTCAGGAATGTGTTGATAGATCTATTTCGGGAATTTTCTAGGTTCCCATCATCAGAACACGTTTTGAAAGCGGTAACAATCCCATGCCAAACACCAAACATTCATATGAACTAGTTTACTCACTACATGAGAACTAATATACATATGAGTTTGAAGTTAAAGATTATAACCATTGATCAAAAAATAAATTGAAAACTTGTTTGATGTGCAAGATCCACCTCTGGTGGATATTTAATACACGTTTTTTGTTTTTCTCTCCTTTTTATATTTTGTTTAGTTTGTAAACAAAACAGGTTAAGTAAACTAGGCGATACTTTGCCTTTTATACAAGTTTGTTATAATTTTTATTAAAAATAAAAATAATTTTTTTTCGACCTTTAATTGTGCAATGAAAATTATTCAAGTTCGAGGCCATACTCTATATTTCTTCATTAGGATATTGTCCTAACAAATAATCTATAGAGTTCTTGTTTTCAAATTTATTATTTGACCCTTTCAGGAATGTGTTGATATATCTATTTCGGGAATTTTCTAGGTTGTATAAAAGGCAAAGTATCGCCTAGTTTACTTCCCATGTTTTGTTTACAAACTAAACAAAATATAAAAAGGAGAGAAAAACAAAAAACGTGTATTGAATATCCACCAGAGGTGGATCTTGCATATCAAACAAGTTTTCAATTTATTTTTTGATCAATGGTTATAATCTTTAACGTCAAACTCATATGTATATTAGTTCTCATGTAGTGCGTAAACTAGTTGTTATGAATGTTTGATGTTTGGCATGGGATTGTTACCGCTTTCAAAACGTGTTCTGATGATGGGAACATAGAAGATTCCCAAAATAGATCTATCAACACATTCCTGAAAGGGTCAAATAATAAATTTGAAAACAAAAACTCTATAGATTATTTGTTAGGACAATATCCTAATGAAGAAATATAGACTATGGCCTCGAACTTGAATAATTTTCATTTTCATTGCACAATTAAAGGTCGAAAAAAACATAATTTTTGTTTTTAATAAAAATTATAATAAACTTGTATTTTATTTTAATTAAAAACAAATTTTTGTGTTTGGCTTTTCCGAGATTTAAACTCGGAAGTTCGAAGTCCGGGGCAAGCTCTGTACCGACTACACCAAAAGCACTTATAAATGTTGACTGCTAAATTCTAATTTAAATGTTTTGTTAGAAAAACAAATTTTATCTTATATGCTTTTATCAATGCCAATCATGAATTGCTTCTATAAATAATGCAATCCACAAATCGGTTGGTACTACTGAACCTCTAATTTAGTGGCACATTTGATTGTGAATACCATATTTACAATAACCACTTTTGATTATCGACAATTTAAAAAAAAAAACTGATAAATGTTACCAATTCTCTTGTATTATCACAAAATAAATTGTTGCCACTACCGTACAGAATTACTAACTAAATTTTAGTTGAAAAATTTATTAAAAATACCAATAATTGGATAAATGGATTGTTTTTAGTTCATTTTCCCTCTTTTTAATTTCCAGTGCAGTATTTTTTGCTTTATTAACTTATTATTTGTAGTTAGTAGATTATTGGTAGTTCCAAACAAAATAACGTCATATCAAATAAATTTGCATAGACCGAATATCAACCAACCGTTTTTCTGGATTTAGAACAAAGATTTTTCATTTATTGCCCTCATTAGCATTATGGGATACCTTATTTGTCTATAATTGAAATGTTGTTCTTTAGAAAGTTTTAGTATTGATCCCGTTATGTTTTTGCAGTCAAAAACTGCGAGCGCAAAAACTAAAAGAAAACTAAAAAGAAAATGTTTTACTTTGTTAATAAATTTTGATGCCAAACGAAAATTTATATTCTAAATATGTGATCTCCAGTAGGCTAGTTGGTAGCGTGCTGGCTTATCAGTGCGGCGGTCGTGGGTTTGATTCCCACCAGAGGCACTGATCTGTTTACAACGTGCCGAAGGGTATAGTAGCTAGTGCTCGGTTAGGGTAATAGTGTATAATTTGTAATTATATGATTATTAATTAATAAAATAAAAAAAAAAAATATATTCCAAATATAAAGAATCATGCAGCTTTTTTATTATGAGTTACCTACTTATTTGACATTTAATGATATTTCAAATTTGCAACATATCTTGTATCGATTTCCAAATAAAATATTTTCATTTTCAAACTATGAAAACAAAGTAGGATATGACAATCCTTTTAAATTAAGTTTTTAATAAAATCGTTTTTATATCAAAACTAGTTTTGTTTTTAATCAGTACATGTCGGTTTTTTATATTTCGAATACGTATTTCAATGACTTTATTAAGCCAAGAAATTGTCTTTTGCAAAAATAAAAAAAAAAAGTATAACAACCAAATTTTAGTAATCTCCAAAAAATTGGTGGTCTTTCTTTATGTTGATGCTTTACATTTATTAGTGTCATTAGTGAGTACTATAAATTTTAGCTGCCTTTTTTCCATTTATTTAAGTGGAAGCATTTTTGTGATTTCATCTATTGCAACAAAATTACACTGGTTTACAGCGGTTTAGATCCACTATATATAACTTTTTTTCGTGTAAAATCACGCGCTGAATTCGAAAATGAAGTCCAAAAGTACAAAAGTAGAATACTTTTTAAAATATTGCTAAATTTTCAAATTTTCCATTTAAAAAAAAGTAGTTTCTTTTAAATAAAAATATCATAGGACCAAAAAGATGGATTTGAACTTTTTTATTTTTAAATTATTTCTACATGAATTCTGTGTACATTACTTTTCAAGCCGATCATCGCCTTAGAAGCTATTTATCGATATATCTACAATTTAGCTGTAATTTTAACGAAATTTAGAAAAAAAAGTTAATTCTAATGTAAATTTCACAAAGTTAACATTTTTTTATTTTTTTTTCTCCATTACGAAGAAAAAAGAGGCTCTTTAACAAAATCAGTTGAAAAATATAGACGCTAGATGCATTTTAGTAAAATGCAAAATCATTTTTAAATGATTTTGTTAAAGAGCCTCTTATTTTATTCGTAATAGGTCAGAAATGAACTGTATATAGAGAAAAACAATTTAAAAATATAATGAATTTTTAAACTTACATTACAATTTACTTTTCTTTTCTATATTTCCTTCAAATTGAAGCAAAGTTGTCGATATATTGGTAAATAGCTTCTAAGCCGATAATCGGGTTGAAAAATATTGTATAAAGAATTGATATAGCATTTATTTAACTTAAATTTAAAAATAAAAAAAATCAAACATCACCGTTTTGGTCAGGAGATCTTTTTAATTAAGTAAAACCACTTTTTTTAAATGGAAAATTTGAAAATTTTGCAATATATATATTAAAAAATATTCTAATTTTGTGGTTTTGGACTTCATTATCGGATTCAGCACGTGATTTTACATAGAAAATAACTGACAAATATTGTGGATTGATTTTTTTTTTAAATCTGTAAACCAGTGTTATTAGTAACGGCATCACAAAAGTATGAAAACATACATATGGAATGTATTACATATATTCCGATTTTTGGACAAACTATTTCTTCATGTCAGTAGATATTTAAAATACAAATTCATCAAAATCGGTTCATATTACATTTATTTTAGATTATTATATTTTTTCATCTTTATTTAACCAAATTAAATTTACAGTTTAAATATTAAAAAATGTGAAAATTTATTTGGTTTTTATACATTTTCAGATAATTGTTTATTTGTTCAAGACTAAGATGATCGTACTAATAATCCTGTCTAAGGTGAAAGTCAGCGATTAACTCAAAACTGCAGCTTACTTCTGTTTTGGGCTGTCCAAAATAAATTTGGCAACTTTAATAAAATTTCGTACTCCAACAAAAATTTTAGACATAGACGAATTTAGTATAACATGGACTGTATTTAATAATTTTCGATATCAGGTATTAGCCAATACTTGTAAATAATTTGCCCAAATATCAGACAAATTTTAAGATATTTAAGTGCATTTTCAATACAATTTAGATGTCCGTACTTACTTGGCTTACTTTGGCTATTTAAATTAATAAACAAAGAAGTTTTAGAGTTATGACCGTATTTTACGGATGTGCATGGCCACCAGACGAACTGAGCTTTCAAGACATAAAATAAATGATTACTTGCTTAAAACGATTGTTTACTCAAATATGCCAGCACTGGGATAATGTTTGCAGGAAACAACATGCCAACGTTTGTAAAACAAACAGAAAAGTTGATCTTAAAATACATTTTCAATACACAATAAAAATCAGTTATTCTAAAAATGTTTTTATCGACCTTTTTCATTTTTAAATTCTTGATTGTTTTTTAGATTTCTTTAAAACGGGCTTGTAAGGTCCAGTTTATTGTATAAAATAAAAGCTTATTTCATTTAATGGTCCATCCGACGTTTCGTTGGTGTTTTTCCCAACATCTTCTGGGATGAATATTTTATTGATCTGGCAAGCATATAAAACATAAATAAAAAAAAAACAATAATATAAATAATCAATATTATCTAAAAATAGTGTCAAGATGTATAAACAAATCACAAAAAATGTATGCCTGAAGCCGGTATCGAACTCAAAACCTTCCGAAAATAACCGGTTTTTAAAAAAAACATCATAATTTCAATAAAATAATTTATCCACTAGTGCACAATAGGAAAATGTGCCCAAAACTAAAAAAAATATATGATTTTTTTTTTAAATTTGATGCCAAATGAAAATTTACATAACATTTAAAAAAAGTCAGCCACCTATGTTGATATAAGTGGTCTATATTAAACTTTATAATACATTATAACTGCAACTTTTCTTATATCAATTAAAAAAAATTAGTTTTTAAACTATGAAAACAAAGTATGATTAGCAATCCTTTTGATTGTAGTTTGTTGATAAAATTATTTCATTATTTAAACTTATTTTGCTTTAAATTAAAAAGTATTCATATTTCGTTTAAGTATTTTGACTACGTATTTCCATGATTTCTATAATCCTAGAAATGGTCTTTTTAAAAAATAAAAAAAGTAAACTAAAAAAAGTAACTACCATGTCATTAGTGAGTACCATACACTTGAGCTACCTTTTTTGGCTTTTGTTTAAGCGGAAGCTTTTTTGTAAGTTAAAGTGTTTCAAATGAATTATTGGTAAATGCATCACAAAAGTACACACCGAAACATGAAGTGCCAACCAAATTGAAAAGTGTTTTTTGTTGGTAACAACCAATAAATTCGATTCGTACAATAATATTGAAATTTCATCTCTTACTATTCTGGGAGTTGCAACTACAATATAGTTGAGTTCACCGAACTTTCCTGTGTAACCCAATTTTCAGTTGTACCAAAACAATTTAGATCTTAGTAACCGAACTTGAGTCTTTTTAAACGAACTTCAGTTGATAAACGGCTAAATTTTTCTCTATGTGTACCAAAAATACGCATGGAATGTACTATATGCATTCCGAATTTTGAACAAAACATTTCTTCGCATCAGTAGATATTTAATATAAAATTTCATCAAAATCGGTCCATGTACTAAGACAATATATCTGCAAATGTTAAAGCTTATTTGGTTTTAATACATTTTCTGGAAATTATTTATTTTTTTTAAGACAATGGTATTAAAATGATCGTATTAATAATCTTTTCTAAGGTAAAAATCATACGATTAGCTCATAATACAACTTGCTTTTGTATAGGGTTGCAGCAAAAAATGGCAACTCTATAACAACATCTAGCAACCCTACAAAAGTATTAGTTTCTTTTTCGAATTTAGCTCGTGAATTTTGCCCTTAAAACGACTTATTTATGTCGGAATTCAATGAAGTTTTTAGAGAAAAAAACCGGTTACAACTATAACTGCATTAGGTTGGTTCTAATGTCATACTATCAGATTAAATTACATTCGAATAATAGCGCGATACAATGTAATCAGATTTTATATAACGGTATAAAATTATATCTGAACTGATTGAAACATATCCGTATTCTATCCGGTTTTTGCATTAAAACTCCATTGAAATATGAAGTATTTGCAGAAATAATTAACTGCAAATACGGAATTTGCTTCAACATCAATAACCTCTTCAGACCTTAGCAACTTGCAAAAAGTTTACGACTTTATAATTTGTAGAAAATTCCTTTCCATTTGGTAGTTTTATTTTCTACAGAAAATTCTATTAAAATTACCTCAAAAATCAGTTGTTTGAGACAAAAATTTTGAAAATAAAAATATTTTATGGAATTTAGTAACTTTTAACATTTAGTAACACGGAAAACAAGTTACAACTTAAAAGTCCAAATCTAATAAGCAGAAATTAATAATTTTTCGAAATAAGTTAATTTTAGAGTTCCTACATATTGTCTATAAAGAATCGATATGCGTATTTAAAAATTGGGGGACTTGAGTTGTTTTGGCAAAGCCCACATATAAAATTGTACACAAAATGTAATAGGAAATTGTTCAAGTCTTTTGGAGTAATTTATTATTTTATCCCCACTAAGATTGACAAATTTTCTAGTGTAAATCTGTATGACGTAATATACAATTTTATTCAAAATTAAATTGTGTTTTTTTTAAATATGATGTAAAATTTAAATACATACTATTTTGTATTTTGCAATTTCTAGGTATATATAACGTTATATTTAATTGGATTAATTTTATTTACTTTTGAATGCAATTTAGAACTATAGTTATAGAATACTTTGTAGGTAAATTTCACTGCAAATTTAGTTAAAATCAAATGAAATTTCGCTTAAAGAAATGGCTACTTACATTTCAGTTAATTCAACTAACATTGTCATTTGTTTTTTACTTTTCAAAAAATACTTTTCAAAAAACAAAAAAATGCTGCATAAAATGAATTTAAAATCATAATACAGTAATTTGATGTGGTTTATTTTTTCAAATTAACTTCAATTGTAGTCAAAACTGAAATGTCTTCTTCAAATGACTGCTTTTTCACTTAGAAATAAAGATTCTGAATTACAACTCAAACAATAACAAATATTTACAGATCCTGAGTTCATATATTGATATAAAATCAAATAAATTTATTTTTTATATGTATTTACACAGAAAAAACAAAAACGGGTTTCAACTAAAAAATTTATTGAATAAATTAATATTTTAATTGATTTTGCACCTATCACGGGAATGATAGTATTAATTAAAATATTTATTGAAAATTAAAAAGAAAAAAAAAGCTATTAATAACTACATATCTACAAAAAAATATAATGATACTCAAAAAAAGTGTGTGAGCGTTACGTTGGTATGTGTGTTTTTGGTAATGCTGAGTCTGTTTGTATGTTGGTGTGTGTGCTTGCTTTGTTTGTTAACTTCAAATGCATTTCTGAAAATTTTCTATGTAAGCTACAGTGTATGGAAAACTAAGTTGAGAATTAAGTCTAAAATAAAATATTTATTTACATAGGGTCCGCCATCTAACGTTTTTTTTTCGATGCCGATTTTGCTAAAAAATCATCTTTTCTGATGCATGGCCAGCCGAGGCAGCTATTTGAATGAAATTATTTTCCATTATTAACCGGAAGGATTGTACTTTCAAATAAAAAAGAAATTTGAGAAAATATTCAGTAGTTTTTTTTTTTTATAGCATTTTCAAAAAAAAAAAGTTATTTGGCGGACCCTTTATATTTAAAAGTCAATTAAAATATTAATTGATTCAATTTAATATTTGTTTAAAAACAAATGTAATTTAAATCAAATCTTTTATAGGATATATTAGGTTGGTAATTTTTTCTGTGTACATAATTATGTCAAGTTCAATACACCGGCAGACAAAGCGTATAAGTTTATATAAAATAACTTATTATTATATGCAAACGTTTTTACTCTGTTTAGTTTTATACTGAACTTCATCGAATAATCATAAGGAAAATATTTTCAGTATGGCGTGACATATAATTGAATAAGACTTACCACTGGACCATATATAATCATATCGATCACTATATATATTTGTAAATATTATATGGCTTCACAGCAAAACTTTGGTTATGGGTGCGATAAAGTAATGCATTACCTTATAATGTGTACTCCTTACCGGTATCATTATTTTCCAACGAGAAGTAATGAGCTACCGATAATTGAACACTCATGAATTGCCTTGTAATAAGACCTCATTACATTTTACACTACTTCAAAACATAAAATAATGACTTACCGATCATAAATTACATAATGCATTAATTATAAACGTAAAGTAATTATTAATATATATTTTTTAAAATCTATTTATAGACACATTACTTCGTTTTTTTTTTTGTAAGCATAATGGTGAGGTGTATAGTTTTGATATCACGAACGAAAACACGAAGCACAACAACTCATCTACATTTTAAGCAATAAAATATTGTATGTAACGAAAGCTCAGTTGTATCCCAGCAAAACCACACATTACCAAATCATGGGTAAAGTAATGTATCGCCATAGGGCCTCATGCATTACTTTACACGTTACTTCATTGATGAATTTTACAGGCGATGAGCCTCAAGGTAACTCATTACCTTGTAGTGGGTAAAGTAACTGGTTACTTATATGGTTACATGGTGGGAAGAAGTAATGTGTCTATAAATAGATTTTCATAAAAAAAATGCATAAAAATTTTTTTTTACAGATATTTTTTTTTAATTAAATAAATAACTTTTTTTTTATTAAATAAATAACTTGGTCATGCTGGGATTCGAACCTGGGGTCTCTGGTATTTAACAATTAGTTAGGCGAGAACTCTACCAACTGAGCTATCGATACATACAATATTTTATTGCTTAACATGTAGATGAGTTGTTATGCTTCGTGTTTTCGTTCGTGATATCAAAAATATACACCTTACCATTATGCTTACAAAAAATTACAAAGTAATGTGTCTATAAATAGATTTTCAAAAATATATATTGATAATTACTTTACGTTTATAATTCATACATTATGTAATAGATGATCGGTAAGTCATTATTTTATGTTTTGAAGTAATGTAAAATGTAATGAGGTCTCATTACAAGGTAATCCATGAGTGTCCAATTATCGGTAACTCATTACTTATTGTTGGAAAGTAATGATACGGGTAAGGAGTACACATTACAAGGTAATGCATTACTTTATCGCACCCATTACCAAAGTTTTGCTGGGATGTAACGAAAGCTCTCCTAACTAATTGTTAAATACCAGAGACCCCAGGTTCGAATCCCAGCATGACCATGGTATTTATTTAATAAAAAAAGTTATTTATTTATTTAAAAAAAAATATCTATAAAAAAAAATTTTTATGCATTTTTTTTTATGAAAATCTATTTATAGACACATTACTTTTTCCCACCATGTAACCATATAAGTAACCAGTTACTTTACCCCCTACAAGGTAATGAGTTACTTTGAGGCTCATCGCCTGTATAATTCATCAGTGATGTAACGTATAAAGTAATGCATGAAGCCCTATGGCGATACATTACTTTACCCATGATTTGGTAATGTGTTGTTTTGCTAGGTTATGTAGTTATATAAGGAGTAAGATTTGAAAACATGTAAAAATATCAAGTTCTATATAAAAAATTCTCTTAGGAAAAACTACCAGATGTGTTTGTATATAATGATATAAACTGTGGTGTGACTCCATTCCAAGTCAGGAATGACTTAGTTATATTATATATGACTAGATATAACTAGTTTTAACGGGGATCTAAAACTTTTTGAAAATATATTTTTGACTTAAATTTTTGCATATTTATGAGAGAATGTTTAGCTCCTCCGCCTCTGATCGCATTGTATTATGTTTTAAAGCAATACATACGAAAAGCTAGCACGTTATTATTATAATTTCCAAAAATCACACAAAATTCATATTTTACTCATCAAAGGATTAGTTCTTTTAGAATTTTTGACACAATTTTATTCAGTCCAATTGCAATTTAAACCAATTATGTGTTTATTTATGTTTTTCCAAGCCCTCGGTAGTTTCTTTTATTTCAATTAACAATTCATTTGTCAAAAGGACATAACAAGTTTTTCGTTCATTAAAAAACAAATGTGTATATAAATAAATTGCCTTAAAATTAGAGACAAATAAATAATGTTACGAATATTTAAAAGAACAGATTTGGTTAAATCTGCCATACCAATCGTATTTATTTTGAAACTTTTTCATGTTTGTAATAATATGTACGTAACTACATATTTTTCTACTTACGATATATGTATATTACGAAATACAAATACATGTATTTGGTTTTTTTTGCTTTTTTTTTTTTTTAATAAGACTATGTATGATAATGTTTACCTAAAAACATGTGAATTTTTTAACAACGTGTTAAGTACAAAATGTATGTATACTGAACATGTAACTCATATATTAAAATTTCTTTAATCCTGCAAAAAAACAACAACTTTTGTTTAACTAACTGCAAAAAAAAAAATATATATACGAACAAATAAAAAACAGAACATATTTCTACAGAGTCAGTGGTTTTGTAAGCGAGGTTAGATCAAACGAGCACTCATATACCTATAGTATACAAAAAATAAGTATGCTGGATGTAAAGGATGTTTTAAGAATGTGTGAGAACTCTGCAGTTTTTATTATAAAAATAAAACAACAATCAAAATAAATTTTGAGGGATAACTGATATGAGATTTTTAACAATTTTCGCGATTGTGATTAAATTTGGACAAAAATCATTTATTAGTACACTCATAGAAATATAGCTGACTTCGCAGAAACACTGCATAAATTAGTAATTTTTTTTGCTAAATATTATTAAAATAAGCACAGCAAATATAAAACTATTTACTTTACAAAATATTTGTGTATTTTAGTTTATGGAAAATAGCAATTTACTCTGCAATAATTAACAAAAACTTTTTCTAAAAATGTTTGGACTAAAAACTGCAAAAACTGTAATATCAACAAAATGTTTGCTATATTTACTGTAAATATAATTGAATGTAAATAACAGTATATTTTGCTAAAGTTGACAGAAATTTTTGCTAAAAATTGTAAATTTCTGATTTTAGAAGAATTTTTATTAGTATTAAACAAACTTTAAAAATTTAATATATATTTATGACTTTTTGTGTCTACTAATATTAAGCAAATTTTTTGCTGATTTTTAAAGATTATTTTTTTATTTTCAATTAACTTAAATGTAGCTCAGATATAATGTATATGTTTATTTAATATATTTATTTTCCCTATTCCACTATTTAATAAAAAAAAAATCAGCTAATTTTTTGCACTTTTTTCAGTAACGTCATTTTTAACTAATTTTTTGCAGTTTTAGCAAAAACGATTTCTATTTTTTTTTTATCAGTGTATTATACAAATTTTATTTTAATTGACAATATAGTACTTGCAGTTCTTTATGGTGTATATTTTTCTTTGTTAATAATAAACAAATTTTTTTGTGTACAATCTTTAGTAAAATGAAATGTGTATATTACAGCAAGGATACAAAAAAAGATGAAAATATATGTTTATGAATGCGTATATGTTCATTTTCTAACAAGAGTGTATGGGTAAAAGAAAAACTTTTGCAATTTATGTCATAAGCAGTATGAAGATGACTTCCAATGCTGTTTTTGTAACACAAAATTTAAAGATTAACCTTTAAAGCAGTTTATGGTTAAAGAAATATTTGATTCAGGATGATTATATTTCTAATAGATTTTAAAATTTATTGAAAAAAAAACAATTTGAATTTTTTAACAATTATTAGTTATGACTTAATACAGAATTGTTAACAGTTAAGTAGAATTAAGTGCATAGTACCACCCCAACTATAATTGTTTCGTATGTGTTACATTATTTCATGATTAAAAGTTTTAATTAAATACTAAAATTACAATGTGAATAAATTTACAAACATGTTTTCTTTGCGATTTAATAAAAAAAAGTTACCTGGTTATAAAAAATATTCCGCAGTTAGCTCATACAACCTTTGTTTTATTAACCATCTAAAATATAAGTTGCTTATGTGCTTCATTTTTCCCAAGTTGTTTCAAACTTGGGAATTATTAATTTTTTTTTTTTTTTTTTTTTTTAAATTTATTCTTTATTTACAATCTATCCGAGGATAATAAGCAAATCTGTTGAATTTAATACATCACAGGGGTTATGCAACTCCAATGATGTACATAACATAAAAATAATATAATACAATAATAATAATAATATTTACAACATTATAATAAAAAGAAAATTATGTTTCAATGGTTGTAGATTTTAGATACGAAATGGGAGATCTAATATATGGCTTCGTTTAAGTCTTCCCGTTTCATTGGTACTGTCTAACAAAGCTATCGCCACAGGATTAACATGGTTGCTCAGCCTCTGCAAATATCTCTCACTTATATTTCTAGCTTCGTCTCGTACAGATGAGATTGATAAATCTCTTTTAATAATGTTTTAGATTGGTATCTTTCCAGGATATCTATATTTGACTTACTAGCTGTGCCCCATAGTTGAATACCATACGTCCAAACAGGTTTCAGAATTACCTTGTATATTCTTAATTTATTATTAAAATTTAACTTAGATTTTGGACCAATAAGCCAATAAAGCCTTTTCGTTTTATTTTTTAATTGTTCGTGTTTACTTTTAATATGAGATTTCCATGTAAGTCGTCTATCAAGAACCATTCCAAGGTATTTAACTTTTTCTCGTTTAGGTATTACGTTTCCATTTATAGTCACATCAGGACAATCACCTTTCCTGAGAGCAAATGTTGTATGAACTGACTTTTCTGAATTTACTTTCACGTTCCATCTTTTTAACCATTGGCCAAGTTCATCAAGTTCGGTTTGAACAAAGAAAGATGCCTCAATTGGCGAATTACTTGAAGCGACAATTGCAGTATCATCGGCATAAGTAGCCACCAAAAAAATCTAAATAATTTGTTCCAATTTTTACATTTTTATTTATTTAAATTATATTTGACATGTTCAAAATTTAAGCTTAATATTAAGAACTTACAAGGAAACTATACAGTAGGGTGATGACTTTTTTTGGACAACAATCTCCCCAGGGGGTTTCTAATGGCAAATATTGTATTAATGATAAAAAAAACTATTTCAGTTCAATTTGGTAAAAAAAAACCTTACGCACCGACAGCAATTTCAAAAATGCCTTTAATATTTTTTTTTTAAAATTTTTTTTAATAACAATTTTTTTAAAATATGGTTTACACATATGTAAGTAAGCAAATTTGGAATAAAACTATTCCATTGACTCGAAAGCGGACTTACTATTGAAATCAGCATGCCTTAATTATATAGATGTGATGGTTAGACGTTGAGGCATCAAAAAAAGTTTTTTTTTTTAACTTTGTTTGATTCAAACTTTAAAGCGTTTGGTGCGTAACCTTTTTTAACGATAGCGAAAAACTAAAAACGCAGTTCTTAATATTTGTCCATGCCCTACACGATTTTGTCTGGGGAGATTTGATATTTGCAAAAAATGCAAAAAGTTATTACCCTACTATACAGTGTTGAAACCTTAGATTTTAATGAAACTTTGATATGTTATTGATTACAAACAAATATTAAACACATTGTTTTATATTCGCAATCGTACGTTTAGGGATTGAAAGGAAAGGGTCTAAAACTAGAATATTTTTGTATGAAAACATGTATAAAATGTAATGAAAATCAATTTTGTTTGGATTAGTATTAAATTACTCGAGAAAATACAAATCTTGATACCCATATTGCTTACGTTGTGCGCCCAGGGTTGCCACAAATTTTAAATAAGTCTTCTGGTGGTATTTTCTAAAATATTCGAAAAAATTCTTTTACAAAGACTATTGCCTGCTTTAGACAAAAATAATATCATCCCCGAACATCAGTTCGGCTTTAGACACAGACATGGCTTTCCAGAGCAAATTCACATAATTGTTAATTCTATTACAGATGCTATTGAAAAAATACAATACTGTTCTGCTGTATTTATTGATATTCAGCAGGCATTTGGCAGAGTGTGTCACACCGGATTACTATATAAGATTAAAATGTTATTGCCAGCGCCGTTTTATTTGCTCTTCAAAAGCTATTTATCTGAAGATACTTCTACGTTAAGGTCAATGATTCGATTTCAGAACTTCATGAAGTACAGGCTGGAGTTCCACAAGGCAGTGTTTTGGGTCCCATTCTGTACACATAACGTTCTTGTGGGGACTTACGCAGACGATACAGCATTTTTTGCAACCAGTGAATCATCCATTGAAGCGTCTATTTATATACAACATATGCTCAATGAATTTTGTCTGTGGCTGAAGAAATGGAACATCAAAGTTAATTGCAAAAAAACTCAAAACGTAACATTTGGACTCAGAAAAGGAAATTGCCCTCCAGTTATTCTCAATGGAAATATTATTGCATTTAGTGATGTAGTCAAATATCTTGGTATGATACTTGACAGACGCCTAACCTGGAAACCTCACATAAAAAGTAAATCTGATCAACTTAAAATTAAAACAAAGAGATTGTATTGGTTAATTGGGCAGTATTCGCAATTGAATCTCAATAACAAATTAAGAATTTATAAATCAATTCTTAAACCTGTGTGGTCTTATGGATTGCAATTTTGGGGTACTGCCAGTAATTCTAATATTGAAATTCTCGAAAGATATCAGTCCAACACTCTTAGAATGATAACAAATGCACCGTGGTTTATAACAAACAAAGCCACCAGAAACGATCTTTCCATGACAACAGTTAAAAACGAAATAAAATCAATTAGCGAGAAATATCTTCAAAGGTTAAGTAATCCTGTCAATCCTGCCGCCATTTTATTAGTAGATTCTACTGAGGAAATCAGACGACTTAAACGATTCCACATTTTAGACCTTCCATTCAGAAGTTAAATCTAAATTATCAATAATTTTTAAACTAAATTCAATATTTTGCACTATAAAAATTTTATATTAATTTTATGCTTAAACCCTTATTGGAGTCATTAAGCCCCTGTGATGTAAATAAAATTGAACAGATTTGCTTATTGTCTTTGGGCAGATTGTAAATAAAGAATTAATTTAAAAAAAAAATATATTTAAAATATGGCTTATAGAAAGAATCTCTTAGGAAAAAGTCGCGTTAAATCCAAACGGGTACGAAAATTTAAAAAAGCTCAGACAATCCCTGGCTGAATTAAATAAGCATTATTATATGTTAATTTGAATTAAAATTTTTTGATCAACATTTTTTTACTTAAAAATATTTTTTTTTAATATGACAGGAATATTTGGTCTGTACTCAGTACTATGCACAATCGGAATGCTTCTTCTAGTCAATATCATATATCGATGTATTTTCGCATTACATCTCTGAATTGTCATTGGAATTCGTCCATTAAAAATTTTTCATTAAATCAATGCAGTTTTTCATAAAACTAAATGAAAAAGTTTATATAATGTATTAAAAATATCATACGACTAATTAAAAATAGTTTCATTAAAGCTATGAAGCATTTTCATAAACTTTAAGTAATTTTTCTATCATATTGTGAAGAAAACTTAATTAGTTTAGTGAAACAATATCATTCAAATTCGTCCAAGATATTCTCTCTGTCAACCTTTTAATATTAAATCCTAATAAAATCATTATTTCTCGAAATAATTTAATGGATAATTGTGTAAAAATTTGCAGTTTTTGTCCAACAAATTTAAAAAATTTATTTTACGTTGATTTATTTTGCAGAATATAAATTCTACATAGAGAAAATTTTAGTGGACGAAATATAATGAAAACTTTAAGTCAACTAATGGAATTTTTTTTTATAAAATTAAAAAAAAACTTAATTAAATTACTGAAAAAATTACTACATATTATTAAAAATTTTATGAAGAATTATAATTTTATTTTTTTTAATTTTAATGAATACCCAGTAAAAACTGTTCATGTTTTTCGAAGTAGGATAATACAAATGTGCTGATGTAAGTGCTTACTATCACATTATACTGAGAATCAGCAAATGAAACGAATAATATAAAAATAAACAAAAAAAATTTTGATCTTACTGTTTTCCCTAACAAGGATGCATGTTGTAAGCAGCTTACCCTAACCCCTTATAAGGATGCAGGTTGTAATGCAGAAAGTTTCGTGAATTATAAACGATCTGTACCAATTTTTCCGGGCGATTTCCGACTGTATTTGGTGTTTTCGAGTATGTAATAAAAAACAACTATTTCTGAAGAGCTATCACGTAGATCGGTAAAAAAATAAAATGCTTACATTATAGTCTAAAATTTTAACAACAAAAACTTAATATCTGTAGAATTTTATGTGAAATAAATTATATTCATATAATTAATTTTATTTATCATAAAATTACTTTTAATCGTAATAATGTAGACATTAAATATGATTTTACTGAAAGTCTTGAAATCACAGCTTTTTGTAAGCGCTGAAATTCGAGCTTACTTTGCCCAAAATTAATGCTTCCAAGTGGGAATTCGAAAATTCGGTACTCCCTCTAGTGCTGATACTCAAAAGAACTTTTTTCATCTTTCTCTTACATTTATTAACAATAAGTGTTTTCTATTTATAATAGTATCATTTTAATTATGATCCCAAATCTGACAATTCAAAATGAAATATGAAACTTTAAATTAATTTTAAGAAAATTTTCGATTATCTCTTGAATAAAAGTTTCATTAATTTACTGAAAAAAAAGTTTTTTCGCAAAACTAAATTCTCTCTGCAAGGAAAAATATTTGTTAAACCGATTTATTGCTACTGTGTAACATTACGTTCGGCAGCTTGTTCTATTATAATTCTAGCAGTGCTGATGTGATCTGTACAGAAGCGATTTAAATCTTGCTTGGGTTTTCCTAAAAATGCCGTTAAGAGCATCTTCTATTTTGTTCCTCTATTCTGTCACATTTCTTATTTACCTTTTCTTCTGCAGCCTTACTATAATTGCGTCCTTCCATTCGGCTGGAAGATACTCGTCATCCCATATGCTTGAGAATCGGGGTTCCAATACGTTCACCATAGTGCCAGGGAATGATTTAAAACATTAAACGGCGCCTTTCCGTTTTCATGATCGAAATAGCTTCAATTACTTTGTTAATATTAGGCGCGGATCAGTTTATTCCATCTTCGATTGGTGATGCAAAATTTTTTCCATATTGACTAAGTTTCCTACATATTTTGTATGCCTTTCTAGAGTTACCTCTATTGGCAGTTGTTTTCCTTTTATTATCACAATATTCGTTTATCTATATAAACTTGCTTCTGAATATCCGTAGTGAGCCTTCTGTAAGTCGTGGTTAGTTCCCACTATTTCTGTTTGTTCTTTTTGACACAAATTGTGGTTTTACGTATATCTTCCATTCGTTTCTTAATATGCGACTACATGGTATCGGGCGAGGTATATTTGCTGGTATCGATGTTATTTACTTCTGCCATAAAATGAGACACTGTATTCTCGTTCTTAAAGTTGTTGACTTCAAATAGCGGAGCCACTTGATTACTGGTCATTCTTCTAAATAAAGGGTTGAATTTCATTTCCGCTATAAGAAGATAATGGCCAATACCTATTTCAGCACTACGTTTATTTCTCACGTCGCAAATACGCTCAAGTCGCTGTGGTGTAATAGTTAGCGAGTTGGACTGCTACATTGATGGTCCTGGGTTCGATTCCGGGTGACGGCGATATCAATTTAGAAATATAATATGAATGAGCTTTCTATCCCTCATATCCGCAGCGCATATCTTCTGTGCTCCCATAGCACTTAACCTTAAAATACTGAATCAGGGCTTTGAAACAAAAAGCTTCAATAAGTTCGTTAAATCTCATCTCTCAGGTGGCGAGCAACAACTAATCTAAGACTTATCATCTCGCGCAATTACAGGGTTGCCATGTTCGAAGCCCTTCATATTTCAATTCCTTTCATCTCTCCGCTATCCCCTTTCCAAAGAAAGCAACACATTAATAAAATAGGAAGAATTTTCTAAGTGTTGCTCCTCTTTATAAAAAAAAATATTATATTAAACCACGGCCTCGAAGCTCATATGAGGTCAATCTTATAGCCCCCAATCTGATTATCCCCTATACATTTCCCAGTCGTTTTGTGATAAGTTTTGTGAGGAATTACGGAAAAACAGATCTTTGAATGACTATTTAGGCAGAATTCTAGAAAAATAATTTAATTTTCAGTGCATGACAATAGAGCATATTTTCCCATTATATTTTCGTAACCTTAATTGAATTCTGAAATGTTCTGTCCAGTTGATTTTAAAAAGATTGCTTTTCCTAAGATCTGATTAGATCTCTGCATAAAGTGTATCGCGGAATCAATATCTATCAGATCTCGCACCAGATATAATTATATTCAATCATATCTAATTAGTTGCACAAATGTCTAATAAAATCTGATCAGATATAATCTTTTTTATACGTGTAAACTTATTGTTGTTGATTTTATCATTTAATTAATGATCAATATTAGTAAATAAGGTACAAAATAAAAGCAAGTTTAATAAACAAAAACAAATCAATATGGCAACTCTGACTTGCATTCAATAAGATTACAAGCAATGGCTTTTCAAAACAAGTATTTTTTAACATAATTAATGATATCAAGTTATTTTCGCCAAAATACGTTATAGTACTTACAAAACTTTTTGTTAGTAATAACCAGCGACAGGAACTGCAATTAAAAAGTGTGTTTTTTTGGCCCCCATAATATGCATGAAAAATCATAAAATATACGCAAAAAATTTTAAAAAAATATGAACTTAAACCTTTTTATTTATTAGAAACCACAAAAATTAAAAATTTTTCAGTCTCATTGTTTTCTTAAAATACAAAGTATATAGATATTAACCCTTTCACATCCGACTTTTTGTTTATGGGTATATTCCTATTTTGACTTCAGATTATTGTTAGGGGTCCTTAAATTAAAAAGAAAAATGTTAACATGTGTTTCCTCTCCGACTCCTACCAACAAAAAAGTGGGCCGAAAATCGAATTTTTAAAATGTATCAGCCAATTTTCACCCCCATAAGATTCGAATAACCAAAAATGAGTTATCTTATTTTCTTCTGGTCATTAGATGAAGCAACATGGCAAATTCTAGTAATTCTAGCTTCCTTATTTGTAGAGATACACCAAACGCCCATTTTTTTTTTCAAATACTAATATGAACATATTTAAACAAAAATGTAGAGTTTTATTGTGTTATCAAAATTTTTATATTTATTTAAAAATGTGTACACTATAGTGTACAATGGTGTTCAGATTGTTTAATAATCTGAAAAGAAATCGTTATTAATTTATAAAAATAAATAACTTTTTAAATGTCAAATATATCTAACCTATTTGTTCTCAAAAATGTTTGAACATACTTGCATTCGTTTAAAGGATGTTAATTATTTTGTTGTGTATTAATTTTCTGAGTTTGTGTCACAAAACTTATTTAGGTATATTTTCTTTGATTTTGAGAGTTTAAAAGAAATATGGAAAAAAACGTGGAAAGAGAGGCATTTTAAATTTATTATTTTTCATGTTTTTCAGCAATTGTACTAAAATTTTTATGTTTATTTAATTACTTATATTGAAAACTACGCATTTGAAAAACCACTAAAAACTGTGGTTAATCCTAGTTTGCATATAAAATTTAGAAGACTCGTTGGTCAAATATAAAATAAAATTGAAATTGATTTTTACGAAAAACTGAAATAAATAAAACTATGCAATAAAAATATGCTTTTAAAAACAAAATATGCAAAAATAGCATTTATATCAAAATATGATAAAATGTGCGCTAATAAATCGATGGCATTTTAATGCAAATTCTTTTATTCGCAAATATATTTTGTTGATAAAAAACACGCATTTGCATGAACTTCCGGTCACTCGAAATAACATTAAGCTAATATATACCCAGCAAAACCTGGAAGGAATGATTCAAATCGGGGAATGATTCAACCAAGGAATGATTCAAATCCAGCATTTTCATCGACGAATTGGATTTGTCATAGGAAGAAATAATTCTTTCAATGCTGCAAAGCAAGTTCCTAGGTATATATTATGCTTAAATAACTCCCAAGAAGTTGTTTATGCAGAAAAGCTTCTAAAGAATCCTATTTTGAATGATTCCCTCGTATGACAAGCTAATGTTAAATTCATAGATGAAAATGAAAAATTAGAAACGAACAAATTTTTGGAGGGTAGTCATTGAATATTAGAAGTACAACAGTTTTTCACATCTATTTCCATATGCAAAAAACTTAATTTGAAAATGGGCAATATGCTTCACTGTGCTCTTTACAATTTTAAGATGTAAATTAAATATTGCTTATCAAAATTGCACATCAAAAAAATTTAATTTGCATACATTTAGAGTATCCCAGCAAAAACATAATAATGACATATATTACAAGGTAATGATAGCTTATTAGCTGTTATATTATTTTAAAATAATAAAATATATTGGCCACCATAATAGGAGAAGGTGGGGGTAATTTGGACGTGCGATAAATTGGGACTTAGCATGATTTCCAATTATAATGCATTTTTAGAATTTCTAATTAAGTTACTAAAAACATAAGAACCGCGAAATCGAACTGTTATAAAAACCGTTTAAAACTGCTGTAGACTCGAAGAAGAAATTGCAAACTATAAGAGAAATCGGAATTGGTAAATTAATTAGAAATGACGATAGTGTTGATGTCGATATACTTAATGAGATGATTATTAATAATGTAACAACTCCATCTAATGTGCAAAATAATTTTAAGCATAACACATATATGTCTAACATATCCATCAATCGAGTTTTCATGTCTTTTCCTGAATGTTGAAAACACGCCAAAATTATTACAGTACCTTTGTGCTTAAATAAAGTCTTCGAAAAGATTCTATATCAACAACTAATTTGGTTTTTAACTGAGTGATGCTTTTTTAAAAGAAAAACATAGTTGAGTGACAGCTTTTATTGACGTAGGTCAAACCTTGATGATGGTCTTAATACATTTCTTGTGCTGCTTGATCCCTAAAATTCTTTTGGTAGTCTTAACCACAACATTTTATGCGGAAACTTCTTGCATCATTTATAATCACCAGTACAGCGACTCTTCTTATACACAGAAAAAACTAAAAACGGGTTTCAATTAAAAAATTTATTTATTTTTTTATTTATTTATTTATTTCATTGGAATTTCTGTGCAACAAGATAAAATCTTATAATTACAGCACAGAAATTAAGGCGCAAACAAAGTTAATCTGTTACATATATTTATTACAAAAAATTCATAAAAAACAAAAAGAAATGAAAAAAAAAATAATAAAAATAAATTATAAATTATTGACATTATGAATAATAATTGGATATAAAATATTATTATATTATTAAAATCTCAAACATAAGTTTAATGGATAAAATATTAGAATCAGAATAAAAATAATAATATAAAAAACGGGAAAACAAAATTTGAATTATTTTTAATATTTACGTGAAAAATAATGTAAAGTTAAAAATTATACAAAACAAAATTATATAAAACAAAAGCAAGATCAAACAATTTATCATGACAAAAAGTTGTTAATTTCATTCTTAAATTTCAAAGCGTTACTATTGCGCTGAATATTGTTTGGTAGTCCGTTCCAAAGACGTATAGCATTAACAAAAAACTGCCATTCAGATATCAGTGTTTTGTACCTAATAGGAATAATCTTCTTTCCCCTATTCGATCTAGCAAAAACGAGTTGTTCATAGAGATAATTTGGTGTTTTCTCAAAAACAATCTTGTGTAAGCACAGAAGAATTCTCTGTACTAGAAGGTTGTCGAAAGACATTCCATACAGCTTTGTTGCAAAAGATGATGTGCTATCAAATCTTTTTAATCCAAAAGCATATCTTATAATGTTTTTATATAACACATTCAATTTACGTTTGCTTTCTGAGTCGCAGTTTGAAAAGACTTCACAGCCATAAAGCACAGTTGGCATTAAGTAGGCCTTAACGAGAAGAATTCTTGTATTTAGAGGCGTAAAATACTGTGTAGCCCATAGAGTACGTAACATTCCGTAAGCCCTTCCGATTAAGCTGTTTATATGGGTAAACCAAGTTAAGGTGTTATTAAATATTATACCAAGATTTTTTGCCGATGAGACTTTATCTATTTTCATATTGTTTAGCCTAATATCAAAATCACGATTAATGTTAACTGACCACTTTTGTATTACCATATATTTAGATTTAGTAGGATTAAGACACAGGCCATTAGCAGTTGCCCATTTATAAATTCTATTTAAATCTTCATTAAGTCTTTTTACTGCAACATCTAACGATAGTCTTGAGCTACTCAGATAAACCTGAACATCATCTGCATACATATGTATTTTTGTGTTCTTAACTTGAGAAGGCAAATCATTGGCGTAGAGGGAAAATAAAAGAGGGCCCAAAATGGATCCCTGGGGCACACCTCTTGAAACTTTAACTACGTTTGAAGTGCAATTATTCAAGAAAACGGACTGCGTCCGACCAGTAAGATACGATTTCAATAATTTTGTTGAGGTGTCAGAAAATTTAAATAAGTGTTTAAGTTTTTCGCATAGCATTTGATGATCAACAGTATCAAAGGCCTTTGAATGGTCAAGTAGCACTAAGAAAACTACGTTTCCATTATCAATTTCCTGTCTGACATCTTCAGTAACTTTCAGGAGTGCAGTGACACAACCATGTTTTGGACGAAAACCAGATTGATGTTCAGTTAGAAAATTGTATCGCTTCACAAAGGCGCTCATCTGAGAAGACAACAGTTTTTCCAAAACTTTTGAAAGAAACGGGAGAATTGCAATTGGCCTGAAATCTGTTTTCGATTTGGGGACAGGTATAATTTTTGCATGTCTCCATTTAAGTGGGTACGAACTTGTTGTTATGATATTATTAAACAGATATGTAATATGCGGAATCAATAGTGGCAGTAGCATTCTAATAAACTTCGGATGAATATTATCGAAGCCAACTGCATTTGATTTGATGTTAGAACAGCACAAAAAGACATCAAGTTGGGTAACACAATTAAACTCAAACAAATTAGTTTGTTCATTGTCCACTGTGTTTATCATCTGATTAGTGTTGTTGGAAAAAGAGACGTTTAATGGCGTATTGTTGACTGAACTGGAGTTACTATTTACGGAAAGATTGGTAAAATTATAGAAATCCAGGTTAGAGTTAACCATAGGTATATTTGTAAAAGAGTTATTAATGACATTAACGTCAACAACAGGATTACTATTTACGCTACCCTTGCCAATACCAATTTCCTTTATAATTTGCCACGTTTGTTTCGTGTTCAGTGCGTTAGAAAAACGTGCTGAATAATATTCAGACTTGGTTCGTCTAATAAGACTAGTGACATCTCTTCTCAGTTGACGGTATTCATTATGCAAACCGGTAGTTTTAAAACTGTTTCCAACGTTTATATGCCACATCCCTTTGTTCAATCAAACTTTTAATAGCTGAATTAAACCAAGGACGAGAATTATCTAACATGTTCTTCGTTTTCATCGGCACAAACAAATCATATAAATAAAGAATATTGGAATCAATAAACGAGAGCTGATTATCAACAGATGGCATAGTGTACATCGCATTCCAGTCAATGGACATAAAATGGGTAAATAAAGAATCTATGTTTACATTATTAAAGTCACGGAATGTGTATGTTTGATCTACTCGCCTAAGAGTAAAATCATATGATGTAAAGATTAAGTCGTGTTTGGAGAAACACGGAGCTGCAATCTGATCATAGAGCAGGACAGCTGAGCTATTAGTAACGAAAAACAAATCCAAAAGAGTGCTGTTTGAAGACGTAAAGTGAGTTGGTAAGCTGTTATTGATAAGTGCTAGACCAAGAGGTGTCATGCAATCAGTCAATGACGTCTGCGTTAGTATATCCGAGTTAAAATCTCCAGATATAATTATGTCGGAAAACTGTACTAGTATTTTTTCCAATTTTTTGGTAAAGGGGGCAATATCTATATTACGGTTTGGCCTGTATACACACCCAACAAGCATTTTTTTCCCCGGTGATAATACTTCAACAAATAAGAATTCTGTTAAGTCTTTTTTTTCCTTTCTCTTCCTAGTTTTTATATTTTTTCTCTTTTTATTCTTCTTTTTATTATCCTCATCATTTTCCTCGGTACGACCTTCCTCCTCACCAAAATCAGTAACAGGCTTTTCACCTGATTTGCAATAAAATCTGCAGGATATACTGTTTTTCACAAAAATAGCAACTCCTCCTCCATGAGTTTTCCTATCCGCTCTAAAAGTTTTATATCCATTTAGTGATATTAAGCTATCGGGAGTTTTCTCATCAAGCCAGGTTTCCGAAACACATACGATATCTAAACCAGAGTTTTCAAATATAAATCGAAATTCGTCAATTTTGTTGTTCAAACTCTGTGCATTTATATGGCAAACTTGAATACCCTTCTTTTGTTTTGCAAGAATTCTAACCATGTTCATTAAAATGTCTTTGGAACCACTATATTCACTATTCAAGTTTGACATGAGAATATAAAATAGTAACAGTAACAGCCCTAATAGTAACGCAATTGTTATTACAAGTACTAAAATATAAATTTGCTTTAAAATGTAAACAATGTAATTTAAATTGAAAAACAATAATAGTAAAAAAAATAATATAAATAAAAAGCCTAGCCATTTTTAATTTAAAATATATAATAAATATCAGTGACATAAATATCAGTAAAATGCATTGCCCATTATATAACACCATTAGTAACTGGCACTTCATGACAGTCGTTTGGTGCATCAGAAAATTCATCAAGCTGTTTAAAATAGTCGATACGAGTGGGCTGATCTGAAATTTGGCGTTTAATGTATACCAAACCTCGAAAGGTATATGCAGAATGCAAACATTTCTCTTTTTTCAGTTTCACAGCTTCCAAAAATATTCTGTGATTTTTTAGTGTGAGGCTTTCATTAACATAAAAAGCTACAGTAGATTGATAGCCAATTAGATTAAGTAATAGATTTTTATGTCCAGAATGTTTTTTAAAAGACGCAATTGATTTTAGAACAAAGTTTTTGTCATAAGGCGAAAACAAATTCACAATAATAGCCGCATCAGTAGAGTCATTTTTTTTCTTATTGTTTCTGTTGCTTAATCTGTATATGGCTTTTACCGAGGGAGTTTGTATATTGATTGCACGGCATATATCATCAAATATATTGTAGACGTTTTCATCTTGTGAAAAGGGAATGTTATTAATGCGAAGATCACAAGCAACGACAAGGTTTTCTTGTCTCATGGATTGTAGTTTTAAATCTTCAATTTGTGATTTCAAGTCTATATTTTCAGCCGCAACTGTTTCAACTTGGACGATTCGCTCATTAGCACTAGCAACTTCTCTTTTTAAAGTTTCTATTTCATTTAAGAGCTTATTTTCACGCTCTTCCCATAACAATTTGATTTGAACGATATGCTCTTCCAATCGTCTATCGAGTAGTTGTAATATACTTACACGATTAGAGGAATCAAAGTGTGAGAGCCTGGGAGTATTTGATAATCTAGGTGTTTTGTCCAACCTCGGAGTTTCTTGTTGAAGTTCTCTTAAACGTTTGTTTTGATTTGCAAACTCAGGACTTATTGTCTCTTGACTTACATTTATTACATTGCTCTTATTATTTGCACTTTCCATTGTTGTATTAAAGAGTTTATATATTTTTTTTTTTTTTTTTATATTTTGTTTGTTCTATTTTATTTCAATAATGATTTGTGTATATGTTTTTTATTTGGCAGTTTTTTTTTTCTGCTGTTTTAGTTTTTAGTTTTCTTTATGTTTTAAATTTGTTTTATAAAAATTAAAATTTAAATAAAAACACAACTCACAAGAGCATCTAATATTAAGAAAAGCTTTTAATTTTATATTTTAGTAAGTTTGATATTTGATTTGAATTTTAAATGTATGTTTTAAATAAATAAACAAGAGACAAAATTAACACGTCCACTCAACACGAAAGCGTTTCTATGAATATCAATTAACATTTTAATTGATTTTGCACCTATCACGGCAATGATAATATTAATTAAAACTTTCATTGAAAATTAAAAAGAAAAAAAGCTATAAATAACTATCTACAAAAAAAATTTTGATACTCAAAAAAAAAAATTGTGTGAGCGATAATATGTGTGTTTTTGTTAATGTTGAGTCTGTTTGTTTGTTTGTGTGTGTGCTTGTTTTGTTTGTAAACTTCAAATGCATTTGGTATTTTATACTAAAAATTTTCTATTTAAGCTACAGTGAATGAAAAAATAATTTGAGAATTATGTTTAAAATAAAATAAGTATTTATAGATTTACAAGTCAATTAAAATATTAATTGAATCAATTAAATATTTGTTTTGAAACAAATTTAATTCAAATCAAATCTTTTATAGATATTCAGGTTGATAATTTTTTCTGTGTATGCTTACATAGGCTTACTTGCAGAATAGAACACAGTTAGTCACTGATGGGAACACTATATCTAGTTATTTACTAGTTGGAACTGGGGTACAACAGGGTTCCATACTGGGCCCACTTTTGTTCTTTATGTACATTAATTTTTATCCATACAACTCTCTCACTGCAACACGTACGCGGACGACGTACAAGTTTATATCAGCTGCCCAAAGAACCAAGTTTAAAATTCATAGAAAAACTTAATGAAAAACTTAAATCTTGGAATCGGCATCGGCACACGATCTTGTCCTTAACCTAAAAATATTAAAATGTATGATAATACCGTGCGACACATGTGCAAAACAATATATAAGTGAAACTTGAAGCCATATATAGTAAAACTGTGATTCCAGTAAAACTGTGATTCCAGTTTTTCGCCACCACGTCAAAATTTCTTCTAAAAGGGCTTTAAAGTTAAAATTTTTCGAAACAATATTAAAATACTTCTACTTAGGATATGATATTTTGAGGAATCTCAAATTTAAAAAATGTACTTTAAAAAATTAATCCTTGAATTTCCTTTGTAACTTTTTATAAAATTGTCCGAAATAAAATCTTTGTTTAGGCTTAAATATACTAAAAATATAAATAAATTTCATCAATCTGACTTTTTGATTAATTGTTCCGACAAATTTTAAGTTTTGTTCTTTACCTACCACCACAGTAATCAAAATTCTTGATATAATTAGTATACAACAAATTATTTATCAAAAATAAAACTTAATCTAAACTTTATATCTTACCCAACATCTTACTAATACGAACATTCGTATCCTCTTGGCTACAACGTATTATATTCTCAAATATAATTGTGAAATCTTTTCTAGTTGTGACATTGCTAGTAAAAATAGGCTGAATATCCTTATTAATATTAAAAATACTTTTGTTTATCCTTTTGTTTGTTAAACCATCAGGCCCAAACGGCTAAACCGATCTTCTTGAAAGATTGGCCAAACATATATCGCCTACCTAGAAAATTATTAGAGGGCATATTACATCTTGATCGGACAAAGGGCCATGGCATTTCCCATACAATCCTAATTAGTAAATTGCTTTACATAGGCAAATGTGCAGCAAATGTCAGCAAAACTATACACGATGTTTTTTATCTGTATTTTTAAGTAAGTGTACGGGATAGGAGAAATGGTCGTGGCACCTCCTATACAGCCCTAAAATGTATATGGCTTTACTTCGGCTCCTGTAGAACCAATACAATCAAAACTTTGCAAAGCGTTTTTTACTTTTAAACTTCGCAAAGCGTTTTTATAAATAAAGTACTGTGGTAAAATTGGGTTGAATAGCCCACAAACCGATATTATGAATTACATCTGTGAAAAGTATGCGAACAAAATTTGGCATGTCGTTTTATATTAAAATGTTGAGTAGTGTTTTAAAAGTCGGTGGTGGCACCTCCCATGCAGTCCGAAAGTTGAAATTTCGCATTTTAAATTGTTTAACCTCGGCTCCTGTTAATATTTGGCACGACTTTTAATAATAAAATTTTTAAGTAATGTCCTAAAATTGGGAGGGAAAGTAAAAGTGGGCGCAACACCTCCCATACAAGCCGACATTTTAAATTCTTTTACCTAGGCTCCTGTTGATCATATATGAGCAAAGTTTGGCACATTTTAAAAAATGTGAAAATAGTGGGCAGAGTTGGAGGAGGAGGCGTTTCACTTCTCTTTGGCTTATACTGAACATATTTGACCACTGAACATTGGATTAAGCATGTATTGAATTGTGTATTATTTTCCTTGGGAAGTTGGGAAATATTATTTTTCTCATATTTGGCAAAACAATAGTAATACCGACAAAGTACTCTGCGGTTTTTTCTAATTAGTAAATCCTTTATGAAAAAACCATAATACACATAATTTCTTCATTCGATTTTTAAATCTAATTAAAATTTTAACGAATCTATAGCGTTATGTACATATATGGATAATAATATTCTGTACACGCAATATTCCGTTCCTTTTTAACCTATTGTGGTCACTTTTGTAACTACTTATTTTTTAACTTTTTGTAACCAATTGTGTAACCACTAATTTTTAATACCTAATAAATACTTGTTTTTAATTATTTGTAAGCGAGCTGGTAAGCGTTACTACTTACAAACACGACGTCACCAAACAAAAATAATTAGTTCAGACGCCAAATAAGAAGTTGTGCAGTGCTATGAATTTCCACTATATAACCACTTATTTTGTAAGGAACATTTTTTTGGGATGTCAAGATAGCTCAGCTGGTAGAGCGGTTACCTGATAACCTGGTGGACCGGGATCGAGGGTACATAACATAAAAAATTTAAATAAACAAATTTTTTTTTTTATTAATTTTTAGATTAATTTTTTTTGTCCATACTGGTAAGCAGAAAGGTAACCACATTTTTGTCCATTGTGGGAAGCATAAAGGTAACCACATATTTTTAAATTTTTTGTAAGGTATTTCGTAATAAGGTGGCATTATTTTGCACTACGCCCCTTATAAAACTAATTAGATTTGTAACGACAATTAAAAGTACTTGCCATTATCCAATATGTACCACTTAAATGGTAATGATTTTCTTCACTTGGTAATTAAGCGGAGTAAATAGACTGTTAACTAGTAAAACCCTTTGTGCGCTATTTACACTATTCATTACTTGGTAATGTCTGTTTTTGCTGGAATATTGCTGTGCCCAATATATTGTATGTTTACCCTTTCACTACCGACTTTTTGTTTGTGTATATATTTAAGTTTTAACTTCAGATTCTTTTTAGAGGTTCGTAAATTAGAAAGAAGAGAAACTACGTGCCAAATTTCGAGATTATAGCTTTGCTAGTTTAGGACCTACAGCAAACGCCCTTTTTTTGGAGATAAAGGCTGATTAAAAAAAATCAGACTTTGTTAACAAATATAACGCCTATATTGCCCTGATGAAGAGTTTTTGCTTAATTATATTTATATAATTTTTTTTAATGACCGATATCCTAATGAACATATTTTAACAAAAATATATAGTTGTGGTGTAATGGTTAGCGCGTTGGACTGTTACACAGATGGTCCAGGGTTCGATTCCCGGTGACGACAACATCAATTTAGAAAAATAATATGTATGAGTTTTCTATCACTTATATGTATCGCTGGGCCCACCTTCGGTGTTGCCATAGCAACACCGAAGGTGGGCACAAGTAAAATAGTGAATCAGTGCTATGAAACAAAAAGCTTCATAAATTCGCCAACTCTACATCAGGTGGCGAGCAACAACTGTTCTAAGACTTATCTACTCGCGCAATTACAGTGTTGCCATGTTTGAAGCCCTTCATCTTTCACCACCTTTCATCTCTCCACTATCCACTTTCCAAAGAAAGCAACGCATTAATTAATAGGAAGAATTTCCTGAGTGTTGCTTCTTTTTAAAAAAAAAAAAAAAAAAAAAAAAACATATTTTTTATATTTTTTTTTTTTTTAATGTGTACACTCTAGTATGCAAAGGTAGTGAAAGGGTTAAGAGACGAATATTAACACCCTTTCACCAATATGCTACTACTCGTATAGTGCTCTGCAATCAAACAAGCATATTTCGAATCCTTCTTTCCAACCACTACATACACTTTTACACATTAACATGATTTTCTAATGATAAACTAAATTGTCAGCCAGGCATAAACCGAATTTAATGAAGTGCAAAATTACAATTTAAACCAATTTGTAATTAACTTAATAGAATTGGAAAATAATAAAGAGCAATAAATGTATAAAGCAAGAAATATAAAAGAAAGATACAAATATTGAAAATTATTTCACCAGTAAGCAATTTGCATTTATTCTAATGAAACGATGCATTTCGACCAAATAACATTTACTCTTTGTTTCTGCATGTGATTTACAAACATATTTGGGTCATACAATAGCGGGGTATTATTGTTTGGTATAATTTCATTTAATGTCAATTGTTTAATTAAAAGAAAACTTTAACATTTACAATGGAAATAATGTTTAGAAATTTTATAATTAAAACAAATAATAGAAGTATACAAATGTAGAACGTTTTTATACGGAGGTAGTGCCGAAATTATTGAGTACAGCTGTAAGGAACACTTATTTCCTCCATGTAGTTGCTCTTAGCATTGGAGTATCATTTCATCATAGGTATACACTCAAAGAAAAAAAAAATAATGATAAGTTTCATTTTCATATATGGTTTTTGTCCTAGTTTTTATAATATTACATTGACTTTTTTTTTGTTAATCTTTGCAAAATGTTTTGCCAATTTATGGAAACCCAGTGGCCAAATAAGTACAAATTTTTTTTATTATTTTTTTTCTAATTGAGAGCATTGTATTTTTATTTTAAATTCTTAAATGCTAAAAGTTCTATAAGAGTCACCTACCTGATTAAATTTTTTTAAAAAGATGGCCTTTATACAATTTTCAGACATTTATAGCATACTGTGAATCAACTAGTTTTCATATATTTTTTTGATTTACTTTAGTAAAAAGATATTTATACAATTGAATTGCTAAGTGCAAAAACGGAACATCTGACATTTTGGCCGAAATGAGTTAATAACGCAATCATATTGATTCGAATACACTCTATTTAATGGGCGCACTGAGAAAATGATGCTAAAACTATTTGATTAAATATTTATAATTTCAGAAGTTTATAAACTTTAATTAAGTCTAAAAAGGAAACATCACAGTAGTAGACCCCTTTCTGCACTTAATCGAATATTTTTTTTTATACTAAAAAAGTTTTATACTAAAATAGAATCGGTTAGAAAGCTGTGTGAAATGCGAAACGATGTTGCTGTAATCTGTTTCGACTACATGTTAAATTTACCATTGCCACATATTCCAGTACAAGATATATTTTACTTTAGACAGTTATGGGTAAATACTTTTGGTATTCATAATGTAGGTAAAAACACAGCAAAACTTTACGTTTATCATGAAGGTATAGCGAAAAAGTCATGAATTGAAATATGTAGTTTTTTACTTGATCACATCGAATCCCACATAGAACCTGAGATCCAAGAATTGCACATTTTCAGTGACAACTGTGCTGGTCAAAATAAAAACCACACTGTTGTTCGCTTTCTAATGGCCTTAGTATATATAAAGCGCTTCAAAAAGATTTTTCATTATTTTCCAATTCGTGGCCACTCATTCCTTCCATGCGATAGAGACTTTGCTCTTACTAAGCGACAACTGAAAAAACATGACCTTGTGTATGTTATAGAAAAATTTATTGTGATTGCTAAAAGAGATGCAGGGAAATTCGAAATTACACAGGTTAAAGGTTCAGATATAGTAGATTATAAAAATTGGTGGAAACATTTTTATAAAAAAATACTATTAGCAAAGAGACAGCTGGAAAAGGATTTCAAAAATGGCAGAAGCAAGATTTTACAATTTCTAAAGTTTTCCAATTTCAATATGATAGCAACAGTCCTGGTGAAATCATTACGCGCCCTTCTATTGATGGCACAGGGAAAGACAACTTTATCTTGAAAAAGAAAAATATTTCAGTCTTTATTACTACAAAAGAAAGTTAATACGGATAAAATACCTATTAACGAAAAGAAAATCAAAGATGTGTATAAAGTTAAACAATATATTCCCGATGAATATGATTACTTTTATAAGGAACTGCTTGAATCGGCTACAACAGAAGCAGTAGAAGATGATTCTTATGAATAGTTTAATATTTAAACCACAATATTTAATGATTATTATACTTATTCAAATGCATATAAATAATAAAAATGCCATTTTGTTAATCTGATAAATGAATTGTGTAGTTATTTAACGTGCTCTTTGGATATTATAACTATTATGTGCAGAAAAGGGTCAACTTCATGTTCTTTATTTGAGTATTGCTAAGAAACCAGTGTAAAAAGTGTCATCTTGACAACTTCACATTAACTCCTGTTGCTCCCTCTATGAGCTCAGAACATAAAACTTGCATTTATTATTATCTATAATTACCCTATGGGGAATGACGAGTCAATTGACCTAAAAGTGACTGGTTAAAGAAGGACTTATCACAGGACTGGTATAATTTAATACTGAAGTGGGTTAAGCAGTGTCAGCTGTCCTAAAATTACCAATCCTGTGACTGGTAAAGGAAGGACATATTTAACCAGAATCCTTATTAACAAGAGGAAGCTGTTTAGTTTTCGTTTATTTTTATGCTCAACTTTATGCCCATCTTTGGTTAGTCCTGTGACATGCCACTATATGGTTTAAAGCAGGACAAATGGCCCCATCTAAGACAAGCCCATGTTAAAGTTGCCAGTTGTTTACATAGGGTAACTACACTGTTTTAATTGATTATCTCAAAATGAATGTTTTGCAGATGTTCCCTTTTTGCACTTAGCAATTCAGTTGTTTAATTTATTTTTTATAACTTTTAAGGCATGGTGACAAAAAATACCCAAAACCATTTCTTTTCCATTTTTGTTACGTTGTATTGGAATTTTTTGGTGTTTGTCAAATTCACTTATGTAACATTTTGTTAACGACACACAATGGAAAAAATGCCAATATAGCACACAAAAAATAATTACGACTAAACTATTGGCTCGATCTTTAATAAAATTTATGGGAGATAACTCAGAAGAATCATGGCTTCAACAAAAATATTGTCAAGGCCATGGTTGAGAAACACAGCATGCAACACAGAGCGCAGAAGTACCCCTTTTTGCAAAAAAAAATATATGTTTGAAGGTGTGTCACTTTTGCTATCGTTAATGTATTTCTACTTTTTACTTCTATTTCTAATCTCTAATAGTATATATGGAAATAGCATATCAACATGGACCCATTTATTTACAGTTACAATCTTATTTAATCTAAAATATACCCCTAATTTCCGAAAAAATAATTTGTTCTCAATAAATGAGTTTGGTTTTTTAATATGTCTTATTTAAGAAACCTTTAATGATTGTAAGTGCATTTTATAACTTTTCGATGGACACATACATTTTAATGCAATTTTCCAAATGTACAAATCTATTCAAATATTTGTGTGGCTATATATTATATGCATGCGATTTTATTGCATTTTGATGCAATATTCAAAATGAAAACAAAAATTTAAAAAATTGTGTGAATATCTCTGGCTTAATATTGTAAGTAACTAAAATTACCTACTTTCATTCTAGTAATACCCAAAAAAAAAGTTTTCCGAAATGGGTATACGTGATGTGATTTTATTGCATTATTGCTGAAAATATGGATTTTATGGTCATTCGACTGACTCACGAAAAAAAGTGTCGACACCTCAAAATGAACCTTGGTATCCCAGCAAAATCTCAGTAATAGGTTCTAATTTCTAGTATCTAAATAATAAGCAGTAGTAATAGGGTCAACTGTATATAATTCGGCATCAACACTACACTCATAATATTTTTTCCGTAAAGACTACTGAATATATACATTAAATTAACTGAAAATCAGTTAAAAACAGGACTACTTACTTTTCGTTTAAAACAATTGTATTTTTTAGTTTATTTTCAACTGTTGAAAAATTAATTGACAAAATCCATAAAAACAATAGATTGTGTTCGTTTATTTCAATACTCAATATAATAAAACAAATTTTTGTTCTAAATAGAAAAATTTTACTGAATATTTGAACTTCTGCGGAAAGTCCGTTTTTTTTATTTAGCGAATAACAGACAGAAAGTTAAAAAATCTTTAGTAATTTAACTGTTTATTCTATTGAAACAACTTTACCGATTAAACTTTTAAATAACTGCTGATTTTTTATGGAAAACTTCTTGCGACTGTTGTTATTTTTGTTCGACGAAGTCGTTTTTGTAAGTAGTTTTACATATTTGCTGCATTATAAAAACGCACAAATTTGTACACTAGCTTACTCGCTGCATTACAAAAAAAAAAATTAAAAGTAAGAGGTTACCAATATAATTTGTTATTATTACACTCAATGAACTTCTGCTGTTGTTTGGGTTGTAATATAGTTTCTTTATGTTTAATGTCATCAGTCATATGTAGAACAAATTAAATTACATTCATTCATTCGTTCATTACATTAATTTTTTGCGGTAGTTTTTTGTTATTTAAAAAAATAAAAAAAATAAATGTTTGATTACTTTTTACTAACAAGTGGTTATGTTTTACTACAAGTGTGGTTAATTTTTTAAACATTAAAAAACAAATGACAATGTTAGTTAAACTTACTGAAATGTAAGTCTTAATTTCCTTAAGTTAAATATCATTTGTCTTTAACTACATTTGCGGTGATTTTTACCTAAATAGTGAATGCTTTTTTAATAATAAGGCTTACCCTTATACTTATCAGTAATGAAAATATAAGTAGTTGACAAAAGGACATTATATATGTAATAAAATAATTAGTCGCGCGTAAGCTTGACTGCTTATAAAAACGAATTTGCCAAATAAAAATTACTCGTGCTGACGCCAAATTATAATGTGTTAAGATATTTATTTTCATTATGTTTATAACCACTTTCGTGGTAATGAAAGATTTTGCTGGGATGTTTTATGATGATTCCCAAAATATTTCGTGTCTAACATTGAGATCCCATGAGCTGGACGGCTTTAAAAAATATATATTTTTTTTTGTTTTTCAAAGGTTTGTGTACTTTAATTAAAGACAACATATAAATTATTAACATCATATGAGAGAATGCGCGTCCAACGGTATATAAAACATGTCAATATGTTCAGACCTATCCCTTTATTTGGGGATATTCTGTAAAAAAAATTGATTTTTGTAGGCTCGGAGATTTTTTTTCGTTAATTAAAAAAATGTACGCAATTTTTATTTTGTATATGTAACGAACTTAAATTGTTGCATTTTAAAACAAAAAAAATTGTAAGATTTTAAATTTGCAAAAAATTATGCTGTCAAAAAATCTCGTTGTGGAATTTTCTTCTTAAAGCCGAATTTTTATCCTTTACCTAGCAAATCAGTAGGCTTGTACACAGAATTGATTTGCTTCTACACCTAAATGATACACTTAACTAAAGAAAAATTTTAAAACCGAAATTTAAGTGATTAGAACACAATTTTCACACCCTATTGAATTTTCGCTGACACGCAAACTAGTGCGAATGTCGCAAAAGCTGAAACACGTTTTTACTTAAATCGACTAAAAATAAAAAAAATGTCAAATTGACATTTATGCCACAAAAAGCTCCGTAGAAAAAACTTAAAAAGCCTTTTTTAAATTTAAAAGGGACGCGCCTTAAAAAAACCATGTTGCTTATATTGTACACTTTATTCTTAGTTAAAGTACAAAATTCTTTGTAAACTAAAAAAAAATATATATCTTTTTTGAAAACGGTCCAGCTTACAGGATCCTAATGCTAGACACAAACTATTCCTTCACCATAACACAAATCAAGTTTTACAAAAAACACATATGGTCATTAGGGTGATAACTTTTTTTGGACAACATTCTCCCCAGGGGTTTTCTAATGGCAAATATTGTATTAATGATAAAAAAATCTATTTCAGTTAAATTTGGTAAAAAAACCTTACGCACCACAGCGATTTCTAAAATGCCTTTAATATATTTTTTTAAAATTTTTTTTAATAACAATTTTTTTAAAATAAAATAAAATAAAATAAAATAGCGGAAATTAAAAGCAAATTTGGAAGAAAACTATTGCATTGAATCGAAAACGGACTTTACTATTGAAATCAGCATGCCTTAATTATATAGATGTGATGGTCAGACGTTGAGGCATCAAAAAGTGGCTTTGTTTGATTAAAAACTTTAACGCGTTTGGTGCTTAACCTTTTTTAACGATAGCGAAAAACTAAAAACGCAGTTCTTAATATTTGTCCATGCCCCACATGATTTTGTCTGGGGAGATTTGATATTTGCAAAAAATGCAAAAAGTTATTACCCTAAAGGTCATACCCAGTAAAATAGTAAAATCCAAATAACTGGTTGCAGAACAGCTTATACTGTATTATAACAGGTTCTAATTTCTGTTCTGCAACATGTTCTTTTTATATGCAGTTTGTCATATTTGCAATACGTTCTTTACCTCCAAACAAGAACAGATTGCTTTAGAACCGGTTCTAGAACCAGCTATAAAACTGGTTCTTCCATTCGACTCTCAGGAACCTGTTCTAGAACCGGTTCCATTTAACCCGTGGTAAAAGAAGTTGTTCTAGAACAGGTTCAAAGTTAATCTGTTGTAAAAAATTTCGCTGGGTACTTATAATAATAAAAATAATTTTTTTTTTATTTTTTATTACTAAAAAGAATAAAAAAAAAAAGGTTTTTACTAATAAAACCGTGTGCCGCAGTCAATTTCAATAATTTTTTTATTGCATGTTAATAAAATAAATGTAGTTTCACATGCATACAATATGGATCCACAAATTTTGACACAAATTTTTTAATATATTTGTGCATTGTGTAAATTTTAAAAATTGAAACAAAATTATAAAATGTACCTACAATGATTAAAGATCTCTAACATAAGATATATTAAAAATCCAAATTCTTTTATTGGCAAAGACTTACCTGTACCAGTAATATTACAGGTACTTTTTGGAAAAATAGGGGGATTTTTGACGTTAAATAATATTGCAACGGTAAAAGATATATTTCCTATATTTACTTATACACTATTCGAGATTACAAATTGAAAAAAAAGTACAACTACATCAACGAAAACAAAAGTGACATGCCTTCAAACATGTTCTTTGCAAAAAGGCGGTACTATGGCGCTCTGTGATGGATCCTGTGTTTTGCCGACATGACCTTCAGGACATTTTTATGGAATCCGTGATCCTTCTGTGTAATCTCCCACACATTTTATTAAGATCGCACCAAATAAGACGTAAATAATTTTTGTGAGCTAGATTGCTATTTTTACCCCACTATGCAACGGATGTTTTTTAAAGTTCTACATTAATAAATTTTTCCGACCTTAAATGGGGCGAAAATTAAAGCATACATTGAGAAAATTATCGGAATAATTGCATGCATATTGCAATAGATTTCTTAAGTATCGCTAAAATTTGTACATTAAAACTTTTCATTAAATTATTTGGGTTTTTAATAAAATTTTGTAGAAAACTTAATACAGTTTATTAAAACCTAATGAAAAAGTTTTATAAAATTCATTTTCATGCAGCTAAGAAAATGTTCATTCACTTTGTGAAATGAAAAACTAATGAACATGTTATATTTCTAATTATTACAGACTTTTTAGAATCAAAGTTATTGGCACAATGTTGTAAAATTTTTACTCATATAACATAAATTGCACAATTTTGACTAATCGAAATTGTAAAAAAATTATTAAATATTTATAAAACTGTAGTTTTTTAGAGGGTGTTATAAAACGAAGATATATATAATTAATTTTCATGTAGAAAAAGTAAATCTTTAAAGAGTATAAAAAAAACCTAATTTAAAGAATTACTTTTCATGAATTGAAGGTACTATTGAAATAACTTGGTAAGCCACATTTGATTTTTAGTTTGTTTTTGCCTTTTAAATGTTAAAAATACGCAAACAGTATGGACTTTTCCGTACGGTTATACTCTACGCACTTGCAGTAAATATTTAAGTAAGATATTAATCAATGGGTGTCTAGAAATCAGCGAAAATCCATAAAACAATATCAAGTGTCTACAATTGAAAAAACAGAACTAAGAGCTAATGCACTTCCTTATTTAACATTGCGATCAGCTAAATCGCTTTTGCAAAGCTTAACTTAATAAAATGTATAAACTTAAAAAAAAAATTAAAGTGTTTTTTTACTCACAAGAGGAGTCTGCAGAAGGGATCTCTCCGATCTTAATCAAATTTAGATATGTGATAAAGAATAAAAAAATAAAGATATATATTTTTTTAGCGGCCCAGTCTTACGTATAAGTGTTAATAGGTGGGGACAAAGTTAACATATTTTTGTATGGAAACATGTCTGAAACTTATGAAATTCAGATTTTTTTGAATACACCTTTAATGTATTCGAGAAAGCAAACATTTTTATGTCAATATTGCCTGTAGAGTTAGAGTTGTCATTTATTTAAATATTTAAAATACAGGTTAAAAGCTCTTTTAATAAAGTCACATAAATAGCGAACAATTACGAATGTCGGAAAAAGCTCAGATTAGATTTTAAATTTTAATAGGCATTAATATACATTTTAAGCTTAATCCAACCATAATTCTTTTACAAAACGAGAGTTTAAATATAACTTTAATCAAATTTTTTGAATAAAAAAATATTTGAAAGTTGTCATATGTCTTTCTTATACTAGTTAATGAGCCTTCAATTGCTCTTTCGTTTGGTACCAAAGATATTACGAAAAATGTAATATATCTGAAAAAATTCGAAATAAGCTGAAAAACGAAGAATGGAGTAATTTTTGAATCCACTTCTTAAACCCAAATCATGAGATTGGGTCGCTAAAAAAATACATGTCCCTAGTTTTTTTATCAATTATCCAAATTTCATTAAGATTGGAAAGAACGCATGGGGAGACTCCACTTGTCAGTGTAGAAACAGTATAAGAAGATCAATGCAGTTGTAATATATAGTCTATTTTATTTTCATACCGTTTTTTCGTATTCTATGATTTTTTGTTACAAATTTTCTTACCAGTATCTATATGTTTTAAATAAATAACTTATGATCAATGTTGCCAAGTACTTTTTTACAAATCACCCTAATTGTTCGAAAACCCCTTAGACTTACTATACTACCAAAAAAAATTTACCAACAATTATTTTTCTAATATCTGTTGAATTTTTTGAATGACAATGTTAAACTACACAAATTTCTTTATGGTTTTACTGTTTTTATTGTCAAAATTTGAATTTTATTTTAACAGCGCAGTGTGAAAAGTGACTTTAGTTTTACAAACATTCTAAAATAAAGTCAAAAATATAACAAACATTTGAAAAAAATAATAATCAAATAGTATATTTTATCTTATAAAGACAAAATTATCTCTTTTAATCAGATTTTTACCCAGCAAAATTCCGCCTAACAAATTGTTACCCCCTATAATTCCACCGACTAAAAAATTACCCTAAATCTAGGGGGAAAACCCATAACTTTGCTACACTGCATATAACATAAAAGTGGTATTTGATGGTCCTCTCTTAATGTACTAGCAAATGTACAATGTAATCCTTATGAACCAATCTGTTCGAATCTTAAATTTTCATTCAAATATATTATTTTGTAATTGTTATTAAATTATGTATACGTAAAAACTACAACATATTGTATTGCAGAAGGAATTAATCCCTCAAGTACCATGTTTTTGGTCTTGTTTTTTAAATTCTTTAAGTGGCATTTGGTAACAAAAACCGAAAGATTATTAGATCAACCTCCATATTGGAAAGGCCATTTTTAATTTTAAAAATCTGATGCTAGTTTCGAACTCAGAAACATAAAAAAAAATTAAAAGCTCTGTACGTCAAGCACAATTTGGGACATTTCATTTATATTTTTTGCCCAATAATTATAAAACTCTCCGTGCACTTTAATATGTACAATAACATTTTCACCTTGCTCATTGGTTATACACATTTACATTGGTCAAAAAAAAAAAAAAACTATAACAATTATGTTCTCCTTTAGCGTTACGGATATTTTTTATCAGTAAAGTATTATAATTAGCAATATGCCAAAAAAAAAAACAACTTTTTCCTTTTCAAGCTATTAATGCCGAATGATTTTATTTGTTTCGGGGGTAAAGTTAGGTACCCTACTTGATTATTAGAATGCCCCTCACTTGTCCTAAAACGGATATTTAGGGCGACCCTTAAAACTTGAATTTTTTGACTTTTTATGAATTTAACGCATTATTTATGTTAATAGCTACAAAATCAATGTTTTTATGTGTTGAATAGTTAGTTTGGGTAGTAATCTTCCATTTTTGGTTTTTGTTGGAATAATACACTGAAAAAAACAAAGTGGCAACAACAAAACTTGGAAGTAAGAAAATACTACTTCTAACATTTAGCGCGGCACAAATTGGGCTGAATATTATGGCTTGCCATGCAACACAGTTGTTAACGACATTAAAATCTAAAATTCTGCCGTGGTGCTTGGCGATCGCATTTTTCGTTTACAAGAAAATTAGGAAAATGTAAAAAAAAGGCGAAAAAAATGAAAAAATGGGGTTTTTTGACCTTCATTCACTTATAACTTTTGAAGTAGGAATGTTATCTTCAAGCACCACGGCAGCATTTTAGATATTTTAGTCATCAACAACTATGTTGTCTCCTAAGGCATAATATTCAGCCGAATTTGTGCCGTATTACAAACAGTACAGCCTATTTTAGACAAATTTTATTAATTGATTAAAAAACAGGGTGAATTTTAAAAAAAACGTAAATTTATGCTACTGAAATTAGTTATACATTAGTTATTAAGAACATAGACACTGTTTTCACTTTGGGAAACAAAATTCCTTTCCATGTGATAAGTAAATATACTTATATTTCATTTACTATTGCGATAAAGCGGCAGTAGGTATTTTAGCCGTCACCTTTGCGTGCTTATGAATTACACAGCCTCACAAAAATATAAAAAGGTTCTGACCCAGAAACCAGACCCACCAATCCTTATGTATTATGACCTCCTGAATGCGATGCCGCCATAAGAATTGAATTCTATCGTTGGGTTTTCATGTAATTTACAAGCAAAGTCCGCAAAGTGAACTTACCTAATTTGTAAATTTGACCATGTTAAAAAGTGTTTGTTTAAATCCATGTTACTTTTAAAATTTTTGACAGATTTTATTAAAACACCTCTTATTTTTTTCGTAATAAACCAGACTTGATCTTATATAAAGAAATAAAATTTTAAAAAATTTTAACTAACAATAAGTCAAATTTACAAAGAAACCGGGTAGGTGCACATTGTGGACTGTCCTTGTAAATTACAGAAAAACCCAACAATACAATTCTAGTAAAATAACTAAAATTTTTTTCGCAAAACTAAAAATGTAAACTTTAATGATCAATTTAATAAAATTTACATACATATTTTAATATAATTTTGGTACTATCTCATTATCTTATAGATATTTTCTTTCTCATTCGGCTATTTTTCATCCGATTTTCAAGTTTTTTTTGGAAAGGTATTCAATTACCTTTCTAATTGTTGAATTTTGTTAGTACAAATTATTGCCGCTAGATGGCGTAAAATTCATTTCTTTTAAAAAAATGCATCAAAACACCCTGTATTTGCAAATATTTTGAGTTCATATGTTCTGCAAAAGTACTCGCCATATGATTTTGTACAGAGTTGACAAACAACATTTGGTCGAATTCTGGAAATTTAACGGTCAAAATTTTGATTTTCTTCAAGAACCTAAAAATAACGGTGATTTTGTAAATAACGGAATTATAAAAAAGTCGCGGAACAAAAGTTGCTTCTGATACCCTCAAGAACCATTTTCAACAATAAAAAAGTTCTTTTTCGCAAAAAGTCGATTTTGGCATATTGCTAATTATAATGCATTTAATATCGCTAATTTTTACTGTTGCTCCAAAATTACAATTATTAAAAATTTGTAATTTATTGTTATATTCTTTTAGTATGTGCAAAAGATGTGAATTAAATTTTTGGTAAAAAATAAAAACAAACAAATGCAAGCCTGATTCAGTTCGACAATCAAATTGTTTGTCAAATTCTTGGTTCGCTTGTGTCTGCAACCAAATCCGGTAGTTGAAATATATTTTTGTGGCGAAAATAATTTAGTTAGTACAACACTGTTTTTATTGTAGATTATATCATTACTAAAAATGTAACCACAAAATAGTGAATCCGCAGAATAAAGAAAAACATGAATAGGTAATACAAAAAATAAATCGTACCGAAAAAATCAACTCTAACAATAACAGCCGCCTATTTGCAGGCGATTTTTCGCGTTTCGCTGACTAGCCATTTCTGATATCTGATATCTTGAGCGAAGCGAAAACATAAGTACTAAACTCGAAAAATCGCATAATTCAAAGTAGAAATGACTACGTGAGTGAATTTCGACTCACACTTACCCACGTTCACTAGAGAAAAATTCCACTCTTGTTACAAATTCACAAGACTTTTTACAAATTCAGATGTTTTGTTAAAATTCTACTCCAGCGCACTCACTCACAAAGAATTTTTTACTACACACATTCACGCGCGATTTTCATGAATCGAGCGAAGTTCTGATCACGTGCCCATCTCTTATTAAAAGTTTAATGCAATACACAACTGCAAACAGCTTATACTATTCTTAGTTTTATACAATGGGTACAAAGCTGTTAATACCCCGTAACTTTTTTTAGAATTGGTTACCTTTGAATATATTCCAGAACAGCTTCATTTAACACCGGTTCCAAAGTTACCTGTTCTTGTTTGGAGGTAAAGAACGTGTTGTAAATAGACAAACTCCATACACAAACAATCGGTTGTAGAACAGAAATTAAAAGCTATTGTAATACAGTATAAGTTGTTCTGCAACCTGTGTTTGGATTTTTTGGGTACAACTCTGGAACAGCAAGAGCAAATTTAAATATTTTTTACAAAACTATTTAGAGTTTATGCATTTTTTTATATTGCGTTGTTTAGAAAATGTATTCAAAAATAACAAAAAAGTAAACATATGGTACACAAATGTACAAAAGCATTGCCGGAACTTATGATTTATTCACATATAAATAAAATTTGGACATTTGTCTTAAAAAATGTTGACTTAGAAGCTATGAAAATTTGGGTTATTTGCCAAATAATAAATAAAATTCAGAACACGTGCAAAATCCACTTTAAAGTTCCAAAAAATCTAAAACAATTTCAAAATACTTTACCCTATAAGCATGCAAAAAATAAAATTTTGGGACACACTACTATCTACAGCAATTTTGTTTTACATCGGTATGTAAATAGTTTTGATCAATACAGGTAGTTACAAAAAAGTTTTAAAATTGGTGAAAGTTGATTCAAAATAATTTAAAAAAAAAAATCGGAAAAGGAAATATTTAAAAAAAATTTATTTCATAATCTAAAATGCAAATTTCTTGTTAACCAGGTCATACTATTCAGAGTATAAAATTTGTATTAGCTAACTTAAGTAGTTGAATAAATAAGTAAATGTTATGAATGTTTGAACAAATTACATTTAACATATTCAGCACAAGCAACTTAACATTTTACAAATGTTAACAGGACTACAAAACTACAAAAGAGTATAACAACAGGCAAAATGTCTGCAAACAAACATTGAAGCATATAGAAAAATACACCCAAATTACACTATGTAAAGGAGAAATAAAAACCGAAGATATTTGATTAGAAATGAGAATAAAATGTCATAGAGCAACAAATAATACACAACGAAAACTTTTTAAATATTTCAGTAAGAGTTTCAACGTAACATCGTACGGATTTTGGAGATTATTTTCTTTTTTTAATTTAAATAATATATTTTACTTTAAAAAATTTAAATTTTATTTATATTTTTTTTTTGTAAATATTTATATGCAATTTATACCTGGACAGTTGATATTTATTTATTATGGCCTGATAACTTAGTGTCCAGTTAAAATTTAATAAACAGTTTAATTGAAAATGTGTATGGGAAACAACAATAAATGTGTCAGTTAAAGTCCCAGTCCAAGTGTAGGTAGCGTTACATTGTGAAAATTAGGCTAAATGTAGTTTCTCAAATATTTTTTTTTTTTTACAAATTAAAAATATTTCATTATTTCAAACTCAAAATTTTAGTAGGTGATATAGCATATTTATATAAACGGAACTTAATCAATGTATGAAACAGTACAAACCCCTCTGGATAGAGATTTCATAAATATCTGTCAAATTGGCAATGATATACGCACGATTTTGGTTAAATGATTCCCAACATAATTCTTTTCTGAAAACAAAAAAAATAAAAAAAAAATTAGCAATCATTCTCCTCAGCAAAACTTTATGTTTTGAACAAAGTTGAAATTAAACCGAAGTAGTTTATGAGAAATTTAAAATTTTGATAATCCTGTTGTGTTCTAAATTTGTACCCTGTAACTTTAATGCTTAGTTCTTCAACTGCTTCGCAGTTGCATTTCTTGATTTATAGTCAATTCACACATTAATAATATGTTTTGCATTATTTACGGATAGACTGGCAACATTTTGTAAATGCCAAGAAAAAAAATTGCCAGCCCAGGTGAAATAATAATATATGGTAATATATGAACATGCATGATTCCATGTATGAGCATTAGAGTGTCCCTTAGAGTGTTCCATAAGTTTAAATGTTGGAAATGTTAATTCGGAACCCTCTAATTTTTTATATTTGACTATAATATAACTCATGTGTAATTATAGGCCCCTACGACAACGCCTACCCTAAGCGACTAAGCGTTTATAGGGGGAAATATTACTTTTTTTTCAGTTTTTGCAAATTTACTTCAATATTGTAATAGTTTTTATTCTAAATGATAAATTATTCGACATAATGATAATATTACGTATTCAAAAAGGTATAAAAATCAAATATCGGTTAATAACTAGCCCAGTAATAAATACTGCCCCAGACCACTAATGTGTCAATTATTACTTGACCGAAAAATTAGAGCACACATCTAAAAATTTTTGAAATTGATTACTACAATAGAAGTTTTTTATTTAAAAGACTCAAAATTGTGAGATATTGATGAGTTTCGATTTACTTTTGAAAGCTCTGAAGTGGATGTTGTATGCGTATCTGAAACATGGCTAGATGAAAAAAACACCTGACAATCTTATTTCACTCACGGGATTCAATACTTTCCGAGCTGATAGATAGACTCGAGCTGGTGGCGTTGCCATCTTTGTGAGAAATAATATTCCCTGTAAGTTTTATTGTAACTCTGGTGATAAGGATGAAGCTGATGATAAAGATGATGAGGAAATAGAGAATGAAAGGAAAAAGGTTAAAATTGTTAATAAGAGGAAAAAGGTTGATAAGAAGAAAGAGATAAGAAGAGAAATTAAAAAAGATACGAGAAGAAGAACTGCACACTTATCGTGATTTCAATAACTTAAATATGCAACTTTTAATTAACTAGTTTTTAAGTATTGACTGGAATGAGATTTACAACATTCCCTCCGTTGATTCACAATTGTCGCTCATTGAATCTAATATACTACATCTGTATGACTTATTTGTTCTAATAAAAAGAAAACGTGTTTCGAACAACTCCAAACATTGGTTCAATCAATCAATTAGTCGTCTAATTAAGCAAAGAGATATTGCATACACAAGGTGGAAACGTTTTAAAACCACGGAGTTGCACGATGAGTATCGTCGACTGAGAAGAGATACCACTAGTCTAATTAGAATAACAAAATCTGAATTTTATTCTCAACGTTTTTCCAGTGCGCTAAAATCCAAAAAAACATGGCAAACTATAAAAGAAATCGGTATAGGAAGAGTAGAAAATAACAGGAATTTCTCGGCTGACGTAAACGAAATTAGTAACACTTTTATGAACATACCAATTTTTGATTCTAACCCTGAATACTACAATTTCACAAATTCCTCAGCAATAAATTTACAAACCAATAATTCAATCCTCAATTTGACTGAAAATAGTTTATTTGTCAACAACCGTGACTCAAATTCACACACTGATTTAGGTGATTTATTTGAATTTGAATGTGTAAATCTATTTGATATCGTTTTGAGCTGTTCAAGAATCAAGTCAAATGCTGTTGGATTTGATAATATGCACCCAAAATTTATAAAAATACTTTTGCCATTTCTTCTACCTTATATAACATATCTTTTCAACAACATAATCATAAAAAGTTCTTACCCACTTAAATGGAAATATGCAAAGAATATACCCATTCCTAAATCAAACAAGGAATTTAGGCCAATTGCAGTCCTTCCATTTCTCTCTAAAGTCTTTGAAAAGTTGTTACATACCCAAATAAGCGATTTTATCAAAAAAAAATAACTTACTTACTGAAAGACAATCAGGTTTTCGTCCTAAGCATAGCTGTGTCACAACTCTATTGAGTGTTTCTGAAGAAATAAGGCAACAAATTGATATTGGAAAAGTGGTTGTTTTGGTACTCCTTGATCACTCGAAAGTATTTGACACGGTAGATCACTTTATATTATGTGAAAAACTGAAACATATGTTTAATTTCAGTAACACCTCAGCTAAACTTATGTCTTCATACCTATCTGATCGTTCACAATCAGTATTCCTACATAACCGTATGTCTGCAACAGTCTCTGTATCAAGAGGTGTGCCTTAGGGCTCGATTTTGGGGCCCCTCTTATTTTTCATATATGCTAATGATCTACCAGCTAAACTTAAATATTGTAATATACATATGTATGCTGACGACGTCCAGGTATATCTCAGTAGCACAATTAAAATGCTGAATACATCAATTTCAAAGCTTAATTATGATTTAAGCAACATACATAAATGGGCATCTGCAAATGGGCTTTGTCTCAACCCGCAAAAATCTAAATGCATCGTTATTCATAAACGATTACAGAATCTTAATCGTGTTTTTGACGTGAAACTTAATAACAAGCAAATTGAAGTCGTAACCTCTGTCAAAAACCTTGGAATTATATTCAATGTTATCCTCTCCTGGACGAATCACGTCAACAATGTTGTGGGAAGAACATATGGAATGGTATTGTTTAAAATATTGTTTTTTCTTTCAATGAAATAAATAAATCAATCAGTATGGAAGATTTTTTTTTTTTTTTTGATGTCGTTAACTTGTCTTAAGGTGATGTCAAAAATGGAAAAAAAATTTTGTGGTGCTTTTCAAATCTCTAATTTAAAAAAACAGAAGCATATTATTTGTTTTTTTTTTTGCATATTTAAATGCCGATGTTAGTTGCATGAAATTACTTGCCCTACAGATTGCAAATGTGTTAATATTTTGAAAATCTGATTAATAAAAAAGTGCACTACTTTGGTTCAACATCCAAACTAAAGCTCAATATGATTCCAAGTTTCATTGCAATTGGACCACTAAGAATAAAATGGCAGTATTATGTTTAACAATTTTGTAATGTATCCCACTCAAAGGAAAGCTTCATCGTATCTATGATATCTTTCATAGATTTTCATCCAATGTAACGTTTCGTAGTATTTATGAAACATTTCATAAAAAAAAAATTCATTATATTCATGAAATGCTTTACTATATATGAGAAATTCCATTTAATATCACCGTGAAATTAATCGATGTTTTCCGATTTTGATAAAATTTTGTGAGTGTGTACGGTAGTGAACGCAAGTATTAAAAAACTGTATGCCACAGGTGAAGAGTAATCAATAGCAGCAAGAAAAAAAAAGAACACACATTTTCAAGTGTACATACTTCAACATTTGTTCTGATATCTCACTAAGTAAGGAGCTTTCCACTCTGAAATATTCAGGGTGTTTAGAACACATGTGTAGATATTTGCATAAAAACTTTAAAAATTTAAAAAAATGGATTTTTTTACAAAAATTGATTTAAATTTTTTTTTTTTTCAAAAATTTTTGTTATTAAAAAATGTGTAAAATTTTTTTTTATTATATTATTTATTATATTTATTATATATTATATACCCAAAAACTTAGCCGTTCTTATGCAGAAATAAATTTGTCGATATTTTTTACACATCAAAAGTTATGAACTTTTAAGCGAAGTAGTAACTACCCCACAATTTGAAGCCATAGGATTGCCAGAGTTTCCCAAAAAAAAAAAAAATAATAAAATTTTTTTTTAATGCTTGCGTTCAATACCGCACATACTAACAAAACTTTATCAAAATCGGAAGACATCGATTAATTTCACGGTGATATTAAATGGAAATGCTCATATATGAAAGTCAAATTATGAAGTGAGCAAGATTATTCAAGTTCCAGATCATTTGTGTTTTTGTTTAACAAAAAACCATGCAATGTTTTTTTATTACTTAAAGATGTCTTATTCCGGTAATTTAATGCAGACTTTATCTACTGACAGGTGCTTACAAGTTTCATTTCCCGTCAGCGAAAATTTTCAGAGATTTTCGGTGATTTGATCTTGAATTTGAATAAGTTTGCTCACATCATAATTTATGATAAAAGATCGAAAAATAAACTTTTGGTTTTCATTTGTTAAAATTTTAAAGTAAAATATTTGAAAAGTGCAGAGTACGGCAAAACTGACTTACGGCCCTAAGCTATAGTCAGAAAGTGTTATGGTTTATTTAATAAACAATTCTTCCAATTTTATTTTTTACTTCTCATCGGATAAATAAAACAATATGGGAAAAGCGTTGAACTTTTTCCTTTAAAAATTATAATTTGGGTAAATCTTCTGCCCCTTCTACATTCGTCCTCCAAAGATTTTTGGTGACGCGAAGTGAAACATGTAAGGTCCTGTCAGTAGATAAATTCTGTATTAAATTAGCAGATCAAGGCATTTTTAATTAACAAATAAACATTGCAAGGTTTTTTTGTTTAACAAAAAAAAAAGTCATCTTGAACTTGAATAATCTTGCTCACATCACAATTTATGATAAAAGAATGAAAAATAATGGTTTTAATTATTTAAAATTATAAGTAAAACGTATATGAGTGTTATTTTGTATTAGTAGGGATTGCATTACTTTTGTGTAGAATATAATTCAAAGAGACCATGCTATGGCCATTATACTTCTTGTTGTTTATGAAATGTTTTATAAATATTGAACAAATTGCAAAACTAGACGAAAATTGAGGAAATTTATTGCTGGTTTTCTCTCGGTTCAGACGAACCGCGTGTTACGTCACAATTTCTTCTGTAAGGGCCTAGTTGTTCGCTTTAGTGTTAAATTAGTTTGTCTCCACTTACATGATATATGAACCAGCCAATGTTTTGCCACCATTTAAATAGTTACGCGGTTGGTAATTTATTTGAAATTTCCACTCTTTAGTATAGCTAAATCACTGTTTACAGAAGTTTTGCGTGTCGCATATTCCTCTATGATATATTTGCCCCCCTGGGTCAATCGGACCTTCATACAGAAATTACAATTTTTCAAGTTTGTGAGATTTTTTTCGAATTGTAATAAATATTCAGAGAAAAAACGCAATTTCAGATATTCCCAAATTTTACAATTTTCGATCAATATTTTATTATTACGTACACTCATAATAATCCATGCATAAAAATACGAAACTATTGTCAAAACTACAAAAACTTTCGTAAAATGTACAAATTATCGTTTATTTTACAAAAAATTTGGTTATTTTGACATTTGTTCGTAATTTTACGCATGGATTATTATCAGTGTACATTACAACGAAAATTAAGTTAAATTCGGTCTAGCCGTTCTTAAGTGATGTACTTACCAACGAACATCATTTGATTTTTATTTATATAGATAGATTATGAAAACCCATAAGATTTTACTTCGTAGAGGCCAATTTAATTTATATATTAAATAGTTTGTGTTGTTCAAGATCAGTAGCTTTTTAAAAACATACAAATATGTAAGTATTATCTGTTTACGAGAATATAGATGAAATTAAGATCAGTAGCTTTAAAAAAAAACACTATCAAATTTAAGTATTATCTATTTACGACAAAATATTAAAAATTATTCTTGAAGGAGAATTAAATAAAAAACTTAATGAATAAGTTTCCATGTTTTGGAAAAAAACTAAATGTAGCACCAAAAACCGTAACTTTCATAATACAATCATTTCTTTTTGTCCAACATCTATTATCGAATTATTTGCCCCTTAAATCGATTTATTTTGTTTTTACTTCATCTGAAGAAAAAATCCGCGAAAAATAAAAAAAGTCAAATGCTTGAATCCAGTAGTTTCAGGTTTAAATTGTTGTCAACATATTTTAGTCTTTTTAAATACATACATATACATAATATAAAGTATACGCTGTGGGGGGCAAAAACAATGAAAGTGTGATTTGTCTTTTAAAAAGACGAGAGTGTTTATTACTAGCTTTCTTTGTATGACATATTCAAATAATATAGAAGTCAGAAAGTTTGCCATTTGGTAGTTTCTTATTAGTTCTATCACCAACAAATATGTAACGAATTTGATGATGAGTATTATTCCAAAAAACTTTTTTTTAATATGTCAAAAATATTTGGTCTTTATTCAGTAATCTGCATAATCGGAATGCTTAATATATTTTTCAAGATTCTACTACGCCGAATATGCCAAATAAGGGCATATTTGTTAGAGTCTGCCGAAGACTTCGGCTAAAAAAACGATATTGGTCGGTTTTTTTGGTATTTGTATTCAATGTTAACAAACTTGGAACATAGTTTTGTCACATTTTAATTTGATTCTGAGTAAAAAATTAAAAAAGAACCAAGTTCGGTTGTAAAGTTAAATAATCGTACTGATTTGGCCTATTGTGCGGCTGGTGATTGTTGAATTCATTGCTTAACTATGGACTTTTCTTCAAATTTTGCTCTCAAAATATCATCTAATAAGCTCAATAAACATTTTTAATTTGTCAAATTTTTTCCATAATGCATAGTGGAATATGGAGTCTAAATGAATCTAAAAAAAAGCATTTTATGACAGATGTCTTCTGACAGAAGTCTTCTGTCGGACACAAGGGTATTGAATAGGTTAAATTTTAATTTAATAGGCAACATAAAAAAACTCAAATTTTTTAAAAAAGCTTATTACATTTATACCATGGGTAATATGTGTTTTGTAAGGTGTTAGCAGAGTAGGCATGCCCTTGTTAAAATAATAGTGTTTGTAATAGAAAAGTAAGCAGTTACCGACCTTAATTTCTTATTCCCGAACTTATTACAGGGTAACAATAGAAAGTTTTGATACGTACTTACAAAAAACGAGCTCGTCGAACACAAATAATGAGTTTTGACTCCGAATTATATGGAGCAGCTTATATTACTAAACTCACAGAAATAATGATATAAAAATAGCAAACAAAAAAAGCTACTAAAAATTAGTTAAAAATGAGCTTGCAGAAAAATCTGCTAAAGTTAGCATACTCCAATATTTGTCCAACTTTTTTGGTTGATGTATAATGGCGTTAATATCTGTACTTTTGCCAAAGAAGAGAATTCTCTCAGTATATCATCACACAGAACAGTTTGGCCAACATATATGTTTTATAGCTTCTTTGGCATCACAAGGCAATATAGACAAGTTTCGATATTGCACTGAGAGAATTATCTGCGTGATATTAAATAATGTTTGCAGTAATTCGTCTATTGCAATTTTTCATTAAGGTAATGCTGGTTTTCATAAAGTTGTAGGAAGAAATATAATTTTATTTGTGTAGATTTCTTACACTCAATGAAAAGATTTCGTTTGAAAAATTGGTTTCAATACTTCTTTTCATTAATTTTAAGAAAATTTTAGTTTATTTTGTGAAGCAAAGCTTCATTGATTTACTGAAAAATATCTTGTTTTTTTCCAAACAAAATTCTCTCTGTGTAGAAAAAGAATAAAGTTCCAAAGAAAACTAAAAGAAAAACTCTTTCCGATTTTGCCGAAAGCTTAAAAAAAGAAGTTAGTAGAAAAATTATTAAAACGTCAAGTATGCTATTTCGCACCAAAGTTTTTGCTGAAATTGTGTTTTCAGCTAAAATTTTAGTTATACTTATTCTGCATTTAACAGTTTTGAACTAATGTTTTATTAATATTTTACTACTGTTTTACGAATTTATTTTGCTAAACAAAAATTGTGCTTATATGCACATTAAGAGTGTGTTCGAAATCCAGATTGAAACATATACGCAGAATGAAGTAGATGTCGCGGCATATCAAGATGTAGTAGAGACGAGGAAAATGATACTAAATAGTAAAACTATGGAAGATTTGTTTTATATTTATATTTATCATGGAAAATGACGCCAAAAGTGCGTATTCATATAAATTGCTGATCTAATCAAATATTGTGTTGCCAGGAAATTGATTATTAATTAAATTAAAGGCAAAATAAAATATTTGAATTTAATAATAATAAAATGTGTACTTGTAAGCTAAATTTGTATAGTTGTAATTTGTGGAATGTCCGAAAATTGCAAACAAATATACCTTTACGTAGACAGACTAAAGCGAAAGAGAAGAACACACATCTTTTTGTATGTAATATCCCTCAAAAATTTTATTAATTTTTAGCAAGGATTTTTGAAATTTTTAATCAACTAAGTGTTAGCAAAACTTTATTTGAATTAACATTTTTTTTTGCAAAAAATCAACTGTTAAAAATCAGATTTTGCTGCCATTAGCATTTTTTTGCAGCACCCTCCTGACTAAAATTTTGCTGACTCAGCAAAATTTTTTGCTGGCTTTATTGCCTTTTTTTGAGTGTAGGCAGAAGCAAATAAAATTGTTTCAACATTTAACTTAAATTTGAATCTCAAATCGATTCCTATCGGCCCAACAAAAAGTTTTTATTAGTAAAATAAGTTTTGTTCTGCATTTTCTTACCGGACTCTTTAGTAAGACACTAATAATTTCTTTTAAAGCAAAAGTATGAAATCACATTGACAAAATTAGTCGTCATATAAACATAGTTGATATAATATAGTTGTATATGTATGCACGGACATTTATTCGTTTCCCCGCATAGTTTAGGGACATTTGCTTACTTTTTGGACTGTCCGCAAAGTTTTCGCGCCTTTTCATACATCTAGTGTATAAGATGAGGACAGTCGGTTCGATACACCGCATGTTTCGGGGACAATTTTGGCCGTGTCCCTAAAGTATATATATAAATATAACAAAAATTCTTCTGATAAAGTCTTCTGTTTAAAATATGAGTGAAATCAAAAACTTCTTTATATGATTTAAACATATTCTATTTATTAATATTGCAAAATTACGCATTGGATTATGTACATTTTTTCTGTTTAAGATATTTTGCAATAGATAAACCCAAGTGATTGCCCAATAAAATATATCAAATTTTAGTTTTTTTTTTTACGAAAGATATTCTGCAAAAAATTTAATTGATTGAGAAAAAGGCTAAGGTTTAAGCGATTTTTTAAGATATTGAAGATAAGATATTTTGGTAAAGAAAACTCATAATAATAAAAATTTTCGTATTGAAAGTTGATTTTTTATTTTAAAAAGAAGATTTTTTTTTATAAATAAAAATAGAAGTGATGAGGTATTTTTGTATGAAACATATACACCATCTGTGATAAATTATTTCAGACCAAATCTTATATACGATGTAAACAATTTACAATATTCTTATAATTGTGCATACTCGAGGCACTTACATATTGACCTCCGTCCTATACATTTCCATATGTGGCTTTATGTAGCGTAATATGGATATATGTGATGGTGGATATGATAATATATAATTTTATATTCTAGTATTGTAATTTTTAATATGGTCCCATAATTATATATTAACAGATATCCATTTATATTACAGTATATATGCCATATATTATTACATATATTATATATTAATTAGCATGGTGTCATATATAATTTTATAATGGTTATTTGTTTTGGGCTGATGAAAATTTTATCCATATTTCCAAATTTATAATGTTTTTTTTTTAACAAAAAGCAACAAAAATTTTGTGACTAGTTTTTAAAATCGTAATAATTGATATATTTTTTTTCTTTTTAATTTTACTATTTGTTCTATTATTACTTAAAAGTGTCTTAAACTTGTTATTTTGAAAGAAAAACATATTTACAAAAAAGTAATAGTATGATTTTTAATGATTTTAGAATTGAGTCAATTTGATCAAACAAACAAAACAGATGGGGTATAATTTCAAACAGGAGGGCATTGTTAAACCAAAAAAGGAAAACTTACCTTATATTTACAAAAATAAGGTAATATTTAAATAGCTCAGACACATATTAATAGTTTAAAATTTTTTTACAATAAAAATGAAAATTATTCAAGTTCGAGGCCATACTCTATATTTCTTCATTAGGATATTGTCCTAACAAATAATCTATAGAGTTTTTGTTTTCAAATTTATTATTTGACCCTTTCAGGAATGTGTTGATAGATCTATTTCGGGAATTTTCTAGCTTCCCATCATCAGAACACGTTTTGAAAGCGGTAACAATCCCATGCCAAACATCAAACATACATATGAAATAGATCTATCAACACATTCCTGAAAGGGTCAAATAATAAATTTGAAAACAAAAACTCTATAGATTATTTGTTAGGACAATATCCTAATGAAGAAATATAGAGTATGGCCTCGAACTTGAATAATTTTCATTTTCATTGCACAATTAAAGGTCGAAAAAAAACATAATTTTTATTTTTAATAAAAATTATAACAAACTTTTTTACAATAGTTAAAAAATTCAAAAAAAAATTATTTAATTTATACTGGAGGTAATATGTGTTTTATATGGTGTTACCAGAATGGAAATGCTTGTTAAAATTATATGGCTTGTAATAAAAGTGTAATCAGTTACTATCCTTATTTGCTTTTTAAAAACATATTCCATGATAACAGAAAGTTTTGCTTGGAATGGTGTTAAATCGAATGGTGAATTCAAATTTCATATGAATTCGTCTCTTTCTGCTCTGTAGGAAAAGGTAACATAAATCATCATTTTTGGTCGCCGCGCGCATGTGGAAGGAGTTGGATTTTTAAAAAAATAATATCACCACTTTGTTATTGATAGAAACGCATTTTAAAAAGTGATAATATCCCAAAAACCAAAAAATTTTATGCTTTTCTGACGAATAATTATACACTTGACATATTCGTATTAAGCTATAAATTAACTTTGCTTCGCAATGATAGGGATATTTTGGTGATATCTAGTGATATTTTTTCATATCGTAAAATACCATTGATGCCGCTATGGTTTCATATGTTTTTTTTTTTTTTTTTGGTGTTAAATCTTGCATCAAAATTATCGAATGCTGATAATAAACACCTGTGGGGTTGGTGGAAATTATTAATACGAAATTTTTTTTTTTCAATAAAATAAGCAGAATGAGAATTATTTTGAAAGAAACAATTTCTTTAAATTAACGATTTCAAAGAAACTTAATTCTAACAACAAATAAAGTGTACACGAGTATATTTCTCAATAAAGGAAAATAAGTTGTTGTCTGATAAAATATCTCAAATAAAATTGTGAGTTTCTCTTTAATTAAATCAATTATTTAAATCATGGATTAAATAATTAAATATGGTTGATCTTTTAAATAAAGAAGATTTGAACAATTAGTATAAGAGCTTGTTTGTGATTCTGTTTGGGAAATAGATAAAAAACAATTTAAGTTAAGTAATGTTAAAAAACGTCGTCCTTTGTTCCTTCTCATTTTCTTTTCGATTTATTTCTTATGCATTTACCAACAATAACAAACACTTACCAAAAAGAAAAGAAAATAGCTTTAAAAATACTTAAAAAAGAATAATTTATCCATAGCAATAACAGCCATTACAACCATTAACATAAAACGAATAAATGTCCTTGAATATAATGTTCCATACAAGAGAGCAAGTACAATGGAAAGCATAGTGTAGAATAAATACTATAAAACAGGAAACAAACAACATCAGCAGATATACAAATAAAAAAGTGTAAATAGTTACATAAAAATAACAAAAAAAAAAATGTAATAAAACAAATTCTGTTGTATACTAACAAATTCACACACACACACCAAGTTAAACAAACATTCCAACAAACACCATAACAACTGTTAAGAAGCGGAAGTATGGTTGTTGATGTTGAAAATGAAATGAAAGAAAAACTCATACAAACACAAACAAACGAACAAATAACACTGTGTTATTATTCTTTAATACGTATGCAAATAATAAAGAGCATCAGTTTTATAAAACAACAACAGCAACAAAAAGATAAGCAGAGCTAAAACTACTTATAAAAATCACAATAGAAAAAAAAAAAATAGAAAATAGAGGAAACTAGTAGCAAAATTTATTTTGTTGATCAAGATCGAATATCATCGTCTTTCGTTTTTGGAAAACTATTGCCAAGATTTAGGTTACATTAAATTTAAATTATTTTAAAGCATGCTTAAAATGTGAAGTAGTACTTATGTAATCAAGTTGTACACCCATAGAAAAAGTATGTAAAAACAGCAGAATTACTAAAAATTAGTTAAAAAGAAATAAAAAATATTAAATTCGGCCGTTGCGAATATTTCGATACCCTCTATTTCGGTGTTTATATTAACCAGTATAAGCCCATAAATATATTTTATTTAAATATAATTTGGGTGCTGTATTACTCGCATAATTCAACATTTTGGCTCCGTGAAATAACCCCCCAGGAAATAACTCCCCAAAACAGAAATTAAATAAATCCCCGAAAATGTATATAGAAGACAACAACAACGACATTTTGGCGAGTTATTTCCACTTTTGGGGATTTATTTCCTTTTTTTATTTGGGGATTTATATCGTAATGAAATAAGTCTCCAAAATTTCAAAATGAAATAATTCCCCAGTAATTATTTTTGGGGAGTTATTTCGTTATTGATGTGGAAAAAAATTTTCTCTTTATAGATTGTTGGAGTAGAAAATTAACTTGTAAAATTAATGTTTTTGTTGTGTAATAAAAAAAACTTCGAATCCCTATATTTTTAGATTTTATTTCTGCCAGGCTGTAGGGCGAAATGCCTGTAAGCCCTGGTGGCATGTCATAAGGTCCAATGATATAATGTCCATGGACGTTATGTCACTCGAAAAGTGTCATAATGTCCATGAACTTTATGACAATTTGGAAAATGTCGTAATGTCCATGGACATTACGACATTTTTTTTTTTTTGTATATTATGTCACTTTCAAATGTGGCATAGCGTCCAGACTTTTTAAAATAAAAACATTAATAATATTTAGTATATCAATAAAATTTTTTTAAATATTCTCTAGTAGTATATCACAAAATAAAACAAAATTTATAAATCGTATAATCGCACGCACAAAAAACTTTATTTCGCGAAGCCGCCTGCCGCGTTCTACGGAGGAAAAAAACCCCCGAAGGCCGCCACACAGAAAAACTTGTTTTTACAAATTACTAGATGTCTTAAAAATATAAGATTTCAACGGATTCGACATCTGATTTGAAAAAGAAATTCTTCTGGGTGGCAGCCTTCGGCCGCTCTTAGGGGTTTTTTTATCCGTAGAACGCGGAAGGCGGCTTCGCGAAATAAAGTTTTTTCTGCGCGCGACACAAAAGAAACTTCAAAACTACTGATCTGTTTCCACACTGGAGTATAATGTTTATGGACCTTATGTCACCCAAAAAGTGGCATAATGTCCATGGACTTTATGTCATTCCATTTGTGGACATAATGTCACATTGCAGAGTGTCATAAAGTCCATGGACATTATGACACTTTTCGAGTGACATAACGTCCATGGACATTATGTCATTGAACGTTATGTCATGCCACCGTAAGCCCTTATTGTCGCAATACAGCTGAAGACTATATTCAGGTTTATATTTAAAAATATCTGTTTTGGAAGTACAAAAATTATGAGAATTAAAAATATATAAACTTATATCTATATTTTATTTTATTTTTTTTTTCAAAAGAGAGGCAACACTCAGGAAATACTTCTTATATTTTTAGCGTGTTGCTTTCTTTGGAAAGGGATAGTATAGAGATGAAAGGTGGGGAAAGATGAAGGGCTTCAGACATGACAACACTGTAATTGCGCGAGATGATAAGTCTTAGAACAGTTGTTGCTCGCCACCTGATGGAGAGTTGGCGAACTTATTGAAGCTTTTTGGTTCATAGCCCTGATTCATTATTTTACTTCGGTGGGGTTAATTGCTATGGGAACACCGAAGGTGGACATTGCGATACGTATGAGGGATAGAAAAAACTCATACATATTATTTTGATGCTGCCGGCACCGGGGATCGAACCCGGGACCTTCTGTGTAAAAGTCCAACGCGCTAACCATTACACCACAACAACACACCATTTTTGTTTTGGGGGATTATTGCCTGGGGTTTTTTTCCTAAATTTCGGCGTTTTTTTATTTTTTTACATTAGAAACTTTGCCGAATTGCCAAATATAACGCAATTTAAAAGTATAGACTATTTCACATTTTCTATAATATAGATCTGGCTCTATAATATTTTGCATGCTGTCAAAGTATGCTTAAAGGGCTAATCCGGTTTTTTTTGTGGTTTACAGGAAAATTTTATAATTTTTAACTTTATTTAAAAAATACCATAATTGGTTTAAATGACGGATTAGTTTTTAGATTTTAAAACATGTGAAACTTCCATTTTTTTGTTCGCCCCGGTAGGCTAGTTGGTAGCGTGCCGGCTTATCAGTGCGGGGGTTGTGGGTTCGATTCCCACCAGAGGCACTGGTCTGTTTTCGCTACAACGCGCCGAAGGCCATAGTAGCTAGTGCTCGGTTAGGGTAATAGTATATAATTTTTAATTATATGATTATTAATTAATAAAAAAAAAACTTCCATTTTTTATGTGCAACCATGGCGAAACAAAAATTACACAACAAAACCTCGGTAATAGTTTGGTATTACGAAACATGTAACCTTTGAATCAGTTAAACTCTTTACCATTGCATTACTTCGCAACTATTGTTATTACTGACTGCCCATTGGTAAGACAAGATTCACATGTTTAGTTGTTTCTATGGCATAATTAGTTCGTTTCTACATAAAATTTAATATAATAAAAATTTGCTACAAATTTGACAATTCTAAAATAATATTCGATCTAAAAATTAAAGATTTAAATAAAAAGTGTTTGATTACTCTTTACCTGTTAGTGAGGAGTAAAATGTTACCAAGGTAAGTAGTTACCTCGATGGACATTCTCTCGTTAAACTAATGTTTGTAATCATTAAATTTTTTCTCAGTTGTCTGCATTTAGTTGGTATTTCTGCCAGATATTTTTTAATATATTTGGGTACTGTCTTCCTCTGGTAATGTTTCACGTTCATTTGGAGAAAGTTTTTGAGAAATTTTTCCTTGGAAACGCAATATTTCATCAACGATTGATGCCCCAATTTGATTAACCGAAGACCTTTTTAATTTAACAAGCTCAGCTGCGGTAATTTTTTTGGAATTGGCAGTAATTTATATTTGAATTTTGTCCATTTATTTAGCAGGTTATGATGAAATATAATAATATATTAATTTGCTTCCCGCATTTGCACTTAAAACTTTTGAACGCGTTAACCGATTTTGCTCAATTTCAATACCAAACCGCTGCCGATATCAATTTGACCTCCTATTTTGTTAACTTTTGACGACAAATGGATTATATATGTAATATATTGTATCAATGTCCTGTAGGAGATGTAATGAATTAATTCTAAATAACAGAATATTTATTGAAAATTGAAGGATTTGAATGCATCCTACTAAAAGTTCTATCTCCTATGTAAAGTAGCATCCGAGAAATGATGTACCAAAAATGGTGATAAAAAAATATGCATATTTTTTAACATTGGGGTCATCCTTTTCGACTCTTAGGCCATATTTGTACAAGTGGTTGAAATAATATAAAAGCTATCTAATCGAACATATCTGGAATAATATTTGATTTCCACAAACACGAAAACAAACTTAACATACCGACATTAGAGTTGGTATGTTGGAATAAATCTTTAAAATAAAAATTGAAATGAAAATAGTAGTAGTGGCAGTATAAGTAAAAAGCATTAGTAATACTTGTACAATATAAATTATTCCAACAAGTATTCTTGTCTACTCAGTACTTTTTGTTTTCTTGTTCTATACCTTCATTTTTATACTCGTCGTAATAGTAGTACTAGTAGAAATAGTGATAGTTACTTTTATATACAATTTTGTACTATATGCCATCAACAACAAATACTTGCAATGAAGGTTACCTCTGTGTCACCCAACGATTTTTCTTATAATATTTTAATATGGGACATAGGAGACAATATTAAGAGAAATTTTTAGTAAATGGCGCGAGAAATAAGCGAACGAAACGTAGATTTGAAAATATGTCTTATATTTATGAAATTCAAATGAACTTGTATATAAAGATTAATTGTTCCAGAAAATAAACAAATTGATACACCGAAAACATTTATCAGTAATTATCAACTTATTTTTTAACTGAGACTAAGGTTAAATATCCTTGGGCTTAGTTATTTAAATTAAATGAAATTAATTTAAATAACTAAAAACATTGAATTTATTAATAATTTTGAAATATTCAGTTAATAATAAACGATATGAAAAGAAAATTATAAAAATGTAAAATGAAAAATTTTTTTTTTTAAATTTTATATGATCTACCTTTTTTAAAATTTTATTATTTTAACATTAAATTGGTTTCTTGATTTACCGTTTTTCAGTTAATTTTTCTACCATCGCCCATAAAAACTTAAAATTGCACGTACACTTAGGATACTATGAAAGACCACTGCAAATGTAGTTGAAAACAAATGAAATTTCACATTACAGTAAATTCAACTAACATTGTCATTTGTTTATTATTGTTCAAAAAATTACTAACAATTGTAGTAAAAATGAAACATGGTAGTAAACATAAACAAACATTTATTTTTTTATAGTTTTTCAAATAACAAAAAACAACTGTAAAAAATGAATGTCAAATCATAAAACAGACATTTGTGTGTTTAATTTGTTCTACAAATGACTGACATTTACATTATAAAGAAAGAAACTGTAATACAACCCAAACAACTACATATTTTTAAAGCAGAAGTTCCCTGAGTGTACATCCGTAATTTTATACTCAAGATTTCATTTATCAGTGTTTTCGATTTAAAATATAACAAAAATAATTGATTAAATTTCATCAAATCTATAACAAGAAAAAAAAAAAAAAAACAAAAACTTATCATGCTACAAATTGTAGACACATAAACTTATTTCTGAAAATTAATTACGTATTTTTTTTTCCTCTTTTAAATTAATATTTGTGTTGAAAAAAGCTTTCAGATTTGTATTCAAAGGGTAACAGGAAACAAAATCTATTTGACTTAAACATTAGTTGATAGCAATTAATTCCGTTGATTTAAAGTTTTTTGCTTTCAACTGAGCAATTCTTTAACTGAACAACTGAACATTTTTATCGTGTACCCATGTTGTCTTTGTTTTATATCCACAATTGCCACCCATTTGTAATTTTAAAAATATTGTTTAAAAATATTGTTTAAAAATATTGCCCCGAACATCGAAAAGAAAAGCAACTAATATTTATTAACTGAAATCCATATCACCTCCCGACCTCACCCAAAAATACAGATTTTTGCTTTCTATCAATTATCTAAATTTCAGCGTGTTCGGAACTGAGAATACCTTCCTTGTTAGTTGATGTTTAGAATAAAAGTTTTTATTTCTCCAGCTGACCCTCCTTCTTTTTTTTGTGCAAACTCATAGTTGCATTATTTATTCAAATTGTTTAAAGTTGTTTTTTATATCATTCCATTAACATAAGTTTTTTACTATAGTTTTTTATATAAATTGCTTTCTTTAGAAAACGTTGTTTTTTTTATTTCTTGATCTTTCTAGCAAAAAAAAAAAAATAACATTATCAAACAATTTGAGTATTATTGCATAGTGCCTCAGGCAAATCAATATCATTCAATATTTTTACATTTGCATATATTTATTAAAAAGAACTTGAGATGTTGTTTAGTTTAACTCATTTAAATTTTTTTGTAAATTTTTAAATGTTCAGAATATGTTGTTAATGTAAAACGGAACGAGATCATGATTATATTACAAAGACCTAGGAGTTGTAGATGTGTACTTAAATATGGCTGTAATCTTTATTTTCGTGAATTAAAGAAAAAAAAATAAAGTTTTTGTTGCATTTTCTTTCGAGATCGCTTCGGTTAATTAAGACCCTGCACACAGAGAAATAAAGTGCCAACCGAATTGAAAAGTGTATATTAAAGGTAACAATTTATAAATTCAGTTAGTACAACGATATTTATATAGATTTATAAATTTGTTTCGTGTTGAAATTCGTAATA